>AODS02000206.1:0-43532 GCA_000331325.2 Crithidia fasciculata
GCAAAGAGAGAAAAATAGGCATTGTGCATTCCTTGGAAAGGGAGGATATTTTAACAACACTCCAAGTGGACCCTTCTCTCTCTATTCCTTTCTCTCTCGCAGTGACTGAAGCTCGCAAGAACGCGTAAGGTAACTCAATGCTGTCGCTTGCGTTTAAAGATAGAGAGCAACAACTTCATCAGCAGCTGTAGGAGAGAAGAAAGAAGCAATGGCCGACAACGTTCAGAGAGGTTAAGTGACGCCTGCGTCTCAGTGAGCGTTGCCGCCTTCTCCTCTAGCGACACAGTTGCCAGCAGGTAAAGTGGCGCTCTTCATCCGCAACAAGGAGCTGCTGATCACAAACAAGCACGCGTGCGCACGGATTTTTCTCCCTTTTCCCGTTTATTTTTTCACACTTTTAAAGGGTGTGTGAGTAGAGCGTTCGAACAAGGAGTTGCGGTGTTCTGTCAGCAGCAAACGACTGAACACACGCACACGGCCAGGTGTCTAGTATCCTTGTTATTCATTTTTTACGCCCTTTTCTTCAGTTGGAGTTGCGTTGCGGAGAGGGTTTGTCCTTGTTTTCCTCCTTAGTGAACCTAACAACAACAGAGAGAGTGAAGGGAAAGGATGGCGCACCGGCTCGTGGTTCAGCGGCAACGCCTCTCCTGCAACAAGAACAACATATTCAAAGCAAATACGGTGATCGTGGTTTCCTCCTTTTCTCACCTCCAATTTCTATTTTTCCCTCTCTTCTACTCGTCGTGCCGCACCTGCGCTTGTATAAGCGCCGTGTTTTTTTCTTTTTATTTCAGTGTCTAATTTTTTTTTTCTGGCCTTCTTTCGCTGACTCGGTGCGGCTCTTGCGGCTCTTCTCTCTTCGTTCTGTTTAAATTTTGCGTCGCTGTCGGTTCTCTCTCCCCCATTACACGGCTTCAGTGGCATCAAAGACGCACCGGGAGCGGTATTGTGAACCTTAATATCTGCTTAGAGACTTACACACAAGCGCTTATGAAACACAAAGATCCAGTGTGATGTAAGAAGGCGCAAAGTATCTGGAGTCATCAACAACAATAACAGGAGCACTCAGAGCTCTCCGGTGTCTCAAGCTTTATCTATGTGAGCGTCATTTGGTCAACGAGGCAATTCTAAAGTATCACCGTAACTCAGCAGCCCTCGCTTTTAGAACACGCAGCCGTTGCTGATCACTTCTACTTCTTCCACCGAAATTCGTGTCAGCAACATGCAACCTTCTCTTTCTTTTCCAATGCACACGCCTTTTCTCTCTCCTCTCTCTCTCTCTGGACTTTCACTGCTGCACTCGCGACTCAACCACTCACACACACGTGTAGAGGTAAAAAGAAGAGAAATAACTCCACTTTTTTTTTTTGGTTTTTCTTTCCAAGCACATATTTATCTTTTTCTTTTGGTCCTGTTTGCTTCCGCAACCTCCACAGTCGAGGCAATAACACACACGCACCCTATTCTGCAGTATCCGAAGGGCTCCGCTTCTCTTCCTCATCTTTCATTCATTGAGTGTGTGTGTGTGTGTTTGTCGCCTCCTTCAGCGTCTAATCCTCAACTCGTTTTCATCCTCCTTCTTTTTGTTCTCTCCCGCCCTTTCAGAGAATATCTTTGGCTCCTTTGCTTCCATTTTTTTTTGCTTTCGGTTTTTTTTTTTTCTCTTCTGAACGTTACCCTCCACTACTTGCGCGGTGGTTTTTTAGTTTTTCTTAGGCACTTGTCTTATCTCTCTTGAGCGTAGCGAAGGTGCAGCTGCTACGATTGTTTTGCTGCGTTGAGGTAGGAAGTGGTACTTATTGTGTTTAGTGTGTGTTCTGACAACATTTCTCATTTTGTATTACTCTCTCTTCCTCTCTCTCTCTCTCTGTTGCGATTGCGTGCATCTCTTGGCTGCAATAATACGTCTGCACTATTTCTTTTCTCCTTTCCGTTCTCCTGCTACTCCTCTCTTGTTTCTCGTTCTCTCTCTCTCTCTCTCACAGTTTGTAGTGTTGCTCAGCAAGCGATATCTCGAGTACTTTGGCAGACTGCAGGTGCCGCGTAGGAGCCAATTTAGTGTTTTCTGCTTTTGCTGTCGCAGTTGAGTAGAGTGTGGCGGAGCAGAGGACTATCCGAGATTAACATCGACACAAGCAGTGCAGCAGATTCGTTTTGTAACGCAGTGGGATCGATAAAGACGCACTTCACAAGTGAACACGTATTTCAAGTAGACGACATCCTTTTTTTTTTCCGCATTGCTGCGTTGTTCTCTCTGAAGCATCTCTTCAAGAGAACGTCAGTCTTCGTGGTGCAGTGCACTCGTGCGACTTCGCAATTGCATACTTCTACCTTTTTATTGCTCTTTTTGTGTCGTTTCGCTTGACTATTCGTTTAGCTTTTTGTTTTTATTTTCTTTCTCCTTCTCTCTCTGCCGTCTACGTCGGCTGTTCTTTTCCCCCCTTTTTTTTACTTCTGTTTCCCGCGTGCTCATCTCTCTTTGTTTGCCCTCCGCATCGCCTGTACAATACTTAACCACAACCCCTTCTCTTCTCTGATTTTTTTTCTTTCCTTTCCAAACCTACTGAAACCGAATCCGCTACTTTTTTCTTTTGCGTTGTTCTTGCTTGTAGTTGGTGCTTCTCTCCGCTGTTGTCGCACCTGTTGTGCTTTTCAGCGTGTCTTTCATTGAAGGACACCCTCGACAGCTTGCCAAGTTGTCTGTCAGGTGAGGAAGGGAAGTATCCTTTTTCTTTTGCTCAGAACTTCTCTCTCTCTATTTCTTCCGTATCAGCAGTGCGTGCACGACAGCGTTGAGGCTCACTGAAGGAGGGAAGAAGAAAAGAAAAGAAGGCGCTTCGCAACTCGCCAAAATCGTACATCGAGCGATTAGCTTCTTAAAAGAACCAGAACGCAGTGGGGGCGACATTGCACTCGCTCAGTGTTGCCTTCTCTGCCCAGTTTTTCTTTTTTTTTTCTCTGTCGACAACGTGAAGCTATGACGGAAGCTGATGTAGCAGCACCTCCGCCGGTGTGGACGGAGTTTAGCCATGGCATGTGTGAGCAGCTGAACAGCCACCGCTGCCTCGTCTTCGTGGGCGATGCCACTCTTCAGAAGGACGTTACCGCCGCCGTGGATGACGCCTGCAGCCACTCAGCTGTTGTGGCTGCTTTCTCGTCCCTTAGTCCCGCCTGCGTTCCCGCCGCGATGCCGCACGTCGCCTTCACCACGCCCGCCAACCAGCAAACGGCGCAGCGCTGCATGGCTATCTATGGCCGTATTCCATTTCTGGCGGTGCTCGATATGCGAGAGGACGGCGAAGAGCACGCCTTCGTTTTGGACGTGGCAAGCAGCGCAGGTGCTGAGGGCACCCTTATTAATAGTACGGCCTTCTCTGCTGCCGTGGTGGACTTCCTTGTGCGTGTGGGCCGCGGCACGGAGCCACGCAGCCGTCAAGGCGCTGCCCCGCCGCCAGCAGACCTCTTCGCCCCCACGCACGGTGCGGTGCTAAGCGAGGCGCGAGCCGCCGTCACGTCCTCCTTCACGCGTCTGCTGGGCAAATCGACGTCGGCGGCCTCGACCGGCTGCCACTGCCCCTGCGGAGCCCTCTGCGTGTTTTGGAGCGACCGCTGCCCCTGCTGCCCCGGTGTGCTGATGCTGCTCGAGGCGGTGGTGCGGCTGGTGCGCATGGTGGCCGCCCGCCACGCCAACCACCCCGCCAGCAATATCTCTTTCACCTTCCCCTTTCTCGTGGCGAACATCGACGACAACGACTTCTCGCGCGAGGAGTGGCCGGTGGCGAAGGGAGAGCAGGTGGTGCCGTCCGTGGTGGCCTACCCAGCTCCCTCCTACAGTCCTGTCGTCTTCACGGGTGAGAGGGCACTGCCGCGCCTCGCGGCGTTCGTCTGTGCCTACTGCCTCCCCTCCAGTGACTGTGTCGCCTGCACGTCCCACATCACGGAGGAGGTGGCCAAGGCGGTGTCGCAGCTCTCCGTCGAGGAGCTGATGACGGTGGTGGCGGAGGACAGCGCGGAGTACGCGACGGCTGCAGCGGCCTTTGATGCCTTTGAAAAGACGGACGCGTCAGCGACGGATGTTGCACAACTCACGGCGGCCCTCGAGACGGTGCGCGCTGCTGCTCTGCCCTTCTCGCTGGAGGGGGCGGTGCGGCGTGTGTCTGCGGACGGCGGTGCCGCTGCTGCTTCTGACTCCTCGCACGCGTCTTCGGTGGGCGGCGAGGGCGGTGGGGAGGAGGGCGACGACGCTGTGGCAGAGACGAAGGCGGTGGCTCGGCCCGGTCCTGCCGTGAGCGCCACTGCGGCCTCTGCCGATGTTGTCGTGTCGCACAAGCGAGCGCGCGAGTAAGACATCTACTTGATTGAGGTAAGCGATGGCTACGAGTTACTCCACCTCTTGCGTTGCTGCTTGTGGCAACGGGTGTTCTTTTTTTTTTTCTTCTTGCTGTTGCCCGCTTCCTATTATCCTACTCAGGTAGTACACCGTCTTGATGTTGTTCGGTATTTTAAAATTCTACTATTTGTTTCTTTTCTCCGCCTATCCACTCTCTTCTCTTGTGATGTACTCCTCTTAATGCGGCCTTCACTGTTTCACGACGTTCTCTGCAATTTTTTTTTTTATGCGCATGCCGTCTGCTCCGCACTCTCTGCCCGCTGCTGCGGTGTTAAGTATTAGTTTTCCCCTTCGTCCTCGTTTTTTTTTTTCATATTGATCTGTTTTCTCTTGCTTTCTTCGATCAGTGCTGTGGTGGTCGATTGCGCCTATTTTTAAAGGCTTGCTATCGGGACGGGCGTTTCGGTTGCGTGTTCCTTCTCACCGGTTGGTGGTGCGAAGGAGCGTCTGTCCTTTTTTTTCTTCTTCTATATTTTTGCTTTTCTTGTGTTGCTTGGGCTGCTGTCTGATGCCAGGTAGTCTTCTACTGTGGGAGCGAAGGGTGTTTAGTGCGTGTGTGCGTGTGGGTGTGACGTTGTGTTAGTTGATCTCTGCCATCGACGATAATTTCCCCTGCCTCTTCTGATGTTGAGCGCTCTGTGTTATTCCCCACTTCGCCAGAGAAGGAGTAATAGAGAGAGGGACGAGGCGTGCAGGAGGTCGTTGCGGTGGCAGACACGCAAAAGAATTGCACGCACCTCAACATGTACAACCGCGCCTTCGCACAGGGCTTGCCGAGAACAGTTCAGTATCAACAAAAAACAAACAAACAGAAGTCGGTGCTGTGGTGAGCACGTCTGCGTGAGAGCAACACCTTTATTTTCTTTGCTCTTTTTTTTTTCTCATTTTCCCCCCTTTTCTCTCTTACATTTTTTTTCGCTACTGTTGGACTGACGCTTCGTTATTTTGTTACTTTTTTTTCAATTTCCATATGTTTGTGTGTGATTTATGTGGTCGGTGCGGTGTGGCAGTAACGACGCAAATTTTAACTTTTATTTTTATTTCTTTATTGTGTGTCTCGTGCGGTACCGACGCGTCACTAATCGCATTTCTATTTCGTTTCGAACGCTGCAAAGCTTGTTAAAGTGTTTCACGTACTGCTTTTTTTTTTTTGCTTGAATTTGTACCGACATGTCTGTCGTCGGTTTTTATCCCCCGGAGTTCTCCTTCTAAACGCGAAAGAAAAGAAGGCGGTTTGTGAGCGCTTAAAAAGAAAAAGAAAACGACAACAATAGAAGCTTGAAGTAAGAGAGCATCAATAGAAAGTGAAAGCGCGAAGCGTACGTGTGTTTTTGTGAAGCAAACACGCCAAAAAAAATGGGCTGCTTTGCTTTAGTGCTTGTTCTTGTCTTTTCTTTGATTTCTTTTCTGTTCTGTTCCCTTCTTTCGGTGTCGACTTGGCAACTCCGCTGCCTCTTTTTCTCTTTTCTTTTTCATCAACCTCTCCTACTCTGTTGTTAACAGGATCCCGCTTCTCTGCTTGTTCTTCGCTGCTCGGGTGCGTTTAACGGCGACAAGGCGTCTGCACTGTTGTCCCGATGCGTTAGAGCAACCATAATAGTCGCCCTGGCGGAGCACAAAGACGGTGGGGAGAAAAAAACCCCGGCAAGAAAGGAATCGGGAGACAAAATGAAATGGAAGAGGCCTAGTTGGAGCGGACGCACGTGGTGGAGAGGTGCAGATAAGTGTATGTGTGTCGCTGTCGCTGCACGCACGCACATGTCAGGCGGGCCAACGTTTAACGGTAAAGAAGCACGATGGACGTGGTGGAAGCATTTATGTGCCGTGACTCTGTTTTTGGATTTCTCTTTGCCTCCTCCCTCGCTGCGTGTGTGAAGATGGAAACGGGTTTGAGAGAAAAAGACAAGACGACAAAAGTTGCGGAAGCTACGAACATCTTGATAAGAAATGAAGGTGGGACGTGTTGATCATCGACGCCTGGTGTTGTTGGTGGTGAAGAGGCTTTCTGTTGTTTGTTTTCCAGGGTATTTCCCTCACTTTTTTCTTTTTTTGATTTTTTACGAAGGAGAAATATTTACTAATGTTTGCCACCACGGCGTGTGCCTTACTTATTGTCTATTTGTTTATTTTTCCATATTCGTGAAGGTCCATTCCTTACTGTGCTGCAGCGTGTAACTGTTGTGGCTGCCAACACCGGCGCCACCTATTTCCCCCCTAAAATATAGACATTAAGCAGTTTAAAGGAGTTGAGAATAGAACGCAATGATGATTGCACGCCGGTGAGTACTCCCACTGGTTAGCCTTCGACGTTTAGGTCTTCCCGCTGCGATTCGAGAGGGCTGTTTGGCTTTCAACCTGTGCAGCTCAATGGTGCGGATTCGAGAGATGCGCTTCCCATCTCCTCTGTATCTCGGACTTTTTATTTTTTTCGGCGAGTCTTTGGAAATGCTTTATAATAATGTGCCTTCTGCTCTTACTAGCACCAACAACAATTCTTTAAAAAACCCCGCTTAATGCTGCTGCTGCCACATCCTCTCTTCTCTCTTTATGTCTTTCCCACTTTCTTCTTCTCCTCTTCGGTGCGTGATCGCGATCGACACAGCGCCGTAAATCTCCAGCGAGTCATACTCACTCTGCCGCCGCGTAGCACTGCGCGTGTCTACAACGCAGCAAACTGAGTTTATTCTAAAAATACCTTTTCTTGTAAAGTAAAGAGTACCACCACGACGGTGTTGGTGAGCTTAGACCTCCTCTACAACACAGAGCGGCAGCAACATCCAATTATCTTTGCCTTCACTGCTTTTAGATCCATTTTTCTTTTCTGGAAAGTGCCGCTGCACCTCTCCACCCAAGTGGCACTACTTTGACGAAATTCTGCAATGTAGCTGCAACTAACACATACCCATGCATCTTCTAATCCATTGAATCTTCACTCGCATGTACGTACCTCAAGTGCACAAAGATAGCGCTGACCTCTCACACACTAAAAAAGAGAAGTCTGAGAAGTCAAACACGCATGGCCTCTTGTGCGCTTTAGTTTTTTCTTACCACTACACTCTCCTCCGCCCAGATATAGACGTGAACGACCACTCACGCAACCGACTGCCCAATCGCAGACCAAACCCCACTTAGATAGACCAGCATCTATTCAACAACATCACCACTGCTACTTAACATTCCCACACCACCTCTATCTCCCGCACTCTCACTCTCTCAATCTATTCTAACTCTTTCTCTTCGTGGACGACACCAGCTGCTGCTGAACAAAGAGAAAACGTGGAGGTGCGTCAAGTGCTGCCGGAGCCTTTTCCCACTTCCACGTACATTCCCGCTCTTCTTCAACACCACTGAAGTGTTTTTTTTTTTTAACCGAGCACTTCGTTATCTTTGAGTTTTTTTCTCGCCATCTTCTTTCTTCCGCCTCCCGCACGTCGTTGCATGTTATCTTTTTGTTTTCTTCTCCTCTATTAGTGACACACTCACGACGTTGTACGTTGCCATGCGACGCACGTTGGTGACCTCGCGTGGTTTCCATGCCCCACGCTCTAGCGGCGGCGCACCGCCACCACCACCACCACCACCGCCAACTTCTTCTTCGTCCACCCCAACACCGGCAGCAGCAGCAGCGACAGCAGCAGCACTTCCCATTACTCCCTCTGTAACGACTCGCGGCTCTCCCAAGGCTTCTAACACTTCAAGTACAAGGCAGAGAACATCTACCAAGGCAGCTTCCTCATCGCCCTCTTCCACTTCGAAGGCGACTTCCACACGCCGCAGCCGTCGCCCCTCGACATCTACGCCTGCCCCACCACCATCCGCAGCACCGCCATCTAATGGCAACACCGTGCACGCCATGCTGGCAGGCCGGGCACCACTGAGCGGCCACTTTGGCGCCAACCACCTGCGCCGCGGTGTCCGCCGTGAGGAAACACATGAAGATGGCGACGGCGTTGCTGCCAAGACGAGCAGCGGCAGCACCGCCTCCACCGCCGCGGCCTCAGCACGCATTCATGTCGCTCCAACGACAGCGGAGGTGACGGCCTCTGCTGCTGCTGCTGCTGCTGCTGCTGCGACGGCGGAGTCGGAGGGGGAGTCGCGCAAGCGTCTGCGTTCGTCTTCCATGGAGTCCACCCTGTCTGCCTCCGCAGACGGAGCGCCACAGCACACCGCACTCGTGGAGGACTATTACGCCTCTTTTGCCCCACGGCCTACTCGCCGCCTGTCGGCCTGTGTGCAGCGCAACGTTTTTTATCCCCCACCGGCGGAGTTGGCTGTGGCGGAGAGTGGGCCGGAGGCGGAGGTGCCATCGACGCGTGTTGCACCGTCACCTGGTGTGGTGCCTGAGCGAGATGTATGGGCTGGCGCGATGAGCATGGCTGAGGAAGAGCCACTGGAGTTGCCACCGCATCTGCCAACTTCTGCGCCACACAGCAGCCTGCCCTCACCCGAGAAGCAACGCGAAGTTCTTTTTCCCGACGGCCTCATGACGTGCGGTGGTGGTGGCAATGGTGAAGAGGCGTTGTCGTCTTCCTCCGCCTCCACCACGCCATCGGGCACGCGCTTCCTCTCCGCGCTGGAGCACCAACAACTCTTCTCCGCACCGCCGACCTTCACACCAGCTCTGGTGAACACTTCGCCTCATTCAACAGCGTCACAGCCGCCGCGGCCACCGAAGGCACTAACCTTCTCGCAGGACTCCTCGGCGGCGATGGACTGTCCGCTGCTGCTGAACTCCCCAGCTGCCACACCACCGCCTTCTCCACGAAGCCCCACAGCAGCAACAGCAGCAGCAGCAGCAGCGGAGGCAGCGAAGGAGGAGTGCGTGCGTCAGACGGAAGAAAACGTTAGCAGGAATACTGGGCATGATGCGCCTGCAGTAAACACGAATGCTGCCGCTGAGACGAATAAAGCCTCCGTCCTGAACAACGCCGGACCTTTTCCCATCATCAGTGCCACTGCGGCTGAGGAGGAGCACGTCGAGTCAGACGAGGCGCTGCAGCGGGAGATTGCAGAAGACTTGCGGCTGTCGATGGACGTCGCCTTCACCCCGTCTGGCAGCGGCAACGGCGCCCCGCCTGTGTTGTCGCAGTCGTCTTTCCTGCACGACGAGGAGGAGGAGAGGGAGGAGCAGCGCAGTGCGTGCACGAAGCCGGCAGTGGCAGAAGCAGTGGGCGGCGTGCACGCAGTGACCAGCCAACACAGCTCTTCAGCTGTCACCGGGAACCGTGACCTCTCTGCCCCAGCCATGGAGTGCGGCGGGAGCTCAGTGACCGCCGACACCTGCCTGCCCTTCTCTTCACCCTCCTGGCCGCTGCACGAGGCACCTCCCCCGCACCTCCCGATGCCGTTTGCCGGAGAGACGTGCACGCGTCTGCCCCTCGCTGTAGTCGCGGCTTCAGCGGCCGTGAGCGCAGCAGCGACCGGCAGCCGCCACCGCACCGTCTTTTCGTTTTCTTCTCGCAAGGTGGTCGATGCCGTGGCTGTTGCTGCTGTTGCTGCTGAAGCGCCGGAGGAGGGAGGTGTTGCCTCCTTCTCCTCTGCTCCTGCCCCGCCAGCAGAGAGTCCACAGCCGGCAGCGGTGTTGTCGACGACCGTCCCTGAGGCGGAGGGCGAAGGCACCATTCTGCTTCCTCCGGCGTTCCTGCCTCCGCAGCTTTTGATTGGCGAGGCGCAACCACCGCTGCCGCCGCCGTCCACTGCTGCTGCACCACCACCCGAGAAGGAGTCAAGCAGCGTGCGCCGCGACGTAGCGGCCACCGTTGGCGCTGACGAGAGCGGCGAGCGAAGCTGCCCACTCCCCCCTTCCTCCCCTCTGCGCGACGCTCCACTGGCTGACATCCTTCCTCCCTCTCTTTCTTCCCGGAGTGAATGTCGACCACCGCTCTCCGTGTCGCCGCAGCGCTCAGCCGGGGGCGAGGGCGATGCAGTGTCACCGCGGCACCTGTTCGCACCCGTGACGCTGTCAGCGAGTACTGCCGCTGCTCCCACTGCACGCCGAGGGCGGACGTGCTTCACGCTGCACTCGGGGCTGCCGACGACGGGGCCGAGTGCTACAGTGAGCGCTGCGAGGGAAGAGGGCAGCAACAGCAGCAACAGCATGAGTGTCCCTCTGCCGCCGGCGGTCACAGAGGAGACATCTGTGAGTGTGGGCCCGGTGCTGCCGCCGCAACTACCGCTGGTCGCATCCACAGCGCTCTCTCCCTCTCTCCCTGCAACTTCGTCAACACACGAAGAGCCGCCTGCTGTAGTGCGTGAGGCGGCGGTGCACCCCACCGCAGAGGCTTCTCTTCTTGTGGCCGACTCCTATGCTGGCAGCGAGTGGGTGGGCGTCGATGCAGCCCCCGCGACTGCGCTCTCACCACCACAGACAACTGTGCTGCAGACGGAGGCGGCGAAGACAGCAGTGATGCCGCAGTCGGAGTTGATGCGTGCCACTGCTGCTGCCGCTGCCACGACCACTGCGCACAGCCCTGTGCCGAGTATAAACATCCCCTACGCCCTGCCAGCCACCGCACCCGGCGTGGAAGCGCAAGGACAACAACAACAACCACTACCACTACCACCTGAGCTACCACTAAGCACAACGACGAATACGTTCTACGACCTGCCGCCCTCCATGCAGGAGTTCTACGCGAAGCACCGCGGCGTGCGGCGGCTGTACGACTGGCAACACGACCTCCTCACCCAGCCCGAGGTCCGCGCCGGCCGCAACTTCATCTACAGCCTCCCCACCAGCGGTGGCAAGACGCTCGTGGCAGAGCTGAGCCTCCTGCGGTGTGTGGTGAACCGGCGCAAGTCCGGCATCTTCGTGCTGCCCTTCGTCTCCTTGGCGGAGGAGAAGACGTTGGCGCTGCAGCCGCTGACGACGGCCTTCGACTTCGCTGTCGACGGCCACTACGGCAGCTCCGGCCGCTTCCCGCTCTGCGATGCCCCTGCGATTTACGTGTGCACCATCGAGAAGGCGAACTCACTGCTGAACTACATGGTGGAGGAGGAACGCACGTGCGAGATCGGGGCGGTGGTGGTGGACGAGCTGCACATGCTGGGTGAGTCGCGGCGTGGTGCAACACTGGAGCTCTTCCTGTCCAAGCTGCTGATGATCGACAGCAGGCGGCAGGAGCAGCGGGAGCGTGCAGCAGCATTGAACGCATCGTCGCTGCATCGGCCTGCGAGTGAGACACAGACGGCGGCTCCGAACTTAGCCGCAGATGCGGAATACTGGCCAGACGACGAGGCGTGTTACTTTCCAGAGGAGGACGAGATGACTGGCGCCGTGCAGCCACCTCTTACCCCACCGTATGTTGATCCTGGTCCATTGCAGATTATCGGCATGAGTGCGACCATCCCAAACCTGTCCACGCTGGCCAGGTGGCTGCGCGCGGCGTGTTTCGAGCGCGACTTCCGCCCGGTGCCGCTGCACGCCTACAGCGTCGTGGGCGGCCTCGTGCTGCGGGATGGGCAAACCAACGAGCGCAACTTAAGTGGCAGCAGCGTGGCCCAGCACTTGTTGGAGCTGGCGACGGAGGTGCCGGAGGCGTCAGTGCTTATCTTCTGTGCGAGCAGGCAGCAGTGCGTCGACACAGCTCGCGGCATTGTGCAGTATTTGAAAGCGCAGGCGATCGCTGGCCAGCAGCTGCCCGTCATCCCCGGCAGCATCAGCAGCAGCAGCGCCTCGGCTCCTGGTTTTTCAGTCTTTGGGGTGCCCTTTGCAGAACTGGGAAAGGGTGCGGCCAGCGTTGCTTCGGTGCCCTCGCAGGCCTCTGCTGCCATTCGCAGCCTTCTTACCGACCTGGAGGCCCTCTCGCACCACGAGGCGTCGCAGCTCAGCGAGATTGTGCCGCACGGCGTCGCCTTCCACCATGGCGGCCTGCTCGCCGAGGAGAGGGAGCTGATCGAGGACGCCTTCCGCCGCAAGCACGTCCGCATTCTCTGCTCCACCTCCACCCTCGCCGCTGGTGTGAATCTGCCAGCGCGACGCGTCATCATCAAAACCCCATACGTAGGCAGAGACTTCTTGACCAAGTCGCGCTACTTGCAGATGTGCGGCCGAGCCGGGCGTGCCGGCCTCGACCCCTACGGCGAGTCGTACCTGCTGCTGACCCGCCGCGACCAGTCCCGCGGACACGCCTTGATGCGCGCCGGCGTGGAGGCCTGCCAGAGCCAAATCCTGGAGGATGACCAGACGCTGACGCGGTCGCTGCTGGAGTGCATCGGGGTGGGTCTCGTCACGGACTCGGAGAGCGCGCGGCGGTGGAGTGCCTCGCTGCTGAGCTGCCACGCGGCTGGGCCGGTGGACGCGGCGTGGCGGCAGTACCTGTCTTCCTCTTCTCCTTCTTTTCCTGGTTTAGCAACAGCAGCGGTCTGTGCGTCTGCGTCTCCCTCTGCCACCACGACGAGCCCAGCGGCTGCTGGTGAGGCGGCAGCGGTGACGGAGGAGTCGGAGAACAGCCGGTCCGTGCCGCTGCCTATTTCCACAGCTGCCCTCGACGGCGTGCCGCTGCCGGCGCTGACTGCGATGACGCGTGCGTCGCTGAGCACGCTGGCCCGCTGCGGCCTCGTCACGACGTGCGCAGCGTCTCCCCCTGACGCAGCGACTGAGAATGAGGAAGGAGAGAGTGACAAGAGGAAGGCGGGTGAAGAGGAGAAGAGTGATGTCGACGTGCAGGTGCGTGTCACCCCCTTTGGCAGCTCATCTGTGCGGTCGTGCTTCAGTGTGGAGGAGGCGTTACTGCTGCGAGAGGAGTTGGACGAGCTGCGCCACACCGGTCTTATCCTCTCTGACGACCTCCACCTCTGCTACTTTCTCACTCCCCTGCGAGAGGTGGGCGAGTGCGACTGGGAGATGCTGCGGCTGATGATGTCGCGCATGAGTGACAGCCGTCAGCGCATCGCGAGTCTTCTCGGCGTGGACCCGTACTTCATCGATCAGCAGGCGATGGGTCTGGGCGGCCCGCTGCAGGTGACCGAGGAGGGCCGTCGCCGCCTCTTCACGGCGAAACGCTTTTATGTCGCGCTGATGCTGGCGGACGTGCTGGCTGAAGTCCCCATGGCGACGGTGGAGCAGCGGTACAACGTGAATCGAGGGCAGTTGCAGAACCTCATGCGCTCGGCCTCCATGTTCAGCAGCAGCATCACTAGCTTCTGCCACGCGATGGAGTGGTACTCCCTCGAGGCGGTTCTCTCCTCCTTTGTGAAGCGCTTGGGCTTCGGCGTGAAGCCAGACCTGCTGCCGCTCATGGAGATACGTGGGATGCAGCCGCCGCGGGCACGTGCGCTGTGGAACGCGGGCTTTAAGAAGCTTGCTGCGATTGCCGCTGCCGACGCGGACGACATGGTGGCCAAGGTGAAGTCGCTGAACCCGGTCGACAGCAAGTCCGCCAAGTTCTTCACGAAGCGGTCGGCGCTGATGGTCATACGCGAGGCCCACCTGACGCTGCAGTCGCAGATCAAGGAGAAGAAGGGGGAGCTGCAGGAGCTGACGGTGCGTCGCGGCGTGGGGCAGTAAGCGTCTTGTACACTGCGGAGAGCGAAAAGAGGAGGGAGTTGCTCAGCGCCGGCGTGTGTGCCAGGTGGCGGTGGTGTGCTTGCTGGTGGTACAGAAATCGCTGTTTTTTTTTTTCTTTTTGCCAATTGTGTGCTGCTTTTAGGAAAACAGTTTATATTAAGAAAAAGAAAATCTGCACTGTTGTGAAAAAAGGGGAAGGGTGACAAGAGGCTGCACTTGTCGAGGTCTGCGCAGGCTGCCTTCATGCCCTTACACGCACCGAATAAATGTTTCCCCGCCCCATGCATTATAATGCCGCTCTTTTCTTTTACTTTAAAATTATAATTAGCGTCTGCTCTTCATGTTTCACTACCTTCTGTTTCTATGCACTCTCTCTTTTCTTCTCCTCCTCATCTCTGCCACACAGCGGTGCAGCTGCGTCGTTCTTTTTTATTCACCAGCCGTCAAGGGACGTCTTCACTCGATGCCGGCCCTCTCATCGCCCGTGTTGCTGGTAGTGAGCGCAGCGTTGGCCTTCGGTGCCATTCTCGCCTGCGCGCACCTTCTCGTCTCAATTCTAAACACATGCCGTGAGGGCAACGTTGTGCGGCACGTCGCCGTGGCGGTGACGGTCGTGCCGCTTGCTTTCGTGCTCAGCACCGTTCTCATTATCTCCTACAACGGGTTGACAGATAATGTGCACACTTTCGCGAAGGAGCACCAGCACGAGCTGCCTTCGTATCTCGTGTACGCAGCTGCTGCGATGCGGCCGCTGAGTGGCGCTTTCAATTTAACGGAAACGATGTGGATGGCATGCCTGCTCTTCACCGCCTACGGCGTCGCAAATGTGTTCCATCACCTCATTGACGTGCTGCGCCTGCTGAAGGCGTCGCGGCGGCGTCTGCTGCTGCCGGAGATGCGGGCGCTGCGCAAGGAGGAGGCAGCAGCGGCAACTGCTGGTCGAAAGCACCGGTGAGAGATGCGCAATTGTGTGTGCATGTGCATATGTGTGTATACGTGTTGTTTGTTTGAGTGGGTTGTGTTGTGGGCTGCCGAGGCTCACAACACCCCCTTGCTTGTTGTCAAATCGATGGAAAGAAAAAAGATAAAGTGCCGGGCAATCACGACCAAAGTGCGTGGCCACGCCTCAGT
Source organism: Crithidia fasciculata (assembly GCA_000331325.2). NCBI lineage: Eukaryota > Euglenozoa > Kinetoplastea > Trypanosomatida > Trypanosomatidae > Crithidia > Crithidia fasciculata. Next base: position 15,027 of record AODS02000206.1, read on the forward strand.
GTCGCCTACTCTTCCAGCAACACTTGAGAGGAAATTGCAAGCGATTAAAAGAATTGACAGACAGCAGAGGAGAGTCTACTAGAGGTGTGCCCTTGCTGATGATGGGAACAGGCGGGTGTGTCGTGCACATCTAGCTTTGCTGTCTCCCTTTCGTTTTTTTCCATATGTTATCCGCCGTCCGTCTTTGGCTTCGGTGCTGCACACAGAACTGCATCCCTCTATTCTCTTCTTTCTCTTCTCTTCTCTTTTTTTTTTTCCAGCTGCACTCATCCATGTCCGCGGCATCGCGCAGCGTGGAGTTGTACGGCGGCGCCATGCGGGTACGCCTCCCCGCCGCCATGGTGGACGTCTCCGACTTCCGCCAGGTGCCCGACAACCAAGAGGTGTACACCGACGCCGCAACAGGCGCCTCCATCATCGTGGAGCTGCTGGGCCGCCAGCCGGGTGTGTCGAACGCGGCGGCCGGGACCTTTTTTTATCGCGACCTGGCGAAGGACAACGGCTGCCCGGTTGATCAGATCCATGAGGAGACAACCGTGGAGCTGCCAGCTAGTGCGTACCCGCTGCTGGCTCGTGCTGCTGCCAGCTCGAGTGGCCCTCAGCGCTGCGAGTATGCCTGCATGACTACCGGCCTTCAGTCCATCTCCAAGTACACGAATGAGCAGGGCAGAGAGAATGATGTCTTTGTTGGCTTGGCGGTGCTGCGGGTGACGCCGCCGGTGTCGACGGAGATTCTGATCTCGCTCTCCTGTCCGGCCCGGCTGCACCCGCAGAGCTCCGAGGCGAAGATCGTGCAGCGCCTCCTCACCGCGGCGGAGCGCAGTGCAATTCTCTCAGAGGCGGTGGCTTCAATCGAGGTGGTAGAGTGGGGGCTCTTTGTGCCAGAGGAGTGAGAGAGACGACGCATGACGCAAGAACAATAACGGATAAAGACGACATAAAGGTAAAGTGGAATAAATAGTAGCATATTTGCGCTTTTAACGGAGGAAATCACAAAGAACTTCAGTAAACAGGTAATTAGGCCTATTGAGTTTTCGCTTTTAGAGCCTGGAGGATGTACGGGTACGTTGTGCCAACCTGTTTAGCTGCCTTCTCCTGTCCTCATGAGGTGTTTTTTTTTCCTTACTCCAAATCTCTTCCTTGTTTCTGTCCTTGTAAAATTCTTTTTTTTTATATGCTCTCTCTGAAACACACACGATGTTGCCGCACACAGCCTTATATTTGCTTATCGCTCTCAACACCATCCGTCAACGGCCCCGTCGCACTTCACGCCTTGCAAAGACTTCTCTGTCTACGTGCTCGCATTCCTCTACTTTTCTTTTCACTTTTCATCATACCCGACAAACCACCCACCCACACCATGTCCTCTCTGAAGGAGCAGCTGGACCAGATGGTGAAGGCCGTGCAGCCGCAGGTGATCGAGTGGCGGCGCCACATCCACCAGCACCCCTGCCTCAGCCACCAGGAGGGCCCCACCGTCGCGTACGTGCAGGCAATTCTGGAGTCCATGCCGGCCAAGCTTGTCATCTCCAACCCCACCAAGACAAGCATTCTGGCAGACTTGAAGGGCGGCGCCGGCGAGGGCCCGATCATTGCCCTGCGCGCCGACATGGACGCGCTGCCGCTGACGGAGCTCGTCGATCTGCCCTTCAAGTCGCAAAACCCTGGTGTGATGCACGCCTGCGGCCACGACACGCACACCGCCTGTCTGATGGGTGCCGTCAACGTGTTGTGTGAGATGCAGGAGAAGATCAAGGGCACGGTGCGCTTCGTCTTCCAGCACGCCGAGGAGGTGAGCCCGAGTGGCGCGCGGCAGATGGTCGAGGCCGGCGTCATGAAGGATGTGGCGATGGTCTTCGGCCTGCACAACCGCAGCTCCCTCGAGGTGGGGCACACAGCTTCGCGCGTCGGCATCGCCTCTGGTGCTGTCATTGACTTTGACATCACCGTGCACGGCAAGGGTGGCCACGCCGCTGGACCCAACATGTGCGTCGACCCGATCGTGGTGGCCTCCAGCATCGTGATGAACTTCCAGACGATCGTGTCGCGTCGCATTGCGGCATCGAAGGTGCCGGTGATCAGCGTGACGACGCTGCAGTCTGGCACAGGCAGCTTCAACGTCATCCCGGACACGGCGAAGATCCGCGGCACGATCCGCGCTCTCAGCGACGAGGGCGAGCGCGACGCGCCGAAGATGCTGGAGGACACGGCCAACAAGATCGCCGCTCTCTACGGCGCTCACTGCACTTTCGAGTGGCCAGAGGTGGTGTACAGCATGCGCCACGATCAGAAGTGCTACGACATTATGAAGAAAGTGTGCGTGGAGAAGCTGCCGGCCGGCGAGGCTGGGTTCCACGTGATCACGGACCCGAGCTTTGGTGCCGAGGACTTCTCCGAGTACGAGCGTGTGGTGCCCGGCTGCTTTGCGCACTTCGGCGTGCACAACGAGGCAATTGGTGCGTGCTACAGCGCTCATTCCTCGATGTTCAAGGTGGACGAGGCGGGCTTCGAGGCTGCAACACGCATCCACGTCGGTCTGATCGAGGAGCTGCTGATGTCTGCGTAGTGCAGAGCACGAAGGGGTATAGTGTGAATGGCGGGGACGTGACGCAGCGATCTCACGCGCCATATCATATCCTCCCTCTCCTCTACTGCTCGGTTTTTTTCCGGCCCACATTTTTTTCTTCTTAAAGCCTATTAAGCAATTAGTGATTCTTTTTTTTTTTTCTTTGTGTTCGTCTTTTCCGTTTTCTCTTTCACCACTGTAACGTGTTGAAACGGTGAGACCGGAGCTCCGTGTTGTACACCACACCCTCACCCAGCTCCCTCGTCGGTAATTTGTCTTCTTCTCTCTTTTTCTTTGTGTTCTCTCTTTCGCGCGAACACTTTCCTCCGTCTTTCCTTCTTGTCTAACGAGTACTAAAGCAGGAGAGAGAGACATCAAATTTTTCTTGTATTCAAACAAGAAAGCACTTTTAAATTTCTGTTCTTCTTTCTTTTTATTATTATTGATAGCGTAAAGGGAAAAGTATTTTTGAAATGTGTGGTGGAATAATTGCTTTGCTCCCCTCTTCCCGCACGCACACGTTCACCCCTTTTTTTCCTTCTCACCGCTGCTGCTCTTTTCAGCAGCTGACCTCGACGCGCTGAGGGACACCTCGCCCTCTCTCTCTCTCGCTCTCCACTCACCTCTCGATGCATCGTCACAGGAGAACACCGGTGTGCTGCCGACTTCTACCTGAGAGATGCACTGATGGCGTGATGAGTACAAACTGACGAGAGGGACACCGCTGGTGACTGTGCGTGGTGAGGAAGCGACGTGTGGCTCTTTGTGCGTGTGAACTCTCAGGTAGAGGGTGAAGCACGATAAAGAGAGAGAAAAAAAGGTAAGGGAACAGCAGGCTTTTATTCTGGAACACACTTCTCATGGTCATTCAAGATACCAGTGTCCATCTTGATATTGTCTTTTTTTTAGTTACTTTGATTCTGTCTTTTTTCTACCGTACTTGATGATTTGGCTAAAAACCGAAGGAAAAAATAAAAGGAAGCTGCACGTCACTGCAGTACGTGCCGCTGCTTCTTGTGCGAGATTAGTGCATCGAGGGGGTGCAAATATAAACTCTTGTGTGTGTATGTTTGTCAGCAAAGGGAGAGTCTCTCGACACTCTTGCCGATGTGTGTCAATCTTTCATGCCTCCTATTATTCTTCTCATTCTTGTTTTTCAGTATGATCATCGCTGCTTCATCCTCTGCCTCTTCACCATCTATTTCCGCTCTTTTCTTCCGTCTTCAGGTCTTCACAACGAGGCTCACATAAAATTCCTTTTCCTGTGTTTTTTAATCAAAATCCCTTGACGAGCTCTCAACTCTCGTCAATCGAGCACACACAGACACAAATAACAACAAAAACGCAAGCGTCCTTAAGTACTTAGCACCTCTTATTATTACTTCCCTCTCCTTTTTTCTTTGTTCTCCACTTAGGTCTTACTTCCTGTCGGCGTCTCGTTCAAAAATCGTTCGCAACTACTTCCTTTACGTCCCTCGTCGCCGCACCTGCCTTCCTGCAGAAACTCACGCCTTCTTGTTCTCCCACAAAAAACTCTTTCATTCCCAGAGAAGAACACAAGAGAGAAAGAGGCACAGTCTCTTGTTTGACCTACCGAAAGGCCCAGCATCTGCACAAGCAAACACACGGAGCTCTCTCCATATCAACCTATTTATTACTCCTGCACGCACGATGCTGCGCAAGGTCGGCACCCGCCCGTACAAGACGATGGTGCGCCGTATGGCGGCCACCGACGCCGCGGCTGACGTCAACGCCCACAAGGCGGTGCTGCAGCTCGTCCGCTTCGACCCCGAGACGAACTCGTCGCGCGTGGAGAGCTACGAGTACGACAAGCATCACGATTACATGGTGCTGGACCTCTTGATCGCCGTCAAGGCCCACCAGGACCCCACCCTAGCGTTCCGTAGCTCCTGCTGCGAGGGGGTGTGCGGTAGCTGCGCCATGAACATCAACGGCATCAACTCCCTCGCCTGCATCACGTTTGCCCAGCACGTCACCACGATTGGCCCGCTGCCTAACTTCCCCGTTATCAAAGACTTCGTCGTCGACCTCCGTCACTTCTTCCAGCAGTACGCGTACATCCGCCCGTTCGTGCGCAACGCGAACCTGCACCGCAGCCAGGTGGACGGCATTGTGGAGCGCTACAACACAATCGCGCGTGTGCTGAACGGCGTGAGCCCGGCGGAGGGACGTGCGATGGATGCGCAGCAGGAGACGATCGCCTCGACGCAGAAGTCGGAGACGACGATCGCGGCTCTCCTGCGCATCGCTGACGCCGCCGTGGACGCAGGCAACGTGACGCAGGTCGTGTCGGTGCTCGAGCGCGTGGAGAAGCTCGGCGCCACGCTGGACACTGCGAAGGTGACGGAGCTGATTGAGCGTGCGCTGAAGAACTACGCTGCAAAGGCGCAGTAGGGCCACACCACTCGCTATTCTTCTTTCTCCTCTAGTCGAGTCACAGAAGTGCACGATGAGCTGTGATTGGTGTAGAGCTGAGGGCATAAGGGAAGAAGAACACACGAAGGGGTGTTGGCAAAGGTCGTCTCATTCTCGCCTCTTCTTCCCGCCGCGTGCGTTTATATGTGTGTGTTGATGTGTGTGTATGTGTGTGTATGCTTCGAGACTTTTTTCATCGCTTCTTCGCTGTCATATGTGCTTTTCTGAGCCTCTCTCTCCCGCCGACTTTTTTTCGCGCACACAACTCCTCTCTTTCTTTTACCGTTATTCTTGTCTGTTTGTTGTGGATAAGGAGACAGCGACGACTGTCTGTGCGTGGAAGAAGGCGGAATGGGACCACCCGACTCAGATATCTTTACATCATTTTTTTTTGTTGTTTCGTATTGATCTGTGGAAAACGCTGGCGTGGCGTGGCGGTGGGCGGCGGGCGATATCAAATATATAATTTCTGTTCACCAGTCTTCTTTTTTACTTTTTCTTCTCGTTTTGCTACGTCACGCTCTTAGGAAAGCAAATACTGACACCTACCTACCTACCGACACACACACAAAAACGCCCGCGTACCCGTCGTTGTCGATGCACGTGCACACGCATAGGAGCACTGGCGTACATGCATTTTTTTCCTTTCTAGGTGTATCTCTTCTTGCTAGTTTACTTTATCACTGTAGTACGTAGGTGCTTTTACACTCCCACAGCAATCCATGAAATAAGGAAGGCGAGAGATGAGGCCCAGATGGGCGGCGTCGTTCACACGAGCAGAGTTAAGAGGACGCGCTTCATAAAGGTAGAGTGTAGGGTCGAACGCGCACTGACAGGCGTGACGCAAACACAGCTTTTAAAAGCCACATTCTTTTTTTTTTCGTTCGCGATGAATTTGCGCGTCATGAAGGGATTGCTCGCGTAGTTTGGCTGACGGAAAGTGTAGGAGAGTGATGCACCAAGAGCGGCAGTTCGTTGTCTCGAATCCGTTTCACGTGCTTCCGCACCGCCTTAATAAAGTATGCTAACAACGCATCGAGCGAAGCGGGCAGGTTTGTGTGAAAAGCACGCAAAAGTCGCTTCCTACTTGTCCACGTGCGCCTGTATTCGATATCGCTGTCCTCCTTCCCCATTTCTCTCCCTCCCTTTCAAATCTCCTTCTGCGCTTCCGTCTTTTGTTTGTCTTCTGCTTTCTTCTCTTATCAGTTCGGCGTACAACAAACGCGACTGCGACGCGTCTTTGCTGTTTTTTAGCCAATAGTTGCAGCGGTGCAAACTATCTTTTCCTTTTTCTCACTCCACCAACGTCATTTTCGGACACCTTTTTTTTTCTCTCTTCTGTCGGAGCGCAGCTGCATCGTCCGTGACTTCTGCGGCTCGTGCTACTTGCCTCACTCTCTCTATATAGCTCTGGTGAGGAAGAGGCACGCGCGTGGCCCACCTCTGAGCGCGTGCGGTGTCTCATCTTCCCCTCTTTCCCCTCTCTTGCCACAATCTTCGTTTTTCTCTATTTTCTCTCATTTTTTTGCTCTATACTTTAGTCCGTGGTGCCGCATGTGTGAAGGTTCCATCCACACGGTACGCCCCCGCAGCTGTTGCGGGTGGTGTGCCCTCTCCGCCAGCTACATCCCGTGCCTTATTGCCATCGGCCTCATCGCTGCGAATGTGCTGCCCTACCACCTGTACTTCCTGCCGATGCTGCGCGCCGCCTGCGAGATCGGCAACGCCTCCTTCTTCTACTACTACTACTGCATCCTGGTAATGGTGTTTTCGGAAATTATGGTGTACGGCAACTTGTACCTGGCCATCTTCACAGCGCCAGGCTTTGTGCCGCACGAGCCGTGGGCGGAGGCGCCGGTGTACAAAGGGAGGGCCGTCAGCGAGAACCCGTACGAGGTGTTCGACCTTGACCGTACCGGGAAGCTGCGGTACTGTGCGCAGTGCCGGCAGTTCAAGCCCGATCAGGCCCACCACTGCCACCTGTGCCACCGCTGTGTCTACCGCATGGACCACCACTGCCCGTGGATCAACAACTGCGTCGGACGCAACAACTGCAAGTTTTTCCTGCTCTTTGTCAGCTACATCCCTGTCGGCGCCTTCCACATCGTGCTCACAACGCTCTACAGCTGCGTCTTCCACTTCCCCAACTTTTTCGGGCTGGCCATGACGGACGAGAAGATGCTGACGAGCCTCGTTATCATTCTGTCGATGGTCTTTTCCACCGCCATGGGGTTCTGCTTCTTCGCTTTTGCGATGAGCTTCCTTTGCATGGCGTACAACGGCCAGACCTCCGTGTCGCGCATGATCGCGTCCAAGAAGCAGGCGGACGAGCTGGAGCAGCTGCGGAAGCGCGCCGCGGAGGACCGCCTCTTCTACATGTTCGACCTCTTCGGCGCAGACCGGAAGTGGTACAAGATGATTTTGCCGTTTCATCCAGATCACGACACGCGGCGGGCACCTGCCGGGTATGCGCAGCGCTTCGGTGGCTCGGTAGGGGACTACATGATGGACCTCGTCTAGCTGCTGCGGCGTGATAAGGAAGGCCACTTTCATACTGATGCACTGTGTGTGTATGTGTGATGTGCTACTTGTGCTGTAGTGCATCGAGCTCATACGCACCAGGTCTGCTCGCAAAGGAGGGAGAACGAGTTGACACGAAGGCCTTCCTCTCCGTTCCAATCTACTTATTGTTTTGTTTCTTCCTTTGCCCCATTTTACATGTATGCTACGTCTCCATACAATCGTTTAGTCGGTTTACGGATGTGTTTTCGACTGTTTCTTCCTTCTTAATTTTTATGTCTAAGTTGACGGCGGCGGCGCGAAGGAAGCTGTGGGGTAGTCATTTGCGTTCCCACGTCGTCGCTACGATGGTGCGTGTGCGCGTGGCTTCTCTATTACTTTTTTTTTTGCTCTCTCTTTCTCTCTTTCGTTTCAGTTGTGTTGTAAAGGAGTTTTTAAAACAGAACAAAACAGATAGAGAGAGAGAGAAAGAGAGAGGACGAGGACGAAGCAGTGAAGGGGCGGATGCCTTGGAGTTTGTGTGGGAGGAGAGTGTAGCGATGTGAAAAAAAAAAAAGATCGTTGACGTCTTCTTGGTCGATGGACATCACTTCACTGCTTCTGTGTTTGTCGCTTTTCTCATATTGCATTGGCACTACTTTTTCAACTTGTTTCGGTCAGACACACTAAAAAGAAAATTTCACTGAGCCTCAGGATGCAGCAATGCGTTGCATAAGTGCTAGGGAGGCTGGATCTTTCTACTCAAAGCATTGACGCTAGGGCGTCGCACTCGATTCACATGAATTGAGTCGCGCAGGAGCGGCTTACGTGTTCCGTATCCCGCTCTCTTCGATCAAAGCCGCAGGCGACAGCATGGACCTCTCTACCTTTTTGCTTAACCTTCACACAAACTCTCTCGTTAACTCCTTGTCTTTCGATTCTTCTCCTTCTTGACTTCTGCTGTTCTTGCCTTCTTCTTACGTAAGAAGCTGGTGCAACAGTAGCAGCGAGCCAGCCAACTCAGGTGTCGCGACGTCCTTGTCTGAGCGAGTAGCGTCTGCGGGAGTAACCCTCATCCAAGCTGCTTCTGCACGTATTTGAATTTTTGCTTTTCTCGCTCTCTTGCGTAATTCACGAGTGCGGTGGCTTTTTTTTACTATCCTTCTTTTTTTCTTTCCTCATTGTTTTTCCTTCCATTCTCTTCACCCCTCACCATGCGGGAGTTTCGGTGTCTCAACTGGCACTCGCACCCCCAGCCCACCCGGGGCTGCTGCGAAGGGTGTATGATGTGCTGCGGCTACACGACACCCGCCGTCGTCGGCCTTCTCATCGCCGGTCTCGCCATCACGAGTGACGTGTACAGCATCATCCTCATCGCCCGCAACCCGCACAGCGCGTGGCGCGTAATTGTTTGTCTGATTGTCTTCATCTTGACGACGGCGCTCGCTGCGGCAGTGAGCTGGTCTTACTATCAGGTCATCTTTACATCGCCCGGCTTCGTGCCGCGGGAGACGTGGCAGCACCCACCGCGCTACGTCGGCCCGCCGCTGCCCCCGCGCGACACGAACAACGGTGGTGTGCAGGTGCATTTCTCCGGCAACGGGGCAGCGGCAGCATCGCAGCCGATGGCACCCTCCATGGCACGCCGCTCGCCGACACACACGGGCGACGCGGTGCTGGTGCCTCCCCCATCCTTCTCCTCGAGTAATCCGTCGCCACAGCCGAATCCGCTGGAGGAGAAGGGAGAGACGGACGAGGCACGCACGGTGGAGTGCGACGTCGCGTCGGCGGCTGTGGTGTGCACCGATGATGCGGAGGATGAGCGGCGGCAGCAGTGTGCTGCTGCTGCTGGACAGGAAAGTGTTCTTCATCAGCCCTCAGTGCGCGTCAACACCGGCAACCGCAGCCCCTATGCCACCCCCACCGGTCCGCACGGCGCCACTCCCGCTCCCACCCGCCCCTCGTCCGCGTCACCGCTGAACCCCTACGAGGTGCGCACCCTGGGCCCTGGTGGCAGCCTGCGCTACTGCCGCACCTGCCGCATCTACAAGCCCGACAGTGCCCACCACTGCCGCCTCTGTGAGCGCTGCATCTTCAACTTTGACCACCACTGCCCCTTCATCAACAACTGCGTGGGACGCAACAACTACAAGCTCTTCGTGCTCTTTCTGCTGTACGCCGGCGTCGGGGCGACAGCGGCAGGCGGCTTAATGGCGGTAACCCTCTTCGCGGTCGATGGGGACGACATCATGTCCAAGATCGGGTGGGTGGCGGTGCCCGCCGTCGACGTCGTGCTTGGCCTCGCTCTCTTCCTCTTTTACGTGCAGCACCGCGTGCTGCTGTGCAACGGTGAGAGCACGCTCGACAGCATCGCACGGGGCGATGACACGTTTCGTGATTGGCGGCAGTCGTGGTCGCGGCCACGGCGCACGGCGGCGGAGCGGGCGGAGTTGCAGCGGCAGAAGGCGGCAAAGGTGGAGCGGCACTACCGCACGCTGTTTGGCAACGAGTCGCCGTGGTGGCGGCGGTACGTCCCGCTGCCGGTACGCACCGACGACGACGCGGATGATACCGTACCGGCGAGTGTCTAACTGCGCGCTCGTGTTGGGTATGAAATGCGCTTTCTCACTGGTAGAGGAGGAGCGCTGGCGTACGTGTTCCACTCTTTTTCAGAGTTCTTGTTGATGTCCCTTCGAGGAAGTGGTGTGTGTGTGTAGAATCGATGTGATAGTGATGCTTAATAATATTTATATGGTTTTTCTTTTTTTCGTTGCTTTCACACACCACTGTCTTTTTGCTGTGGCTGTCTCACCCGTACATTAACCCCACCTTTTTTTTTTTCTCTCCCTCTCTCTCCTCCACTGCTGGGCGTTACGCCGCCGTATATCCGCGCGTGAGGAAGCACACACACACACACGAGGGAGCGGGGACACCCGTATTCTCTGGGCACACCGCTTGCCTTTCTCATTTTCTTTGTTTCCTCACGAACCCATGTAGTGACCACGCGTCCGCACACATGAAAAGAAAAGACAAAATAGACGATCACATCTCAGGCGAGGTAGAGTTGAATTGAGATATAGAGAGAGAGAGCGCAATTGTTAAAGGCTGCGCTCTCTGTGTATCGAGTTGAATGTTTGGGTGGCAGCATCTTCCCCGTTACCTGAAACTTCGTGCTTGATATGTAATATCATGTGCAGACCCAGCGACAAGGATGTGCACGTGATGCAGGAGCCCTGCGATTCGGTCTGCAAAGATGGACAGTGAACGCTTCTTTGGCAGCGACAGCTCCTGAGCTTCGCACACTGCGTCACGTTTACACCATTCCCAACACTTCCAACTCCTCGAATTTTCTCATTCGCTCTTCTACGACATGCTCTCATTGAGCGGGTCATCCGCCGTTAGCGTGTTGTGCCGTCGGCGCGTCTCATCGGGTTGCACTGTGGGCCCCTCAACAAGAAGGAGTGTGAAAGCGAGACTACCACAGGAGAGAGCGTGTACACCACCGTGGCAGACACTAATAAAAAAAAAGAAGGAAAAGAGAGCGCAGTCAGGCGCATACACACAAAAAAAAACTGTCTCATTCGCACTTTTGTTGTTTCCCTACTCTATAGTCTCCAGGGCACGGTGCCGATTTTTCTCTCCAGCATTTGTGGGAAGGTTGCCGCCGCCGCCGCTTGCCAAATCAATTATTTTTTTTGCGCACTCTTTGCGCCGGCCGACGAGGTCATGGCGATTCCTAACGTTCACACGCAGCTTTACATTGGCACATGGTGGGAGCTTCTCGCGCTCTTTGCAGCCTACCGCCTTCCCATTGCCATCTACGTCTCCGCTGTGACTCTCACCTACGGCTACAACAAGTTCTTCGTTGAGGTTCTAAAGGAAATCAGCCGGGCTCGTGCCTTGGAGACGGCTTTGTATGAAGCCCTGGAGGCGCAGTACGCACGCCACTACTGGCTGGGCTACTCTGACACCTTCTCTGTGGCGCTCGTGGCATTAGTGGTGGGCAATGTGCTCTTCGCGCTCATGTACACGTCCTTTTTTAGGGCCATCTTCACGAGTGCTGGCTACGTCCCCGCAGAGCCGTGGCGGTGGCCGCCGTTGGCAAACGTGGAGCGGCAGCGCACTCTGCGAGAGGCGTGGGCGCGACAGCAGGCGTGGCTCGCGGAGGAGGCGTCTTTAGCACGCAGCCAGCAAGCGATTCAGAGGCAGCAGGCGCAGCAGTGGTGGAACATGCAGATGGCTCTTCTTCTGCAGCCATCGCAACAGCAGGTAGCTGGCGCGTGTGAGGCCATGCAGTTTCCCTGCCCTCACCCGACACTCTCGCAGAAGGCGGAGCTGTCGACAGCAGCACCGGTTGCACCACCCGCAGCAGAATCGTTGCCCGTTGCCGCTGACAACTTTTCGAGTAGCGCACATCGGTCCCCCATGAGCAAGTCTGCAGGAGCCACCGCTGTCCTTGCTGCTCCGGTCGCCACCTCATCTCCTTCGTCTGCTTCTTCTAGCTCTGAATCCCACGGCACGCCACCAACCCCCTTATCTCCGCCGTTGATTGAAAGTGTGACGGGGAGTGATGCCGTCAAAAATGTCGTCTCGCACTCTGCCACCACCGCATCGAGTGCATCAGCTACGGCAATAGCAGTGCCAATGGCTTCACCGCTCCATGCCGCAGCCCACGCATTTGCAATGCCAACAGCAGCAGCAGCAGCACCAACGAAAGATGAAGCGCTCATAAACGCGACCACCGTGCACGAGTATGAAGCCGACGGCGCCTTTCGATTCTGCACCGCCTGCCACCAGTACAAGCCGGATGGCAGCCACCACTGCCGTGCCTGTCAGCGCTGTGTCTTCGACATGGACCACCACTGCCACTTTCTCAACTGCTGCGTGGGGCGGCACAATTACAAGTACTTTTTTCTCTGCATCTTTTACTCAACGCTGTGTGGGACCGTGAACGCACTACTATTCCTTATGGTCTACGTGGGCAGCGCCGTGTGTGCGACAGAAGGTAACGAGTGGTGGTGGGTGCCGGCCGGCATGGGTGCAATCGGCATTTGTGTCACCTACCTGTGGGTCCAGCATGTCTTTCTGCTCGTGCGCGGTGTCAGCACGCTCGACCGCATCACTGAGCTCACCGCAGAGCGTTTTTTTGCTCGACTAGCCGGCAGCCACCCTCGCAGTGGTTGCATCGGCGACTGTGAGCTGACGGTGCGTGCGTGCTTCACAGCTGCTGTGCAGGCGATCCAATCGCGTTTTGTTGCCGGTGCTGCGGGACGTAAGTTTTATTCGTCCACGAAGCACGCGCTGCTGCACACCGCGAATGCTGGTGGTGCTGGTGTGGATGCCACACTGACGCAGCAGCAGCGGCGCGCGCGACGCATCGCGCTGCTCTTTGGCCGTCCGCGGCATGTCTGGGAGTACTGCCTTCCTGTTGCCCCGCGTGTGGCGCTGGACTTCCCGGACGAGAAGATTGGCGGCCGCATTCGTGTGGAGGCTGTGTGATACACCACGGTCACATGGAACATTGCATGACTGCTATTTATATGTGCTTTCCAGTTGACGAGTAATTTATGTTGGAAAACGCATGATGTAGAAGGAAAACAAGAATACACGCGTCGTGTTGCTCGTACAGCTCTGCTGCGTTGTTGACAAGACGGCGCACCACGCGAGTGTCTGCTGCTCAGTAGTGTGTTAATGACACAAGAAGCAGACGTACAAAAAAAGGACTTTTTGCCATATCCGCGCTTTCTATCGTCATTGTAGACCTTTCTCTCTTGTTTTCTCTCATTTGCCACTCTTCTTCATCCTCATCTCCCACTTCCGCTTCTCTCGCGCGGCTCACATCACCGTGAACCCTTTTTTTCCTCATTTACTCAAAAAAGAAGCGGCTGTGTGATTTTTTTTTTCTTAGATCTTCTTCTTTTTCTTTTTCCATTATTTCTTGTCGATTCCATTCTCACTGCTGCGTGCTGGCCTGCTCACTGCCCTCTTACTTCCTCCCCTACTCTCAATGCAGGCGGCATCACCAGATCGAGGTGTGGCGGCCAACGTGTTGCCCCCCATCGCCCACGTCTCCGCCGGCGCGCAGAGCAGCGGCCGCTCCTTCTCCCAGAGCAGCTATAATGCCCCTTCAGCTGACTTTATTCGCACCGCGAGCGGACAGAGCGTCGCCACGCTGAGCATTAAAGCGTCCAACTCGCCTCGTCTACCCGAAGCGACTGCGGCCGCGGCAGTGAAGCGCTCTCTCACCCCACCGCCCCCGCACACCATCAGCGTTGCCCTTCCTGCTGTGGCACGTGCACGTTCCACCGCCTCCTCCCCTGACCGCCCCTTCTCTCTCTCCCGCAACGTCATTGACGAGGAGGAGGAGGCGGAGTTGCAGGACTTGAAGTCACTCTTGATGGCGCAGTCGTCGCGACTGCAGCGCCGCCGCGCGTCGTCGTCCGCATCAGACCACGGCAGTGATGGCGGTGCTGCTGCTGTGCGCGACGAGAAGCGCAGCACGCTGCGGCCGGAGGAGGTTGATGCGCTGCTGGCTGCACAGTCGCCTACAGCCGAGAAGCAGGCCGCACGCGTCGCTGCAACGCAGCCCATCAGGACGCTACACAACGAAGGAGGCGCGAAGAGCTCACGCGGCGCGGTGCTGTCCGCCCAGCTGCTGGCGGAGCAGGCGAAGGCTTACTCCGTCTCGATGGATGCCGCGACACCGGAGGGGTGGGGGGCGGCCATCCGCAAAGGCCTTCGCTATGGCAAACCAACCGACGACGCAAATACGCACCGGAGCGCCACAGCAGCAGCGTCGGCAGCTGCAGCGCGCCACGAGGACACTGCGGAGGCGGCGCTGCTCGCGAAGCTGGAGAGGGAGAACATGCTGCGAGAAGCCCGCCTGGAGCGGCGCGGCGACGACCTTCGCCGTGCGTGGGCGACGAACCGCAGCCAGGCCGACAGCCACAGCCGCATCATCTACCCCGCCCCTCCGCCGGTGACGCTGGCCACGTCGGACGCCGAGGTGCAGGAGCGTGCGTTGGCGGCAGAGGACTTCGCGCGCAACCAGGTCCGATACCGCAAGCGCTCCATGCTCAGCGGGGCGAAGGTGTCGACGGCAGCAGTGGCTACTGGAGAAGAGAAGGGTGACTCGACGGACCACACGAGCGCTGCGTCCCGCAAGGCGAGCGCCTTCGCCGCGATAGCAGCAGATGAGGAAGAAGCCGACGGCACCTCGGGTGAGGGCAACACCTTTATTGATGTGCTCTCGCCCCGCCACAGCCACGCCCACCCCCGCACCGGCCGCAGCTCGCCTGAGCCGCGAGAACTGGGGGAGATGTCGATGGCGAGCCTTGCCCTTGGCCGCATGTCCATGACGTCGTGCAGCGTCGCGAAGCCGACCGATGGCGCACTGGCGGTGATGGAGATGCTGGCGAACCGGCCGGATGTCATCCTGCCCTCTCCCGCGGAGACGAGCGTCGTGCGGAAGGGCGACGTCTTGTCGAGCAAGCACATCCTTGCACGCGATTTAGAGGAGGCGCTGCACGAGCGCGAAGGCGCCACCGGCATGGTGGCCGGTGCTCCGTACTTCCGCATCGTGCCAAAGCTGAACATCGCGGGCGTGGCGCAGGCGAACGCGAGTGCCGTGCGCACCATCGTCAACGAGCTGCGCCGCGCGCACGTCGATGGCCCGGTAATTTGGGTGAATCTGCGCGAGGAGCCGATCCTGTACGTCAACGACACCTCCTACATTGTTCGCGAGCGCGCGAACCCCTTCAAGCCGATCATTATCCCCAACGTGACGGGTCTGAGCATCGAGGCGATCGAGCGCAAGCTGAAGCTGGAGGTGCTGCAAGAAGCCTACGAGAACGGCGGCAACATCAGCGTGCACCTCGAGAACCGCGGCGGCCTGATGGAGGACCAGTGGACGTGTGCGGAGCGCCACGAGGTGCTCACCATCGCGGAAGTCTTCCACCGCCTCGACAAGGAGACGGACCACCAGGTCATGTACTTCCGCCGCCCCATCACGCAGAACATCGGGCCGCAGCCGGAGGACTTCGACTTCGTCCTGGACGCCTGTCTGGAGGAGCCGAAGGCGGTCTTCATCTTCAGCTGCCAAACCGGCCGCGGCCGCACCAGCTCGATGATGCAGATCGCGAACATCGTCCGCTTCTACCAGCTCTGCGTCAAGGACGTCACGGCGGACGTGCGCGTGCTGCGTGGAAAGGTGAACGCGCCGTCGTACCGCACGATTCAGAAGCTCGTTTCCCTCTTCCCTGACGGCAAGCTGCACGAGCGCCGGCTCGTCATTCTCATGGAGATGGCTGACAAGGGCTACTCGATGGCGGAGCACATCAACGAGGCCTTCTCTGGGATGGAGGTCGCCTCGGAGGTGGCGAAGATGCGGCTGCAGATGTACTCCTACTTCCTCGTCTTCTCGTATTACTGCGAGCAGCGCCTGTGGAACTACTCGACACGACTTTCCTTTCTCGAGTGGCTCAACGACAACCCGGAGTTGAAGCTGCTCATCTCGAGCGTGCGCGAGAAGCTCGACGACCAGCTCAAGTCGGAGCGCGTCGTCGCCCCGACCGCGAGCGGCCCAGAGGCGGAGGCGATCCGGATGATTCGGCAGCGCCACGGCAACGTGCTCAGCTCGGGTCGCATCCTCTGCAGTCTGCCGATGACCAGCAGTGCGGAGAAGGCGAAGACTGACATCGTGGCGCTGCGCCAGCTCACACCTGGGGTGCCCATCCTCACCTGCGGCCGCCTCAGCAGCACCGCACGCGATGAGCTGATATGCGACATCCGCGCCACTTTCCCAAAAGCGCAGTCGATCCACTGGATCAGCCTGCGCGCGGAGCCGATGGTTTTCATCAACGACGTGGGCTACACGCTGACGGACTATGACAGCACGCCAGACGGTGCGGCGCATGGGACGACGATGCACGCGTCGGTGCAGGCGATGGAGCAGATTGAAGACCGCCTGCGCCGTGACGTGCTGCTCGAGGCGCAGGACAACGGTGGCTTCATTGTGCTGCACCGCATCGCCGCGTCGGGTGCGCGAGAGACGCTGCGGGTGAAGGTCGTCTCCGCCCGCACGCCCCGTAGCACGATGGAGGAGTTCGTGGAGGCGTCGGGCGTCCGCTACTCGCGCATTCCCATGCCCTTCTCGGGCCAGCTGCTGGCGAGCGACATCGATCCTCTCTTCCGCTACCTGACGCAGGCCGGCATCGCAGGCGACGACGCGATTGTGATCAACGACTCTGCCGGCACAACACGCACGACGGTGGCGCTGAACATCTTAACGCTGTACGCGGCAAGCCAGCGGGGCGATCTGCGCTCGACACAGACGGTGGAAAAGTTGTCGGCGCTGCTGTCAGACGGCTCCAGCACGGGGCTGGTGTCCGGTGCGCAGGTGGCGGCCAAGGCAGATGTACCGTCGGAGGACGTACCGAACCACCACGTGGAGCTCCTACTCGCCTCTACGATCTGCCAGATGCTGACGGCGGGCAGTCTCCTGCGCACGGTGGACGCCGCCATCGCCCTTGGTGGCCGCGGACGGCATTGGAACATTCTGCACGAGCTCGACCACCTCAAGCGGCGCATCGGCGTTATCGGCAACAACAAGCCGCAGTGCATCGTCGAGGCCCTTCACGGCCTGCGCTGCTACTTGCTTGTTCTCCTCGCCTGCCTCTACCTCGACGCGCAGGATGAGGAGGGCTTCACGGTGGAGGGGAAGCGCTTCAGCGACTGGGTGGTGGAGCACAAGGAGGTGTCGAACATCGTCGAGCATTTAGAGCACCGCGGGGAGGCGGCGCTGAACTATGTCGCGGCAGATAACTTGATGAAGGCGGACCTCTCGCGGCGCTCGGGTGACGTGTTGACGGCCAACTTCTGCCTCAAGGCGGACCACTTTCCCGGCTGCCAGAAGAAGGGACTGCGGCCCGCCCTCTGCGGTGCCCCGAACTTCCGCAAGGTGGACTTCGTGAACGTGTTCGGTGTCGCGATCCCGACGCTGATGGGCATCCACAACGTGCTCTCGCTGCTCGGGGCATCCAACGAGACGCTGCAGACGTACCCGGGTCAGAGCAACGACACGGAATTGTGCCTCGGCTTCGCGGCGCCGCGTCTTTTCGATCCAACCTTCAAGCCCGAGGAGCTGCAGCACCCCTTGCGCGGGTCTGTTGTGTGGGTGAACCTGCGCGAGGAGCCGATTCTGTATGTGGGCGACCGCCCCTTCGTGTTTCGCGATCTTGCCGCGCCGTACGTGAACGTGGAGCTCACGGGCATCCAGACCGAGAAGATTGAGATTGTCGAGTACGAGCTGAAGCGCGACGTGCTGAAGGAGGCAGGGGAGTACGACGGCCAGTTCCTCGTGCACGATGAAGGCAACCCAGGTGAGCTGGTTGGGGCGTGGGAGCCGGCAACCGACGAGACGGTCAAGACCCTGCGAGAGGTGTACGACGAGCTCCTCGTGAAAGCCTTCCGTTGCCAGATGCTGCGTCTCCCCGTCACCGATGAACAGAGTCCTGAGATTCGCGACTTTGACCTTCTCGTGGACGCGCTGCTGCCCCGCATCGCGAAGCACCTCGACCGCCGAGAGACGCTCTCCTTCGTCTTCAACTGCCAGATGGGCCGCGGCCGCACCACGACGGGTATGGTGATCTGCTGCCTCCTCATCGGTCTTGTCATTCCCGAGTACTACGACGAGCTGCACAGTGCCTACCGCGACACCCTCGACACGTCCGACCTCTCCGACCTCGCCCGTGGTGAGTACGCTGCGATTGTGCAGCTGAAGCGCATCCTGGCGGAGGGGCGGACGGCGAAGTATCAGGTGGACCTCGTGCTGGAGGCGTGCTCCAAGATGCAGAACCTGCGCACTGCCATCGAAACTTTTGCGATTGCCGTCACGTCGCCCGACACGACCGAGGCGGGCCGCGCGCGTGCGCACCACGCCGGTGTGCATTACCTGAAGCGCTACTTTAACCTCATCGTCTTTGCCGTGTATCTGCAGGAGGAGTACGACCGCATGTCGAAGCGGATGCGGCGCACCTTCATTAGCTGGGTCGCTTCCCACCCGGAGGTGACGGCGCTGCTGAACACGTGTGCGCTTAAGTAGCTGTGAGCCAACGTTGCTGCACTGGGCAGTGCGCTTTTTTCCTTTTCTATGTTCTGCTCTTAGGCTATTTTTTTTTTGCTGCCGCAAACGCCTAGTAAGAGCTGCTTATTTTCACTGTGTTGACCTCTCTTTGTGTGTGTGTGTGTGTGTGTGTGTGTTTGTGTGTTGACATGATGCCTTGTGCGTGATGCCGACGCAGAAAAGCGCCGCGTTCTCTCTTCTCTCACGATGTATACCACCGGCGTCTCTGCTCGCGTCCTTCGTGTTCACTCGATGTTTTTTCTTTTATGTGTTTTTAGACAGTTGCCGGCGTTCCAAACCGCCGTACCAGCCCTTCTTTTGATTCTCTTTTCACGTGTTATGCTCCTCTTACACACAGGCGCACTGCCACTGCCGTTGTCTCGCCGCCTCGTGCGTTGTCCTTTTTTTCTCACTGTACATAGGTGACTCCTCAAGCTACCATCTTCCGTTATTATGTTTCTCCTTTTTTTTTTGTATAGCTTTCACTTGTCTCATGCCTAATAAATTACATCGAGGAGTCTTCTCATTCCTGCTGCATGAGCGCCGCCGCTTCGGTTCACTACGAGCTGCGCCACTGTCCGTGCTATGCCTGTCGTCCTGGTGTGTATGTGGTGTAGAGGAGTAGCAGCGACTGCCCTTACGAAACGTAGACACAAGCTGTTTCTCTCTTCTCGGTTTCATGTCCCGCGAATTCTGGAATAGATGCGATGTACCTGGACTTGGTGCTTCTTACCCCACGTAGCGGTCACACACTCGCGAACTGCGTGTGTCTGTGCATCACGCCGACATGAGAGAAAAGCTCGACGTCTACCTGCTGTCTTGTACCCCACTTCTGTCCTTCGATCTTCCCCCCTTTCTTTTCTTCTCACCAACCCTTCCGTCAACGTCCACAAGGAAACGCATTCTCCGCACCCCAGCGTCATGGCTGACTTTCCCTTTCAGTGGGACGATGGCAACTTCATCTCTCCGTTTGTCGCCGCCAGCACCGACGACATGGAAGTCTTTGCGGCGTGGCTCACGCAGCGTTACCTGACTGCTCTCCGTGATGATTCACGACGACCGCTGGAGATGCGGGTGACAGACCTCGGCTGCGGTGACGCCGCCGCAGTCTTGGCACTCGCCCAGTACCTTCACCGTGGCTGGACAGAGCTGCAGGCCACATCAGGAGCCGGCGCCGTGCCCAACACGCCGCTGCGTCTTCTCGTGACGGGAGTGGAGCTGGATGAAACGCTGCTGGTGCAGGCGGAGGAGAACGCGAGTGTCTTTGCGCACACCGTTGCCGCAGCGACGTCGTCTCCGCTCGCGGTGGAGACGCACTTCGTTAACGCGGATATTCGCAGCGCCGATCTCGACGTGTACTTCCCCCGCCGCCTTCCACACCCCTCACCCTCTGTTGCTGCGTCCCCGCCCTACGTGCTTTACATGTACCTCCTACCCGATGCGCTGGAGATGCTGCGGGAGAAGCTGGAGGAGGTGCTGCAGCGGGGGTGGGTCGTGGCCTCGAACCGGTGGCCTATTCCTGGGATGGAGGCTGCACTGAAGGACTGCGTGGGACACGTGCACGTCTACTACCAGTAGGCGAATGTGAGAGAAGCTTGCGGCGAATTTGAGCAGCTTTCGTGACTGCACCTTTTCTCATCTTGAGTCCTTGAAAAAAACGGGTGGAAATTTTCCATTGACTGCACACGACGAGGTGACGCGCCACGTGTGTGAGTACGGCGCGCTGATGGCGCCTTTTTTTTTTTTTGCGGGTTCTTCTCCTTATGATGTTGCACAAAAATCGCTGGTGCAGATGGGCGAACGACGGCGAAGCTAAGCAACAAAGAAAAGGTCAGAGTGCCGCTCAGGTAATTTGCATCGTGAAGGGTCAACTCTTGACTTCGCGCAATGGCGACTTCATTGCAAATCATCAGCACGCCGCCGCTGACGGACTTTCACGAAAAGCACTTACAACCACCTGTCTGTCTTTCTCCCTCTCTCTCTCTCTCTCTGTTGGATGCACTGATTTTTACCCCCTATTCTCACCAAACAGCGCCGCGGCCAAGACCGGGGATTCACACACATCAACCCATAGAAAACTATAAGCATCACACGACGAACCTGAAGAACAACCATCAGGCACACGACTCATAGACACCACTGTATTTAGATAGAACTGGCACCGTTACAGGCCAAACACCTAAACCAAAAATCATCAGCTGCACGACTTTGTGCACCGCTTTCTCTCTTTCTCCCACGTCACCTCCATCTTCGCTCAATGGACGTTGTACACTTTCTCAAGAGCCAGCGCTACCGCAGTCGTCTCCCCCTCCGCCAGCTGCACTTCACCGTCGCCGTCTACCGCGCCATCGTTGTGGAGGAGGCGAACGTGGAGCTGCTGGCCGAGGTGACGGTGCCGTGGGACGGCAAGGTCTTCTCCCCTGCGGAGACGCTGCGCATCTACCAAGACGTTGCACATTTCACTCACCGCCCCACGACTTCAAATGGGGAGGTGAGGGCACGTCTTGCCGGTGATGGAGAGAGGGCGGCGGCCTCAGCACAGCAACACCCACCCGCGTCCGCCGCTGCTGATGCCCTAGGCTTATCTCCCACAGCAACAAGATTCAACGCTGGTGCTGCTGCTACTACTGCCTCG
The DNA here is from genome assembly GCA_000331325.2 of Crithidia fasciculata. Classification (NCBI taxonomy): domain Eukaryota; phylum Euglenozoa; class Kinetoplastea; order Trypanosomatida; family Trypanosomatidae; genus Crithidia; species Crithidia fasciculata. Next base: position 36,285 of record AODS02000206.1, read on the forward strand.
CCACACCACCAGGACGGCGTGCCGGAGGCGCTGCAGCTGCCGCCTCTCACAGATGTTGTGCGGCAGCTGCAGCGGCCCACGTCCTTCTTCTTTACCCGCCCCACCGCCGAAGACTTCATCGACGCGGCAGAGGAGGACTTCCCGGTGGACCCGCCGCAGGGACCGAGTCTGCTGGCCCCCGTCATCCTCCGCCAGCACCGCCGCGACCACCAACCCAACCGAAAGATGTATCTTATGTGGGCCACAGGGGCAATGTACACAACAGAGGGCGGCCACGTGGTGCCGGTAAGCGCTAAAGACGCCGCTGCCACTGCTGCTTCCTCCTCCGCAGTCGATCCGTTTGCAAATCCAGCGGCTTCTTCACCGCTGGTGGAGGTGGACGCCGTGCAATGGAAGGGAGAGGAGCGCGTGTTGTGCACGCTGACGGCGGAGCAGGACGAGTACGTCTTCACAGCGCGGCCCAGCCTCGACGACGTGCACACGCTCTACGTCGACGCAGCCCACATCTATTCCTTTCGCGTCACTGTCTCCCGCACAGCCGCAGCCACTGCAGTCTCTGGCGCTGAAGAAAGCCGTCAGACCGCACTGCGTGGCGGCTTCGACCCCTCCGCCGCACCACTCGATGTCGTGCTCGCCAACGTACGAGAGTTGGCGCACAACGCCGAGGAGGAGTACGAGCAGATGGAGATCAGCCGAGACGCGGTGGCGCGGCGGTTGCTGCGGCAGGCCGCGATGATGGCGCCTGCTGAGCGTGGCGGCGGCGCACTCACCGTCACTGCTGCTGCTGCTGCTGCGACGGCTCAGTCTCCCTTGCCAGAGGAAGGCGGCGGGCGGCCACGGCGTGCCTCGCTCGGCTTCCGCATGCCGTCGCCAACCGCAGCAGGATCTGCAGCCTTAGCAGGTGGATTGGACCGCAGCGTGAGTATGGCGTATGGTGGTGTGCTCGGGATGTCGCTTGCCCAGACGCGGGCGACAGGCGTCGGTGGTGCGCTGCTGTCGCGGTCGGCGGCGATGATGCGCAGCGGGCACGCCTTACCGCGTGGGATGTGCCAGTATTATGTGTGCGGTACGGTGGACCGGTGTGTCGGCATACCCGAGGCAACCGTCTTCTTGCGCTGCCACGTCGTCGAGGACGGCGCCGCCGCCTCGTGGCTGTATGACCCTCTCACCACCTCCTCTCCCTCTGCCGTGTGCACCTTCAGCTCGCAGCTCGCCCACATCAGTGCTTTTGTCGCAGATGGGTGCGTCTTCGACGTGGACCACGTCTTCAACCTTCCCTTCGACTACACCTTCGTGGGACCTGCAGTGTCGGGAAGCCCGCTGCGGCTCATCGTTGCCGCGTTCACGGAGGGAGAGGCGGGCGAGGGGCTGCAGTCCGCCGTCGCGTACGCCTGCGTGACTCTCCCTATCGCGAGTCCCGGCCGGCACTCTCTCACCGCTGCGATGTGGGCACCACACAAGATCGGCGTTGAGTTCCTTCGCTCTGTTCTGGTGGGCGGAGCACCAAGCTTGGTGGATGTGCGCCAGACGGGGCCGCCGCCGTCGCGCCGCACTGGGATCAGTGTGAAGGAGGGCCTTTATGCCGACAGCGTGGGGCGGGTGTTGGTGACGGTGAACATCATGCAGCACCGCAGCCTAGACGACGTTTGATGTGGTGGTGGTGGTGTGTGTGTTTGTGTGTGAGCTGTTACTGCATTTGTTATATGTGCTGAGAGTAGAAAGGCTTCACTGACATCGTATCTGTGCGTTGTGGCGTAGAAGAGGAGGACCATCACTTAGTGGCACTGCGTATCATTCTCCTGTCGAGGAAAGTGCTGTACCGCTTGTTGACGCTATCGATTGGAGATCTGTGTCTGTTCTGTTTACGGGGCCGTGACGAGTGGCATGCACCACCTCATCTCCCCTCTTTCCTTGTTCATCTATATCTTTCTACTCCGCCTTCTTCCCTTCACGTACGCTCTTCTTGCCTCAGCTGCACACACCCATTCACACATAGACACATTCAATAGAGCCGCCGCCCATGCAGCCCATCTCCTCCGCAGTGGCGGTCGACTCGTACGTCGCACCACGCGCCAACGCATCGTACCGCCGTGCCCATGCTGCCGCCTCCCTCGCCACCCACGCATCGGAGCCGCCGCTGCCGGCGCTGCTGCGGCCACAACTCCTCACACTAAGCGACGATGACGTGCGCGGCGTGGAGCGGCGGATGGTGCACAGCGAGCGTGCGGCACTGCGCGACGCACGCATTGCGGAGCGGGCGGCCCGCGTGGCGGCGCAAGCAGAGGCGGCGGCAGGGGAGAGAGAGGTGCGACTGCGGCAACGTGCGGCACGGCGGGCCAATGTGGCCGGTGAGGTAAAGGCGAGGCAGCTGCAGGAGGAGTACCGTACAATGGGAATGCGGTAGAGAGGCGTATTCGATCTTTTTGTTTTCTGCTGCGCAAGCGTGGGCCGCTGACTCTTTTTTTTTTTTTGTTGTTTTGCCCTCTTTTCCCCGTTACGGAGAGGAAGGTGATGGGCTAGATGCACAGAAATGGCACTGCGTTAGAACACCCCGACCCATACAACAAGAACATAAAAGCAACAACAACATAGAAATACATCTGCTTTCTCTTTTTTTGTGGAGAAAATGATGACCGCTGGAACTGTCTTCTTGGGTAGTAGTACAATGCGCAACATGAAATGCAAGACCGCTATGAGTTGGAGTGGTGCTTTGTTTGTGTGAATCACTTCATTCTTCTCTATTGTCCACTCCTTTAAACCTTTCTTTTTTGTTCTTTTATCCCTTCACAAGTAGAGAGAGAGAGAGAAAGGGAGAACCGCTTCTCGATCACTGTAGCAAGGAAAAGGCAAGCGCGCCTTTCCGTGAACACACAAACGCACACACACTTGCAGCTTCGGATTTCGTGCCGTGCATCGTCACCGCCATTTTTCTCGCTTTTCTTTTACCACGTTTATTCGGCAAAGATGAGCGACCCCGCGAACATCAACCACTACGACTCGCGCGCCTTCACGCGGACCGGTGCGACGCGGCGCGTCGTCGTGCGTGAGAAGCCTCTCATCAAGTCCCGCATGCAGCGCCTCGCGGACTATCTGCGGCCAACCACCCGCCACGGCTTCAACGTCGTCTACACCTTCGAGCTGGCCAAGGTGATGGCGTGCATCATCTTCCCTGTGTTTATGCTGCTGTACTGGAAGCGGGTGCAGAAGGATCTCCCAGACAGCTGGGAGCAGCAGTTCGGTGGGCTGCAGCACCGCCAGTTCCGTGAGGACCAGCTGCCCGAGCAGGACACGGACTACTTCAGCATCATGGAGAACTTCCAGGAGCGTCGTGAGACGGCGCTGAAGAAGAAGCAGAAGGAGGTGCTGGACAACAAGATTGTGTGAAAGAGCCTGTCACTGTATGTAGCGGCAATAGCATTGGGTAGTGCCGAATCTTTTTTTTTTCTCTTCTTCTTCACCATCATCACTTGCTTCCTCTATTCGCCTCTTTTGGCGCTCTCTTCGTTCCGTGTTGGTGCTTTTTTGTTTCTTCCCTGTCAGCTGGTGCACGAAGATGTTGTCGTCTCTTCCTCTTTCGTTGTTGTTTTTTTATGCCTTTCACACGCTCCGCTGGGACGCCATCACAATCGTAGCAGACAAAGAATTTTGAGAGTAGAGAGGGATTCGTCAGACGGTGCAGCGGAGGTGTCGGTGGTCGTCGCGGAACCGTTCCTGAGCGTCTGCCAAACTCATGAGAGCTGACGAGAATCATTTGTGTTCTCGTGGGGAACTAAGATGAACGTATTCTCTCTGCGATGACGCAAAAGCTGTGTCAATAAGGGACATTGCAGTGTAGTATTCGAAGTGTGTCACACAGACCCGCCGAACAAAATATCACAGTGACTGGAGTGAAGTGCGTTCACACTTTACTGCTTTCGTTCTCCTTTCTTTTCCCTTTCTCTTCCTCTACAGTGCTTCTGCGAAGGCAAAAAACGCCTGCATTCTCCCAACTTATTTCGTTTATTCGCAAAGAGACGGAGTAACGGCTCTTAGATACACACTACTGCTTTTAAATACTTAAAAAGGAAAAGAGAAGAGAAGAAACACAAGTTGCCTCTCGCCGTTGTCGTTTTTGAGCCACAGACGAAAAGCGAGAGAGTTATTTAGACGTTCGGTCTTATTATATATCTGTCTGCACTCTTTTTTTATTTTCACCTCTCTAGACTCTTGCGTGTACGCGGTGGTAGCTGACACGTGCACACCCACCCACTCACAGACACATATACACTCGCTGCAGTCAGAGTGTCGTCACACCCGCTCTTACGAGCTTCCACGTATTGTTTTTTTTTCTGCTCTTTATATCTCTCAGTGCTCTCACACTCTTCACACACACATCCCTCAACACACACATACACGTCGCGTTGTCGTGAACTCCTCGACGGACAGAGAATACACACAGGGTCTTTGTACCCTCCCCTTCTCTTTACTACACACATTGCCTTGTGCGCACTGGTGCAACCGGAATCGCACGTTAGAGAGGAAAAAGGAAAGACTGTCTCACAAAAAAAAAAAAAAGAATTCAAAGAAGGCAGACATACGCACGTTCTCGTGCACACACAGCGAAACACATCGTAATAAAAAGAAGATCATTGAACGGTGCAGAACACACTTGAAGAGAAAGAAAGCATCATCATTGTATTGCCCTCCGTGCAGTCTGCAGCTTCTTAGGGAGCACATCAGAGCGTCTGTCGCTGTTGGCACAGAAGACGGGCACGTTCCAACTCTCTCTCTTTCTTTTGCCCTTCCTTTTCGTCTGCGATGAGCGGTGAGGGGATGCCGAAGCGCAACAGAAACGACACGCCGCCGCAACGACGACCAGCGCCACCCGTGGAGGTGGTCGAGGTGCCCGACACGCCACCGTCCACCCCTCCGCATGATGCTCCCGATGCCCTGCTGGAGCAGCAGCTCGACGCGCTCGAGGTCGACGAAGATTTCCGCGAGTCGATTCGCGCCATGACGCCGAACACCCGCCGGGATGTGCTGAATGACATTATCCGCCACCAGCAGCACACGGAGGTGCAGGAGGAGCTGCAAGGCTTCGGGGTGCACAACGGCCTTCCCAACCCCTTCTTCTTCCTTCACGGTGGCGCACACGGTGGGGCAGAGCATGACGGACACCCCGATGTCGAGGGGGATGAGGAGTGGGTCGACGACGAGGAAAGCAAAGACGAGGAGGAGGAGCAGGAGGAGGAGGAAGACGTGACAGACATGGACGCACGCGACCGCCACACACGCCCGTTTGTGTTCCGCCCAGCCGGCGCGCTCTTTGGGCAGCGCTTCGCGGCCCCCGACGACGACGCGGGCCGGCCGAACCTCGGCGACCCCTTCGGTGAGCGGGAGGGCGGCCCCGTGTCCTTTATTGACTTCCTCCAGCTCGTCTCCCAGCACGTCGGGGGACAGCCGCTGGGGCCGCAGGGCGTGCGTGGCCGCGCGGCAGCTCAGCAGCAGCAGCAGCAGCGTACACTCCTGGAGGAGCGCATGCTGAGCCTGCAGAACTTAGTCGGCATGCTGCAGCAGGCCAACGCGATGCAGTCGATGGGGCTGGACCGCGACATCGATGATATGAGTTACGAGGAGCTGCTGGAGCTGGAGGAGCGTATTGGGAACGTGAGCAAGGGGGTGCCGCCGGCGCAGCTCGAATCCTGCATGACGCGGGTGGAGGCGCCAGCACCCGACGAGACGTGCCCCATTTGCCAGGAGGAGCTCCACGCAGCGGCCCCTCCTCGCGCGGCAGCGAGCTCGGCCAAGGCGTGCGTGAAGCTGGTCAACTGCCCGCATATCTTTCACAAGCCCTGCATCAAGCAGTGGCTGGCGAACAACAAGACATGTCCGGTGTGTAAGCAGAGGTGCTCCCGCAGTCCGGGCACCGTCCTCTTAGAGGTAAAGGTGGGAAGGCGTCGCCGCTGTCTTTATTAGTGCCCTCCTGCAGATTATCTTTCCTTCAAAATTTTATTTTTCTCTCTCCTGGGAGAGCTTCATCTGTGTCGTATGACGATCGCACGTGCGTCACGGCAGCGGCTGTGCCGAATAGCAGCCTCTTTCTCGTGTTCTTTTTTCCTCCTTGAGTTTCGATCCCTTTCTTTTATACGCGGTGTGTGATTGCGATGCAGGAGAGGAGGGGGGGCCGAGGAAAAGCGCGTGCGCTTATCCGTCCTTTTCTTTTCTCCATTTTTTATACATACATTTGTCTCTGCGCAGCTGTCAGGGCACAGATTCGACGTCGTTGGTGTCTGCGTGTGTGAAGGGTCGCCGTGGGCCCTTCATACGTATTTCTTGCGTTGTTGTTCTTGTTGTTCAGCGGCTCTACTCTTCCTTCTTCCACTGCTGGCGCTGCTGCAAAAAAAGAGGCTTGGCGTCTGTGCTTATGTGAGTGTGTGTGAATGCGTTTTTGAGGTGGGTGGCGCTGCTAGCGTTGGACAGCTTAGATGCATGCGAGTGCTTCCTCTTGTGTTTCATTCCCTTCGGTGCTCTCTCTTTCTCTCACCACCGCCCAGGTGTTGTCCTTTTCGCTTTCTCGGTTTTGTCCGTCGCTCCAGCACCACCGCTTCTAATAAAAAGTTGAGCCCTATAGCAGTGACCGCCTCCGCGCTCGACTCGATAATTTAGTCACGGCGGCGTGTGCTGCGACGCTGCAGCGCTCAGTGTCCGCGGTGGACTTCTCATACGGGTGGGGTCGCCATGAGTCTTGTCGCGAGCACGAGAAAGAGAATTGATTCGTGTGTTGTTTCTGTGTTGTCGTGCGAGCTGTGCGGAGACGCCTTTCTTTTTATTTTCGCCTCACTTGCATCGAGTGCGGCAACAGTTTTCCCCGTCATTCTCATAGCATCTTATACTGTCTTATGGATGTAGCATATATTCGTGGACGTTAGCTGTGGTTCCTCTTCCCCCTGATGACACGCCTATTCCCTTTTCTCCCTCCTCGTCTCCTTCTTTCTGTGCGTTTGTTTTGTTGAAGGGGCCACTAATTTCTCCCTCCTATCCCTCTTTTCTCAAACTCTCTTATTTTGAAAGAATTTGCAACACACACACAAACACACACGTTGCGCTCCCTACTTGCACTTCACCATGTCTGGTCTCTTCAACTCGTACGAGGAGGACTTCAGCGACACCGTCCGCGGCCTCCGCGAGGGCTGCGGCCGGCTGCAGCGCGACATCGACGCACAGAAGGCACACGAGCACGACCCCACCCACGTCTACCACCCGCCGCCC
>AODS02000207.1:0-35062 GCA_000331325.2 Crithidia fasciculata
CGTAGTTCTTGTACGCGTTCTTGTTGGTCGTGTTGTACATGTCGGGGGTCGACCGGCGCCTTTCTCGTCATCGGCGGCGGCGTCGTCCTCCGGCTGGTCACGCTTGTAGGCATCCTCGCCGTAGTTCTTGTACGCGTTCTTGTTCGTCGTGTTGTACATGTCGGGGTCGACCGGCGCCTTCTCGTCGTCGGCAGCGTCGTCCTCCGGCTGGTCACGCTTGTAGGCATCCTCGCCGTAGTCCTTGTACGCATCCTTGTTAGTGGTTTTGTACATGTTCGGATCTACAGGCGCTTTATCGTCCTCGTTGTTTTCTTCTGCCGGAGGCTGGTGCTTGTATGCGTCAGGACCATAGTCTTTGAAGGCGTCGGTGTTGGTCGTCTTGTACATGTCGGGGTCGACAGGTGCCTTGTCATCTTCCTGAGTATCCTCCGCAGGCTGGTCACGCTTGTAAGCGTCTTTTCCGTAGTCCTTGTACGCGTTCTTGTTCGTCGTGTCGTACATGTTCGGATCTACTGGTGCCTTGTCGTCCTCGTTGTTGTCGTCTGCCGGCTGCTCACGCTTGTACGCATCGGGACCGTAGTTCTGGTACGCGTTGGTGTTGGTGGTCTTGTACATGTTCGGATCCACCGGCGCCTTGTCGTCCTCACCTTGGTTGTTGTGCGGCGAGTCCTGCGGGCGTTCGGGGAGGCCGCGCCACTGGTAGGCGTCCTCATACTCGGTGCGTGGCGCATTCGGCGCAGCGCGGCTCCGCGGGCTCTTAAACTGTCCGTCGGACATGGTGCGGTGCGGGAGCGGCTGCGTTGACTGATGTGGTAAAACGAGACAACGAAAGAGTGGGAAAGAGGAGTTTACTAGACAAATATGGCCGGCACGCTGTTGCACGTGTTTGTGTGGGTGTGTGGTCTTCAGTAATTGAGATATTCTACGGTGTTGCAGAGACGTCGATGCGGCGCTCAAACACACACGCTGCTCGCGAAGTTTCTCTCACCTTGTCCTTTTCCTTGCGCTTATGCGTGCAAGGGGTCGACGTGAGAAGGCGAAGAAGCTGCGTTTGAGGCGGGCAGGGAAAAAAAAGGGGTTGAGGCGTCAGTAAGTGTTGGACTTGCAGCGTGCAGTGTGTGTGACCTCGTAGAGAACAAGACGGACACGTGTCGTGCAGCTGAGTGGCGTTGACGTGTATAACGAGGACGTGTCAAGAATGAAAAGAATGATCGATGTTGTGGTAAGCGTCGCCACCCCAAGGTGCGGTAGCAGCGGAGAGAGAGGGAGAGAGGAAAAGAAGGAAGGGCGAGATGCTGATCTGCAGCCACGTTATGTGTGAGTGTATCAGGCGACAACGAGCAAGAGACGGTACAGAAAGAAAACAATGGAGGAGACAATAAAGACAAACAAAAACACCAACGAAAAAAAATTGGGAGCCTTACAAAGAGGGGATATCAGATACACCGACGATGTCAAGACAAGCGCTTAAGCTGAAGATGGCGATAGAGAGAGGGAAAGAGAAAAAGAGCAACAGAGACGTCGAGTGTGTGTGTGCATGTATGCGATTCGACAAATAGAATACGCACAAACACAACGCAGAGGAAAGAAGGAATTAAGAGAAGAATAGGATGGAGAAGGGGTAGATGGAAGTGCAGACGTGAGAGGGCAGAGCGAAGCCATTCGACAGCAACAACAGCTAAGAGAAAGCGGTGTGAAGGTCATTATCATTAGTGTTATATCCTTGCAGCTTACAACGGTGCAGCAACACGGTCGAAGAGATACAGGGTAGCGTACAGGACAACTAAGGCGTCCGCACGCATCCGCGTACTTAGCTGGCCCATCAAGTCCTCCCAGACAACCATTGTTCTACGCGAAGGAAAAGAGGGCTCCGTTGAGCAAGTCTCTTATCGCGCCTCTTTTTTGTCTTCCAGTTTTTCTGGTCACTAACTCTCTCGCACGTGTACGACCGCATAAAAGTTGAACGGCGAAGATTGGTCGATGCGCAAAGGAGTGCGCGTCCCACTTCTTCTCCATCTTTTTTTTCCTTTCTGTTTTTACTCGGATCAGAGGGTTTTTTTTTGTTTGTTTCCAAAGCTCTGTCTCCGCCAGTAAATAAGAAGCGATGCAGCATATGACATAGGTTGGAACGAAGGCAAGCCTTCTTACCGCGGTGCAGCAAGAAGTGCGTACCAAGACCTCCGCCGAGTGAGCTATACAGCGCCTCATGGAAAGAGACGAAGAGCAATAATAAAAACAGAAGAGCTGAGAATACTATACATAATAGGAAAGAGAGGAGTTCCACGAGTCCCGCAAAGAAAATCTGTCACTCCCACAACAAAAAGGAAAGCTGCAACAGACAGCAGCAACATGCATGGCGCTGGGTAGCACACAACAGCACATCGCCTTTTCATCTACATCTACCCCTCTCAACGCGCTACATCCGCACCGGGGGCAGGCGGCGCTGGAAGGCGTAGTGCTCCACCGGGACATCGGCAGACTGCTTCGACGTGCACCAGCGACCCCCGCACGCCGCGTCGTCCTCGTCCTCCGCGTCGCCACGGCGGCTTGTCGCACCGCGTGTGGCGCTCCGGCCAAAAGCCGCGCTGACACCACCACCACCACGCATACTGCCCTGCAGACCTGCCGCACCTGGTGCTGGAGTGGCTAAAGAGGTAAAGCCAACTGTGCCTCCCCGCCCAGATGTGGACAAGAGTGAAGGAGCGGAGGCAGCAGCAGCAGCAGCAGCAGACTGTCGCACAGAGGCCTTTGATGGGCCGCCCTGCGTGGCGCCGACGGCAGACTGCCGGGCGTGTGCGCTCGTAACGCTTTGGTAGAGATTCAGCTCTCGCCCCTCCGCCTCGCTCGGACGCCCACTGCGGCGCTGCTGCTGCGACGAGGTCGTCTCTCCCTCCGCGTCACCTTCCTCGGCTGCGGCGGTGTAAAACGCTCCGTAGGTGTCGGTGTTCGTCGAGACCGGCAGCGCCGCGAGCGGGTCCGCCACCGGGTCGGTGGAGAAGAGAAGGGGACGACTGAGGCCGCTCTTGGCAGTGGCGCCGCCCCCACCGGCCCGCAGCGTGGCTGCCGTCGCCAGCAGCACCGACTGCGACGGGGCAGCACCGCCTCTGCCTGCCTGCTCACTCAACGCCTCAGCATCGCGCGGCGACGCGGGTGTCTGTCGACTCCCTCCCCTGCGGCTGTAGTCCACGTCGTAGGTGGAATGCATCAGATCGTGACGCAGCTGCGGCGCGTTGCCGACAAGCGTGATGCGCGGGTCCTCCAGCAGGCCATGGTTTGTTGCGACGGCGGTGCCGGGATTGCCGGCTTGGCCGTGTAGGGGCTGTGCTGTGGGACGCTGCAGCCGGTCCTCAAGCCAGTTGCCAACGAGGGTGTCGTTGCGGTAGGTGTTGTTGAAGGTCTCCCCAGCTGATCCGCGGTCGGAGGGCATGGCGCAGAGGGAGAAGAGTGCGTGTGTGTGTGTTTGTGGGAATTACTGCAGTGCTGACTGATGCTGCGCTGTCGCTCAAGGGTGTCGTCTGCAAAGAAATTAGTGGGTAAAGCGTACTGGAAAAAAAACCCTTTTACCGATCACGCAATCATGGAGAGGGGAAGCAGAAAGAGTGTCAGAGTTAGAGAGAGATAGAGAGAAAAAGAGGATGGAGTTGTAGCACACCTTCGGCGACAACAGCGCACCAGTAAGGCAGCTGTTATGCAACTGGCAAAAACAAACGGCCGAGTTTACTTTCTGGCCCTACGAGTCTAGTGCGTGAGTTGTCACGACGCCTGCAGCCGCTCCGTTAAGCCCGTCAAAGCAGGAAGCCGCTCCCTTCCGTCGTGTGCTAAGGACGGTGAAAGAGGCCGAAGATCACAGAGAAAAAAATAAAAAAGACATCTTCCTCTGCGGAGGGAGAAAGAGAGAAAAGGAAGGCAGCAACGAAGGCGGTGCATCGACTCCGTGTCCGTGACATGCTTCCATTTTTTTAGACGGTTTACGTTGCAGAGCTCACGCTCTGTGCTTAACGGGTAGGTGTTAATCGTAATTTAATTTAGCCCATTACCACGTGCAGTCCAGAGAAAGAAAAAAGGCACGTGAGGACAGACAAAGGGTAATGAATAATGTGTGAGACAGCAGCCAGCTGATGAGGTACACCGAGTGGATGAGAGGCGCGGCATCAACCGTGCCCGCCCTCCGTTTACCCCATCCGTCAAAACTAATCGTGGGGCACAGAAAGCAATCGTACTTGCATGCGCTCCATTTCCCTTCCCTTTCACAAAGCATGCTTCTTGACCTTCTTCACCTTTGGACTGACTGCTATCTTCTTTTCCGCCTTCCGCGGTGACGCCGCCGCCACCTCTTTTGTTGTCTTCCGCGCTGCCGCCGGGTTGGTCGACTCCGCTGGAGAGCGCGCACGCTTCTCAGCTCTCGGTTGAGACGGCACAGCAGCAGGAGCCGCAGCGGCAGTCTGTGCCCTCAGTCGCCCCACCTCCTCCCTCCGCTGCCGCGCACTCGCCATCACTGCGGCTTGGGTCACGGCACGTGCCTCCCGCTTCTCCGCTGCGTGTGCCTTGTTCGTCTGCACACGGTCGCCAAACTGTTCCGTCACCTGCTGCTTCGCCTGGATCTTCGCCGAGGAAACCTCGTCGAGGAGCGGCAAGATGGCCGACTCCTTCGCTGCGGGTGACTTCCACAGCTGCAGTGCACGCCCGGTGCGCCGTTCAATGCGCTGAATAAGGCTCACATCGTACTCCGTGACGAGCGCGACGGAGTGGCCCTCTCGTCCAGCACGCGCGGTACGCCCCACGCGGTGGACGTACGTGTCGGCGTGCTTCGGTACGTCGTAGTGGAGGACGAGACCCACCATCGGAATGTCGAGACCGCGGGCCGCGATGTCGGTGCAGACAAGGATGCGTGAGATGCCCAGCTTGAAGCTCGCCACGTTGTCCAACCGGTGCTGCTGGGTTAAGAGAGAGTCGAGGCTGCAGACCGGAAACCCGAGAAGCTGCAGGGTGAGGCGAACGAGTTCGGCGCGGAGGCAGGAGTTCACGTAGACGATGGTGGACTGCTGCTTGCCCTGTGCCCGCAGCGCGGCAACAAGGTAGGGCAGCTTCACCATGTTTGGAATGAAGAGGTAGTGCTGCTGCAGCGTTTCAGGCAGGTGGAAGGCTGGCATGGGAGAAGTGGTGAGGCCGCTGGAGGTGGCACCAGCACCAGCACCGTCTGTACCCTCCACTCCGCCTTCTCCGCTGCCCGACAGCTGCACCGGCACACCACTCTCGTTCATGGCCCCCTGCACCACAATGACCTCCAGGCTGGCTGGGTCGGTGATGCCCAGCTCCGCCAGCACCGCCACCGCCCCCTCCATCTTCTCCTCCTCTGTTGGCGCGGCGAAGGTCGTGAGGCGGCGGTGCAGCGTGGCAGTGAACATCAGCACCTGGCGCTGGGGCGTGGCAGCCGGCAGCAGTCGCAGCAACGCCCACACATCCTGCTGGATGTCACCCTCCGTCAGCCGGTCCGCCTCATCCAGCACCAAGTAGCGCAGGTGCCCGAAGGCCTTCTTCACCTCGGGGCCAAAGGTTTGGAGGAGGTGCCGCAGTCGCCCTGGGGTGGCGGCGACGATGTTCGGCCGTGCCTTCAGCGCGTCCACCTGCGTCTCGGTCGCAACGCCGCCAATTGCGAGCGTCGTGCGCACCTGCAACGGGGCACCAAAGGCGATGAACTGATCGATGATCTGATACGCCAGCTCACGCGAGGGGGTGAGCACGAGCGCGTACACGCCGTACGTGTCGGCTGCGAGGGTTTGGAGAATGGGAAGGGCGAAGGCAGCGGTTTTGCCCGAGCCGGTGGCGGCGCCGCCCACGACGTGGCGGCCCGCGAGCACCGCCGGGATGCAGCGCTGCTGGATGGGGGTGGGCGTGGTGAGGGCCATGTAGGTGCACTGCTTGGCCAGCCACGGCTGCACGCCGAGTTGCTGAAACTCAGCCATTTGCACCGACTTGTAAGAGTGTGAGAGAAGAGATCGTCGGTGCAACACTAGGCGGATTGATAATAATAATACGAAAAGCAAAAACGCAGCAGTGGGTGACGAAGTGACGGTGATACGAGACTTGTGAGACAACACAAAGCCAACTTACGCACGCAAACTGCACGCGAGACGCATCCAGCCATGAGACCAAAAAATAAAAAAGGTGTTTATTAAAGAGAGGGAGAGGGATGAGGAAAAAGAATATATACACCTGCATCAGAGATCAGAGGACTGACTCTCCATCTTACTCATATCTACGCGTCAACGGCAGCACGGGTGGCCAGGAGAGCGATGGCATCATGCAACGGCAGCAGTGGCCGCAACAATATGCGTGCTGCTCTCGTCACGTGTCGCATCAAAGAATGCGGTCCTCGCTTCTCAGCATTGCACATGAGTTCCTCTCCGCCCTCCGCCTCTTCTCTCTTTCCTTCTTCCCACCGGCCACAAAGTCGCGCTTACACCACATGACGAGCGGTGACCTACGGAGAGAAAGGCAAGGAGAAAGGATGTACAGCGGGTTTGGCACTCTCCGCAGACCCTTTCGTAGTACCAAGGCAGCATCGCGCCTCATGGCAGCTCCGCGCAGGGCAGCAGCCGCACCGACTCGCTTTAAATTGCAGTGCTTCCATAGTCTGTTAAGGTATTTCTCTTGCGGTTGCTCCCAACCTTCACCACAGTCCAAAAGCTACGGCGAAACGAAAAAGAGAAAATAACAATAAAAAGGGTCCGATAACACACCCATAATTAGTCAGTGAATAAAAATAAGAGAAAGACGTGATGAAGAGAAGGGGGCACCGAGGTGCCGAATAGGAAGCTGCTGTGGTATAGGGCAGTCATCGAAGGGTGGGAAGTGACACACATACAACAAAAAGAAGAAGATGCGTCTATCCACAGACACACACACACACGTACTCACACACGCACGGGCACATACAGACAGAGTGGTATCTCATGCATGGCTTTCAGCCTTCTTCGTCTGCAATCCGGTCCCTTCCGCAAACGAAGCGCCGGTGTATCTCGGCCCCCTCACTGCATAAAGCCACACAGGAGAGGACGAAAGCACGAAATTTGACCGCGAAGAGCTCGAAAAAGAAAAAATTGAAGAGAAGGAAGATAAGAGAAGGGGCTTTATGCTTTCTCTTCCTCATAATAGACGATTGCGCACTTATCAAGATGATGTGCGGCAACGAGAGCTTCGGGTCCACGTATTTTTCACCCTTTGTCGGGTGCTTCACCGCTTACAGGTTGCTGTCGATCTTCTCCACGCGCTTGCCCTTCTGGTAAAAGTAGGCCGGCGTGCGCATCGAGCACAGCTCCTCGGCGCTGGTTGGGTGAACGCCGATGGTGTTGTAAAAGTCGCTGATCTTGGCACCCATCTTCAGGCAGATGGCCACGCTCTGGATGATCTCCGGCGAGCTGTCGCCCAGCATGTGCACGCCCAGCACCTCACCGTCGGCGTGGTTGGTGACGATGCGCACCATGAACTTCTTGTACGTGCTGCCGCTGATGTTGTGCATGAGCGGCGTGAAGCTGCTCTCGTACACCGCCACCTGGTCGTACTTCTTGGCCGCGTCCTCCTCGACGTAGCCGCACACGCCCATGGGCGGAATGGAGAAGACGGCGCAGGCCACCTTGGTGTGGTCGGTGGCGCGCGGCTTGTTGGCGAAGACGGTGTCCACGAAGGCGGCACCTTCGTTGATGGCGACGGGCGTCAGCATGACGCGGTCCGTGACGTCGCCGATGGCGTAGATGTTGTCCACGTTGGTCTTGGAGTAGGCGTCCACCTTGATGGCGCCGTTCTTGGCCACCTCCACGCCGGCCTTCTCCAGCTGCAGCGTCTGCGAGCGCGGCACGCGGCCGATGGCCAGCATCACCACGTCGTAGTCCGCCTCCGCGCCGCTCTCGAACACCACGTGGCGCGTGCCGTCCGCGTTCTTGGTCACCTTTGCCGGGTTCTCGTGCGTGCGCACGTTGATGCCGTTGGCGCGCAGCTGCTCCGTCAGCTGCTTGCGCAGCTCCGAGTCGAAGCCGCGCAGGATCATGTCGCCGCGGTACGCCAGGTCCACCTGGCCGCCGCGCGCCTTGTACGCGTTGAAGATGCCGGCGAACTCGATCGAGATGTAGCCGCCTCCGACGCACAGCGCGCGCTTCGGGGCCTCGTCCAGGTAGAAGGCCTCGTTGCTGGTGATGCACAGGTCGTCGCCCTCGATGCCGAGGTGCTGCGGCCACGAGCCGGTCGCCAACAGGATGTACTCGGTGTCCAGCGTCTCCAGCACCGCGCTGTTCGGGTCCGCCGACTCACGCACGAGCACCGTGTGGTTGTCCTGCAGCGCGCCGAAGCCCTGGTGGAAGGTAAGGCCCTCTGTGTCGGCGAACATGCCCTCGTAGCTGTCGTTGATCCCCGACACCGCCTTGTTCTTGGCGGCGATCAGCGCCTTCCAGTTCGGCCGCACCGACTCGCGGTCCAGCTCCCAGCCGAAGCCGGCGGACTCGCGGATGGTGTCCATGTAGTTGGCGCCGGTCACCATCAGCTTCTTGGGGACGCAGCCCACGTTCACGCACGTGCCGCCGAGCGCGGCGTAGTGCGGCGGGCCGTGGTGCTTCTGCAGGTCGATCACCGCCACCCGCTTCTTATGCAGCGACGCCGCGTTCCAGCCCGCCTCCAGGCCGCCGGAGCCGGCGCCGATCACCACCAGGTCGTACGCGCGGGACATCAGTCGGGCGGAGTGGCGGAGAATTTTCGAGACGGTTTGGGTGTGGGTGTTGCGAGTGAGGTCGGGAGGGGGAGAGCGCTAGAGAGTGTGTGAGTCTGTGCGTAGAGGCGTCAGGAGAGGTGAAAGCGAAAACACAAAAGTAAGAGCCAACGTGGTGGTATAAATAGGAGGTAAAGAGAGCACTCGTGCTGAAGCCTTAGTGTGGGGGAATAATAATAGGAGAGCGGCACTAGTGTGAAGGTGTATCAGCTAGCAGTGGCAGCGAGGGAAATAGAAGGAAAGATATGCCTTGTATAGGTGGGTAGCGTGGCAAATACTGTGCGGCGAGCGAAATGGTGGTGGTGGTGGTGGTGGAGCGGGAATAAAGGAAGGAGAAAATGAGAAAGAGAGGGCGTTAGGTGCAGAGAGAGACATGGCTGCGCAATGGTTCCTTGCGAGAGAGGCGTCTTGTGGTTCTTCCGTAATGAAAGAGCGAGAGAGCGAGCAACTGTGGGTACTACGACAGGAGAAAGTCATTGACACGGGCCGAAGGAGGCTTTTTCCCGTTCTTTTCTACCCTCCATAAGCGACAATTACGTTTGGTAGTGGCTTTTTTCTTTCTTTATGTGAGAGATAAACAAGATCGCAGCTAAAGACGGACAAAGACGAACACCGGTGTATCGCATACACTTCCGGAGCCCCTACCAGAAGAGTTGCCAGATAAGAGAGGCACGGAAGCTGCGTGGAGTAGTGCAGGGAAACGGTTGTGCCGACAAGAAGGGGACAGCAGCATTTCCTCTCCCGTTCTCCTCTCTTGCTCTCTCTTTATCCGACCAGCTTCAGCTCGCACCGGCACTACAGTACGAGTGAAAACACATCAAACACAGTTGAGTCGGGGTCAAACAAAAAAGTAAGAAAACCGACCCGTCGACTCAAGTCACAGTCACAAGTTAGCACGCACACGCACCGCCACCACAACCACAAGCAGGTCACTCTCTTCTACACAGGCAGAGAAAAAAAGACTTCTTACCGGAACACGCCACGCGGCATCTTTGGGCCATTCAGCGGGAACGGCGTGATGTCCTCGAGGTAGCGCACCCGGTAGTCGGCGCTGCGGTCCTGCACCGCCCGCACGGCACCCTGGCGGCCGTTGTAGAAGCCCATCACCCGCACCACGAGGTCCACCTTCTCGCCCCGGCCCAGCGGCCGGCCGTTCGTCGCCCGCAACTCCCGCACCTTGGGCAGCAGATCGTTCAGGTATATGCTCGCCACCTGGTGCCCGTTGTCGGTGGAGCCGTCACCGCGAAAGCCGCGATCGCCACCCTTCAAACCACGGTTACCCGCCGTGTACGTGTTGAGCAGCCGAGTACCGTGGTAGTCGTAGGCGACCGCGTAGGTGTTGCGGCGGCGTGAGACGAGGTAGAGGAAGATGTAGTCCTTGTTGTATTTTGGCATCTCCCCCCACAAATCCAGCTGGGCGTAGGCGGTGATGCCGTCGTTGTCCATCGCGGCATCGGGGCCGTCCTTCAGCAGGGAGTAGCCAAACTTGCTCTGGAAATAGTCATTGCCGAGGATGCGTTGGGGAAGGGCGGTGGCAGTGGCAGTGCTGCCGTCCGCACCCGCAGCATCCGCGTTCTTCCCCGCGGTGTCCTCCTCCCCGCTCCTCCCTTGCCGCATCGCGGCTGTTTCCTGCTCATACCACGCCCGCTCATTGAAGCCGCGCTGGGCCACAAAGCCGTCCTGCTCGGCCAGCTGCCGCATCTCTTCTTGGATAGTCTGTGCACGGCTGCGGTGCAGCACGCCGTCGAGGTCAGCCTGTGGCAGGCGGACACTGCCGTAGTCGGGTTGGTTGCCCAGTGCGCTCTCCACGGCACCACGACCACCACTGCGCTCTGCCATCGCCGACGCGCCGCCGCTGTAACTCTGCTGCTGTTGCTGTTCGATGGCGTCGTTCGCGGAGCGTACGAGGAAGTCGCTGAAGTACTGCTGCCCGCCCTGCTGCGGCTTCAGGAGGGTCGGGACGCGGCGGTACTTGTCGGGGAACATGCCGGCGCGGGGACGGGGCTTACCGCGGCGCAGCGAGATGACCGACTTGCGCAGCATTGCTTAGTGATAAGTATTTCTTCTGTTTTTTTTTTTTTTACTAGGAAGGGCGAATCAGAAAAGGGACACACACCACGAATGGGTGTTGGGGAAAGGGAGAAATCTGTGCTAGATGGTTCAGCGGGTGCTTGGGGAAGGCCACAGCGTTGGCGAACAACTAAGCACGACAACGAAGAATAATGAGACGACGAGAAATCGACGCAAAGAGCCGCGAGAGCAGCTGCCACACAAGGATCAACAACCAAGAATCTAGGGTGGCGGTGACGGTGAGGGTACGACAACAAACAAACAAGAAAAAAAGTACAAAAATGAGGAGCAGAAGAAAAAGGGGTTAAGGCAGGAGAAAGAGCAACGGTAAAGAGAGGTGGAGGTGAGGAAGCCGTAAAGGTGACACAGAAGCGACACATATGCGCATTAAAGGAGTCGCTCAGCGAGCCAATGGCACACACGTACACACGGCAGTGGGTCGGAGAAGATTAAAAGGGAAGTCGCATCATTTCTCTACTGCTCAGCCATTGTTGTTTGTTTTAAATGGTTGTTTTTTTTCTCCGTATTTCTTCAGTTTTGCATTACGCTGACGTCGTACCGTTTCACCGCGATGGCAGAGGTACAGGATGGGAAGGAGTCGAACAATGACAACAATAAAGCAGCTGGTGTGGAAAATCACAAAGTAAATTCCTTCTCTTCTCCTCTCATCTCCACTACCTTACCGCGCTAACACCCACGTAGGCAGTAGGTGCTGGCCCCTTTCTGCAGCAGAAAGCCGAACTCGTTCAGCTGGCGGAACATCGCAGCCGCACTGCGGCAGCCCACCGCCTCGCACACGTCCAGTATCGTCTGCTCCGCAAAGAGATTCGCCCCTCTGTTCTCCTCCACAATCATCTGCTTCAAGCGCTGCAGCACGGCGTCGCGCTGGTTCAGCTTCGCGGATTTCTTTCCACCACCGCCGCCGTCGCCAGCGCTCGCGCCAACAGCGGCGGAGCCCGGTGCGGCAAGCCCGTCGAAGGAGTGCAGGCAAGACTGGAGCAGCTGCACGGCGTAGACGGCGTCCTCGCGGGTGACGTCGTGGCGCAGCTCCAGCTTCGCACGCGCCTCGGACACGCGAATCAGCGCCTGCAGGTAGCGCGGCGTGACTGTCCCCTCCATCCCCGTCGCAGCACCTGCACCGCCACCAGAGGCGCCGTATGCGCTGCTGGTGTCGCCTGGGAAGCCGTACTGCGGCTCGGGCAGGTGCTGACGCTGCGCGAGGTAGTGCGCCAGCAGCACGTCGCTCGCCTCTGCGCAGAGCGTGGGCTGGCACTGCGAGCGGCAGAAGAGCAGAAAGCGGCGGACGAGGGAGATGGGGAGGGAGGAGGCGTGGCGGGGGGTATCGCGTGCGCGGCTCCGCGAGTCGCGTCCCTCCTCTCCGGCGCTGCTGTGCGTCGTGCCTTGTCGATGCCACTGCAGCACGTGATCGGTCAGCGCCTGCTGCGCCTTCCCGCTTGTCCCGTGGGGATTGCGCAGACACGCGACGATGTCAAATCGGCTCATGAGTGCAGGGGAGAGGTTCACGTTGGCGGCTAGGGACTTGGACACATCAAAGCTGCCACCGATCGGGTTGCCCGCGGCGAGGACAGACGTGTGCACTGGCATGGAGAAGATCATGCCCGCCTTGGCAAGGCTCACCGTCTCCTGCTCCATCACCTCGAGCAGCGCCTTGTGTTCCTGCACCCCCTTATCGATCTCGTCGAGGCAGGTGATGCCGCCATCGCCGTGCACGACGGCACCGGCTTCAAAGGTGGTTTCGCCGGACACAGGGTCGCGCGTCAGCGTCATGGTCAGCCCGCACGACGAGGAGGTGTGGGTACAGACGAAGGCGCTGCGAGGGGCGACGGCGCAGGCGGTACGCAGCAGCTGCGACTTCCCCAAGCCCGGGTCGCCGACCAGCAAGACATGGATACTGCTGCGCGTCTCGCCGCCGTTCTTGTCGCGGTTGCCGCCGACGATGGCCAATAGTAGGGCCTGCTTGACGAGCTCCATGCCGAAGATGGACGGCGCCACAGAGGCGGTGAGGCGGGCGAACCAGTTGGGGTGACGCGCCATCTCGTAGTAGCGGCCCGTCTCCTCGGCTGACCAGCTGTCAAGCCCAGAGCCAGGCAGTGCTGTGGCTGCTGCGTGGATGGAGGGACGTCGGCCACCAAGCCCGTCGCCGCCAGCATTCACGCCGTCACCCCCGCCGCCGTCTGCTTCGCCTGGGGGATGCAGAGGACCATCCAGACCACCGCTGAGGCTGCCGCTGCCGTTGCGGGCCAGCCGCCAGGGGTCATCGACGCCGCCGCCGCCCCTCCCCATCCCACTCGCCGCACTCGAGAAGATAAAGCCGGCGTTGCGCTGGCGGTGCTGCAGTACGGCGACACCACCCGCCGCAGGCCCGCCACCACCACTGCTGCTGCTGCTCTGGCTGCGCAGACCGTGTACAGCGCGTGCACGGAGGCACACCTGCTGCATGCCGGCTCCCTGCTTTCCCTCGCCGCGACGGGTTTCAAGGACGCCGCAGACGCAGACGCCGTCGCCGACTGTGACAGCGTCGAGCCACGGTGGCCGCAGCTCCACCTCAATCATCACGTGCATCCCACCGCTGCCACCACCGCCGCCGCCGGTGCTGCTGCTGTGCCCACCACCACGACCGTTGCCATGGCTGCTGTTGTCGCTTCTGCCGTCACCCCCGCCACTACCAACAGTAGGCGAGGCATCAAAGAAAGTTGTGTGCTCCTGCAGACGCAGCAGCTGCACCTCTTCGCACACCGCCTGCTCCGTCAGCGGCGTCCACTTGTAGCCGCGGCAGCGCGACGTCGCACACGGACCTGGATAGGCAAGCACGCCGTCCTCGGTGGGCTGCTCCTTCACGACGCCGCAGTGGCCGCAGCGGTAGGCCATGCGCAGACACGCGATGCGCGTGGGGCTCATGCGAACAATGGTGCCTTTGATGGTGAGGAGACGACCGAGCTGCGCGGCGCCGAGGTGGTCGAAGGGCATCGCGTGCCGCACGTCACCGCTGACGGCAGCGTAGAGGCGTCGCAGTGGCTGGTGATGCATTTGCGGTTGTGCTGGCGGCGCGGCACGCCGCATCTCGTACTGGTACAGCCACACCGCAGTGAAGAACTCAATCAAGGCAAGTACAATTTTGGGCTGCTCCAGCAGGGCCGATCGCATGACCGGCGACAGCGCGTTGCCGAGGCCGCCACCACCGTCTTCGTCGCCCGCCATGTCTTCAGCCGCGCCACCGCGATGACCGCGTGCGGTGTGCCCGTGCAGCGTGGCAGTGGGGTCGACAAGGCTCAAGACGATGAAATCGGTGTAGGCGACGGCGGCGGCGGTGCTCGTGTTGACGGACTCTGGCGTGGCCTCGGGGATGGAGAGGGGGTAGACGTCGAGCTCCCGCAGGAGGGGCTGGAAGACGTCCCACATGGCCTCCACAATCGGATCGGTGTAGCGCACCGCACCGGCGAGGGGGGTGCCGCAGTGCAACTCCCACAGCGCGTCCATCCACGCATTGGCACTGGCGGCGGTGTGCTGCGGGGGCCGTTGAGCGTTGTGGGGGCGGGTGCCGTTGGCGCCGCCGCCACGTGGTGCCTGTGACGGCGCACCCATCGTAGCTGCTGGTGTGCGTGGGAAGGGGCGTGACATACTCTCCTGCAGGGAATTCAGCAACCTACTGGACAGAGATGTATGCGTGATCTACGACACACTGTGCAATCGCGGCAACAACGAAGAAGAGGGAGAGTGTGAGTAGCAGAAGCAGAAAAAAAAAAGAAGCGAAAGAGCTTTAGCAAGAGAGAAAATTGGGGGAAGAAAAGTAGATCAGTGTAGCTGAGGAAGTAAGGTCAAGGACAGGAAAGGTTGATGAGAGGTGAAGAGAGGGAAAGTGGTCGATGTATGAGAATTCTTGAGGCTCGCCGTGTGGTGGGCGGAGTGCGCCGTAGTATAGATATAGATGTAGAGATCTGTATGGGTGCTGGTGTACGCGTGTACTCTTTAATAGGGTGCGTTTGCGCTCGTGATGGCCAGCACATTACGTAGCACTAATTTGCTTGTCGTGCAGGGGCAAAGAAAGAATTCCTCAGCTCTTTTGTGTGGTGTTTGATAGTGTTCTCAATTTCTTTTGGTCTGTTCTACCGAGGATCCACTCACGCAGGCAACGCTGTAATCGGAATTCGGCAAAAAAAAAAAAAAAGTAGCGCACAGAGAGGAAGATAAGACGCAACAGGAAGAGAACAAAAGAACGTTGGATGGAAGAGAGAGAGCAAGAGAGGTAAAGCATGTAGAGGTCGAAGAAAACGTTGCGGCTTCACAAAGCCACGCAACCACGATTATGAGTTGTGAATCTCCGTGCAACGCGACAAGCACACGTGGAGCGTACACAGTCAGTTCGAGCTATAGGAGCAGGAAAGACATTGACAAGTGGGCCTCGAATAAAGAGCAAGAGAAAACGCGTGCGACACATTACGAACCATGAGAAGTTTAAAAAGAGACTAACATGTAGAGAGACAAGAATAAGAAACGAATTAGTGCTCTGTGAGAGAAGCGTGTATAAGAGGGAAAATAAGCGGCGTAAGATTCTCGAGTGCTACAGCGAGTTAAGCCTCTCCGTGTATGCGCCGCACCGCAGTGAGTGTGTGTAAGCTTGAGGGGGAAAAAAAAAGGGGAAGAAAAAAGCGCATAAGCACTAGCACCAATGCAAAGTAGTCGCCGACCGCTGAAGAAAAAGCTTGCAGCGTAGTGGAAGTGCACCACGTTGCTAATAAAGTGCGCTTATACTGCTTTTTAGTGCGGCCGAGTATGCAGCACGCGAGGCTCCTTACCCCCTTCCTTTCGCGTCTGCCCTACATCAACTCCTTCTCCTTGAAGGTGCGGATCAGCGTGCCGTCCAGCATCATGTTCTTGCAAATATCATAGCCGCCCAGCAGCTCCCCATCGATGTAGATCTGCGGATACGTCGGCCAATCGCTGTACGTCTTCAACCCTTCACACACCTCCTCGTCATCCAGAATGTTGAAGAAGCTGTACTTGATGCCCAGCTGGTTAAAGAGGTCGACGAGCTGCACAGTGAAGCGGCAACGCGGCTGCTCTGGTGTGCCGGTGAGGAACACAACGAGTCGATCGTGGTCGATGATTGCCTTGATGTCCTTCGCGAGATCGGCCGACAGGTCTGCAGGGGCGTAGCGCGGAGAGGAGGTGTGCAGTGAAGCAGCAGCGGTGTGCAGTGCAGGCCGCTTGGCCAACCCGTGAGAGGGACGAAGCACCGATGGCCGGCTGAGCGAAGTCGTGAAGGAAGGGGCGACAGTACGCGAACACGCTGCAGCCGTCCGCGACGTCCCGACGCACGCGGTGGCAGCTCGACGAAGAGTGGTGTGCCGCATGACTGACTGACCACACCTTCAGAAGCGAGATTGTCGATATCCTTTTCTGTTATTTTAATAATAGTGTGTAAGTGGAAGCGTGAGTGAAGAAAAAAGTCGAGCAAAGGCAGCCACAGCAACACGTACGCCACTGTTTATATATTTATATCAGAGCGATAGCAGACTCTCTTCACTTACCTAAACTAGAGAAGAAGCGACACGAGTCGGAGCTTCAGAGTAGATATTTGTAATTCTGTCAATTTCCACAGTCGTGCGTGAGACGATCGCGACAACAACGCAGGTAAGAGTTAGAGGGAAAGTGAGGGTAGTCGAATCAGAAGCGTACAACACCGTTGGTGATGGCACACACGGCGAAGCTCAAGAAGATGAAATATGGGAGTAGAGAAAAGAGGATTGGTCGAGGACTGAAAAAAAAAAACGAGAGAAACGGGAGTCACAACCAACGCAGTTCGCGGTCTCTCGCTAGCGGAGGAGTGTGGCGTATCGCAGAGAGACGAAGAAGAAAAAGAAAAACACTGCATTTTCTCCTTATGTGATAAAACATTACATTCTTCATGCGTGCGAAGGAGTAGAGGCGGCAGTGGCAACCCGCAGCATGATCGCCCGAATGTGTCTTGTCTCTGACTTGCATACTCTTCTACTTTTATTCTGTTGTGACTTTGTATTCCGCAGCTTTTGAAGAATGAAACTCTTCCAATCACTGTAATCTGCGTCGTAGAAAAACAAGAGCTGCGCTGCCTGCACACCACGCGCCGACACGTCCCCCTACACCGCCCTGCTGCACAGGTAGGAGAGCACATGATCGTGGTAGCACAAGGCACGCACACGGCACGACGGCGTTGTCTGCGCAGCCGTGGCGAGCGATGGCGGAGGGGCGAGGGTCCACGAGAGCGGTGACGGTGCAGCAGCAGTGCTGTCGTGTGCACCGTCCATGAGAATGTGGACGGCACCAGTGGACAAATCCGCACTTGCCTTCTCTTCTGTCTGGCTGCTGTGGTGGAGATGAAGTGGAGGGCAGTAGGCAGCGCAGACACGCAGGGGCGATGCGGGGCTGCCAGGGACAGGCGATGAGCAGCAGAGCCACTCCACCGTGTCCTCTGAAAACCAGGCATCAGCATCGCCGCCATACCCCTCCTCGTTAGAGTGCCGCTCACTGCCGCCGTCAACCTCACCACTGATGATTGGTGGTTGCCGCCCAGGCACTTCTGCCATCCACACCGGCTCCGTCGCCTTGCGTGCGTCATACAGCAGCCACCACCGCTGTTGGCTCTTAGGCTGTGTCTGCGCACTGCTCTTCTGCAACACCGCAGACGCTGTGACCAGGTACGCGTGCGGGCTGCCCAACCCGATGTCCACCAGCGCGGAGGCAGCAGGAAAGGGCTGTGTCGATACCGCTGCGGGTGGCGCCTCCAGCACAGCTGTCACCCTCCACTCTCTCACTATGGCCTGTGAGGAGAGACACGAAGGCAGTTGGAAGTACGCGATGGGCTCGACGGTGGTGGACGTGAAGAGGCTGACGTGCTCGCCACAGGCAGCGGCAAAGGCCGGCACGCCTCCTGCTGACGGCGCCGTGTGATGGCCTCTCGGCCCCGCGATCGACGGTGGTGGAATACGGCGGCGAACATCGAAGAGTCGAAGGCGGTGGTACGCACTGGCGCCACCACTCATCTTTCCCTCTGTCTCCTTCGGCATCTTCAGGGGCACCAACCACGCCTGCTCTTTGGCCACGGCAGCCATCCACAGAGCGTGTCGACGCCCCTGCGCATCCGCAGCACCCACGCCTTCCGATTCATACCGCGCCTCGTCGTGTCTGCGTTGGCAGAGGAGGTGGACGTCGGTGGTGGTGCTGTGGTGACAGGGCAAGATGCTCTCTACTGCGTTACGCACTGCACTACAGCGCAGTCCGTCTGTCGAGACGAGCCGATCGTGTTGATCGTGTAGGAAGATGGTCGACTGCGTCCACGCCGCACTCTCCGTATCCGGTGCTGCCGCTGCTGTGGTGCGCAGCACTGACAAGGAAGAGTCCGCGTCTCCGACCGCCAATACCGCAGACGTGGACAGCACTCCCTGCTCTGCCTCTCGGAGACCAGCCGACACCCAGCACGACGCGGTGAGACGGCGATGTGGCTGCGGTGCGACTGCACGCCGTGCCGTCTGCTGCTCCGTGTTTGTTGTCGGTGGTGTGAGCCGAAGTAGTTGGCACTCGTGTTCGCTGCGCAGGAGAACGCTGATGCGGTCCGGTGAAGGCTGCACCGCTGCCCAGTGTGGGGAGGAGGCCAGCAGTGGTGGCGGTAGGAGGATAACCCGCGAGGGGATGTGCGTCGTAGAGTTTGTGTAAAACATGCGGACGGGTTCGTATAGTAAAAGCCGTCTAGAGCAGCGGTACAAAAAGGGGCCTTTGCAAGCGGAGGAGAAGAACAGAGAGAAAAAAAACAAAACAAGGGTTCAGGATAAAAAACAGCAAGGAGAGCGAAAGAGAAAGAGGTGTCTCATGGGTTCAGCCGATGTGGTGGCAAGCCCCATAAAACCGCAGCAGCAGCCAAGCAAGCCATTCGACAAAGAAACAAAGTACGAAACCGCCTCAATGCAGTGCAAACGGTGAGTGTCATTTGCACGAGTCGCACCGCAGAGCGCGACACCACCAGCTGAAGAAATTTTCGGAGAAATGTATCTTTTTGCACTTGTGGGGAACTAATAGTAGCATCTGATTTTTGTCTGCATATGCGTGCGTCTGCCACGTGTGACACTACGGGAAAGAGAACACGAAATAATAAGAGAAGCACAGGATAATAAATACTAACAAGAACAATGAGAGGCAAAAGATAGCAACAAAATAAATAAAAGAAATGCCCATCTTAATAAAACGAAGGGTTGGAAAGAGCCACCACTGTACGATCAATATAGAGCAGAGAACAGGACATACACACGCACACACACACACACCACCGCGCGCTTCTCTCTCACTTCTCCGGCTTAGTGGCCAACACCGCCAGAGGTCGGCAGCCCCACCAACACTTTAAAGCTATCGTACGTCACCCACTGCAGCGCCGTCAGCGTGCTCACCATCAGCAGCCGTGGCGCCAAACCTTTCCACACCCCACGCCACCCCAGGTCGCGCAGCAGGACAAGAATATCATGCAGCGTTCCGTTCGACCCACCACTGCCACCGCCCATGCTGTTGTGCCGTGCCGCCGCAATCGCAGAAGCCAGCAGCGGCGCCTGTGGCACACCGTTACCACTTCCACTACCGCTGCCGCTATACGTGCCCTTCTGATTCAGCTTCGACAACACCGTGTCGGCAGGGTGCGAGATGAGCCCACAGAGCACACCAGCCAGCATGCCAGCCAGCAGACTCACAAACAGCTTGCCGAGCGTGCTGGGGTATTTGGGGTCGAGCAGACCCATCGCGTGCAGGGCCGATGCAAGCGTCACAACAATCACCTCGAAGGACGCAAACTTCATCATGGTGTAGGGCACCTGCCGACACCACAGCGGCACGAGGCCCTTGTAGAATCCATGCAGGCCCTCCGCCTCCCACATGCGGGGCAGCGCCGAGCGCAGACTGGTGGGGAAGGTCGAGGAGGTCTGCATGCGAATCTTCACCGCTTCCCACGGCGCAAGGCCGACGTCGGCGACCACCTCGGCAGCTGAGCTGGCCAGCAGGAACATTATGAGCTGAAACACACCGGAGTGGTAGACGCTGCCGCCGCCCGTCGCGTTCCCGCCGCTGCTGACGGGTGAGGAGGGAACTAACGACGGGTCCTGCGATGTTGCCCCTGCCGCTGCTTCTTCAGCTCGCAGACGCTCCAGTGGCCCGATAAGCAGCACGTACTTGAGGACCTCGTAGAGGCAGAATTTGAGCGCTCCCTGTATGCAGTAGCCCCACGCCGTCGGCACCCACCCCCGCAGGAAGAGCGGCAGCGCACGCATGATGGAGCGGTCGGCTTCGGCGTAAAAGATTTGCGCAAAGCCTTCGCGGAAGCTGCGGTACTCCCCGACCTGTACGCGGCACTTCACCACATCGATGGGCGTCACGACGACGTGCACCGTGCCAGCCACCACACCGCCAAGAAGACAGTACATAAAGTAGTGGAACGTGTAGGGCACGACGCGGCCCGTCACCGCGTCTACACTGCTGTCCGCCGTGGCACGCCAGGCACACCACACACAAATCAGCAGCGTGGACGCAGCAGTAACGGCTGCCATCACCAAGTGACGGAAGCAGATGCGATCGCGTGAGCGCATCATGGGGGTGGGGCTGGACTGCAGCACGCCGCTGGAGTTCGGCGCGTTGCTGACCGCCAACACGTCTGTCCCACCATCAGTGGCAAAGGGCGGAGGCGGAGGAGTGTTTGCGCTGTGTCGGCTGTCGATTGAGAGCGGCTCCTTGTCGACAGAACCGAGGCCGGAGGCGCCGACAGGGGGTGGGAGGCCGTTGCGACCATGCAGCGGGAGCGCCGAGCCTGCTGGTGAGCTGGAGTACATCATGGGTGCTCCTTCTCTGCTCATCCCTCGGATAAACAGAAAAAAAAAACTTCTATATCTCCGAGTGTGTGTTACGCTAGGCCTCTTATCCTTCACCTCTGCCTCTCTGACCTTCAGCAAAGCAAACAGAACAACAGACGGTGGAAGAGCCGCGTCACTACACTCAACTGCAATAAACAAAAAAGTGAAGCCTAATCAACCGGATCAGCAAAGAGCGCCAAGTATGAGAAGCGCTAGACGAGCGACAAGATGTACGAAACACTTTCAGCAACACACACACGCGCACACATACACACACTCAGACGAGAACCAAAATGCCCGAGTAAGGAAGTCAATGTGGAAGAGAGAGAAGCGTCGAGGGAAGTGAGCGAGTAGGCTTCGTGTCCTCCAAAATGTTAATTATCAGCACAGAGAGAGAAAGAAGGAACGCGCTGCTGCCGGTAGACTTGTTTGGCACCGATTAAAAAAAAAAAAAAGAGACGTGTTCGACGCAACACAAAGCGGCAGAGTAAGTGAGTGGATTTCAGAGAGGAAAGAAAAAACAATTACTTAATTGGACACGAGAAAAAGAGGGGAGAGGAATGCAGCTTCTGACCTCCAATGTTGACGAAAAAAAGGACGGAGAAAGAAAAAAAAGACAATGAATACAGCAGGCGCAGCGGTGGATGAGCGAGGAGTCGTCACCACACGCACAGGCACGGAAACACACGAGAAAAAGAAGAAAGGACAGCAATTCACGGAGTATAGAAGGCAACAGGCACGATAGGTGTCGTGTCGCCAATGCGCTTTTCTACGAGGCAATAAGCAGCGCCGTGGTGATTGCTAACCGGTAACAACAACAAAGGACACGAGCAACAAGTATAGCTAGCGCCACTCGTGGTGCACCGCTGTGGATGCGTACTTTCTGAAAAAATGCCGCGGCGTTTTTGTTCTTGCAATGCCATTGATATTATGGGTTTTTTTTTTGTGTGTGTGTGAAAAGTGCGCCGCCACATAAAGAAAGAAAGACGAAGAGCAGAGCAAAAAGAGGAAGTTGAATCTAAAAGGCTGCTCTCAGGTGACAGACAGAAATCAGAGGAGAGGGCGGATAGCCTCCGCTTGCGGCAACTCGCTGAAGTCACGATCGGTCTTCAAAACACCGGTGAATAGAGCATGAAGTGCGACGCATCATTTTTGGTTGCGTGTGTTTCTTGTTTTTTCCTTCGATTTTCATGTATGATTCCATATTATAGTGCAGGAGCAGAAAAGCAAGCAACCCAGTTTAACGCAACCTCCAAAAAAGAAAAAGAGAAAAGTCGTGCGAGAGTGGTGATGACAAACCCTCCCACCGGCAGCGATCAAAAACAAAGAGAGTGTGAAAGTAAAGGAGGTGCTGTTTCTCACGCATACACGTCTTCCTCACTGTCCCTCTTCTTCTGTCATCGGCTCGTCAGCACGCGCACCACCGCGCCGTCACCTGCCACCTCGTGCAGCACTGCGTGCCAGCCGTACACCGCTCGCAAGCAACGCCTTCGCTCCTCTGATGCTTCCTCGGCATGCGGCGCCATGCACCTATAAAGAACAGCCATCAGGGTGTCTTGCTGCTCCACAGTTAGGTTACAAAGGAGGGTTCTTCGTTGTGCTACAACTGCATCAACTCCTGCACTGTTGTCCGCCTTTGCCATTTCCGTCTGTGCGCTGCACCTCGCCTCCGTCTCGCATAACACGCGAAAGGTTTGACACGCATCGGAGTGGCTCAGAGCAGGGAAGGGTGTCAGTGCGAGTCGGTCCAGCTCAGAGCGCAGAGAAGCCGTTTCCTCCGCCGGGGAGACACTCGACATGTGAATTGTGCCGGTCTCACCCGCCTCTCTTCTTTTGTGTGATAAAGCTGCTGTGTCAACTCCTCTTCTCGCCTCCGCCTCACCCGCGTGACATGAAAGCTTTTCGGTGTGGATGAATGGGATGAAAGTGATGTGGTTGAAGAAGAAAGAGAGAGAGAGAGAAAGAGAATTGGGGGAGCAATATCAAGTGGAGGAGCAAGGATGCAATCGCAGGTGGGTGGCGTGCCTGCAACGGAGCCTGAGTTGTTCATCGCCTTCACCAGCTGTCGACATAGTGTTGCAGCCAGCATTCCACGACCGGCGCAACGAACAGGCCTAGTTCACTAAGTGATAGCACTGAGTTTTAAAACAGAGCCACTCTGGAAGAAGCACAAAATGAATGCGTTTGCCTCAATTTTTTCTCTTCTTGTCCCCTCCGGTCCTCACCTCATTAAAGAGAACACAGACCGCACCGACCTGTGCATGCCACAAAGCCTTTGGTGTTGATGGAGGAAGGAAAGTAAGATGAGGAAGAGAGAGAGAACAGAGCGAAACAATCGATAGTCTACTCCAAACTTTTTTCTTGCTCACCACGAATGTTTGAGGATCAAAGAGAAGGCATCTCTTCACAAGTAACTCACACATACAAACACACATGCGAACCTCTTCTAAGGAAAAAGAAGGAGGAGACGTGAGAAAGGGCTATCGATTTTTGTGCTTCGAGTCCGACTAACGACAGAGACGGCGCAATAGAGATGAGGAGGAGGGAGAGAAATGCCCGCTTACCCACATGCGGAACGAGAAAGAGGAAAAGAAAGAAAAAGAGGGGAGCGCTTTCTCCGATCCTTTCGTGAAGTCCGGAGTACATTAACAACAACAAGAAATAAAAAAACACTCACTATTTAAGCCGATAACATGTAGAAAAAAAAATACAGCTGCAAACACCTCCATTTCTTTCTTTCTCTCTTTCCCTCTCCATCCTCCTCTTATCTAAGCTAGCCCTCCTCTCGCCCGCTGCTGATCTCAGGAGTCACACCCCGGGCTCACAGGCGCCGATCCACCCTGAAGCAGACTCTGACACGCAGCGCGGCAGCACGACACTGAAAGCCAAGAAGCGCCACACACACAGGAAAGAAAAAAAAAGAAGCACGCGAAACGCAGGAGAGGGTGACGGGCTATCTTTGTCGACGAATGCGTCTCGACAGGAGCAAGCATAGCATCTTGTGTGCACCGTGTCCTTCGTTACGCTGTGCCTTTCTGCCACGGTGCGTTCCGCTTCCCGTCCTATCGCGACTCATGACTCACTCCCCACAGCGCCCACATGTCTCTGTTTGTGTTTCGCTGTGTAACAGGTACAACGTGACCCATAGAGTCAACCATCCTCTCCTCCGTTCTGTGCGTCACTGGACCTTTCTTGTGCCACTCCTCGTTATGAAAATTAATATTTCACTGTAATTTTTTTTTTGGTGAGAGTCGCACCGAGTCTCCCTAAAAGAGAACGCCTGCTGCTCCTACTTCGCCTTCTTCACGGCCTCCTCCACAGCCTTGGCGAGCACCTTGCGGCGCTGGGCCAGCATGTAGGAGTACATGACGTAGCTGCCGTAGGGGTAGATGCCGAGGAGGATGAACCAGACGCAGTTGTACCACGAGAAGGTGAAGTTCATCTTGTTCGGCAGCTCCACCGACCACGGCTTGTGGGCTGCGATGTAGGGCAGCGACTTGTAAAGGCAGCCGATCTCGCCGGTGATGCCGATGGGGTAGAGCACCATGAAGGCCGAGTAGCGCAGCCAGGTGAGAGGGGCCACCTTCACCTTCAGCAGGTTCGTACCGTAGAAGGAGTAGCGGACAAGCTCGCTGAGGCACCAGGCAACGACCATCTGCACAAAGATGGGGCTCTTGGTGGCTTCGGTGTCGCCGATGCGCAGCGAGCCGTAGAGGACGATGAGCCGGGAAAGCACCTGCAGGAAGGTCGTGCCGACGGGGCTGCGCACGAGGCCCATAGCGGCGTGGACGATCTCAGCCACCGCACCAGTCTGGAAGACGCAGAGGAGCGTCGCGATCTCAGGGTAGACGGTGGCGGCGCTCTCGCCAGCCGCGACGTGCTTCAGCACCTTGAACAGGATCGTGCCCCAGCCGGCGCACATGCCAGCGTTGTAGGCCAGCAGGTACATGTCCTTGATGTTCATGGTTGCGAGAATGGGAGGAGAGCGGGGGAGCGGTAAAGTAATGAGGGAGACGGTGTGGGCGGGTCTGTGAGGGTATTGTGCGTGTGTGTAGAGAGGTGGAGAGAGAAAAAAAAATAAGAAGCAGAGTGGCAATAGAGAGAGAGAGAGAAAAAAAAATGGGCAGTGCGATGCCGCGTAGCAAAAGCGGTATGAAGAAGAGGTATGACTTTCTTCACATACATCAGATAGCCGTCAACAGACGCAGAAGCGGAAACTGGAAGGATCATTGCGACAAAAAAAAGAAATACAAAAGGAGGAAAACATCCGTTCAAGACGCTTCCCCCTTCATCATCTTCTGCCTTCGTAACAAAATGGAAGAGCGTTGCCAACCGCAGCAACAACACGTTACACCACACACAAACACATACACGCAACAGCAAACAATACAGGTGGCGCATCGCATTCACTTGAGACGGCGCTTCTTCTTGGAGCTGCCGCCTACGTCGACGCCCATCACGTCCCCCATCAGCGCCTGCCAATCATTCGCCTCCTTCTCGATCTTCGCTGCGGCGGACTGCCGCTCCTGCGCGACGCGTTGCCGCTTCAGTCGGATCTGCTCCGCCCGCCGCGCCGCCTTCTCCTCCTCGTTCTTCGGCCGCCGCCGCAGCTGCGCGTAGAACTTGCCGGTGCGGATGTGCGAGAGCGGCACGGGCAGCGTCTCCGCCGCGTTGTTCGCCTCCTCCATCTTCTCCTTCTCACCGGCAGGCACACGCACAAACACGTTCCCTTCCAGCGTGAGGCGGTCAACCGTACCGTCGACGTAGCGGCCGCTGCGAGGGTGGATGACGTGACACTGCACACCGCTCTGCAACTCCTCGGCTGAGGAGGCGGATGGCTGGAAGGGACGTAGCGCCTCGCTGTACACGACGTCCTCGATGTTGTAGCCGAGGATCCAGGCGCGGTACTGCACGCGATCCACGTCATTCTCAGGCGTCACGATGCCCGTGATCACACAGGGGTACCAGTCGCGCTCATCGAAGAGGACCTCGTAGGGTGCTCCCGCGGCTGCCGGACTACTACTGCCGGCACTCGATGCCGGAGAAGGTGGAGGAGGGTACACGATAGTCGTCTCGATCTCCCCAGTGGCAGCCGACCTGCTCGCCTTCTTCACTAAGCCCGGCGTCACGGTGATGCTCTCCTCCTCGTTCAGGAGACGCGCCAAGGTGCGGAGCTGCGTCTCCACCTCCTCGATTAAGGCGAGCTGCTCCGCGTCGTCAGCGTCGGCGCCGCCCTCCGGGTCGTGCGAAGAGAGGATGCTCTCGAGACCGTCCACCAGCTCGCGGTAGCTCGCGATGCGCTCGTCGCGGCTCATGCGGCGCACATCGTCCTCCACTGCGTCGCTCATGACTGTCTGTGTCAATGTGTCACTGTAGATTTAAAGAAAGAAGCGGAGAGAGTGAAGGAGAGAGGAGAGATTCGAATAGCAGAGACGACTGCCATCATTGAGTGTTTTTTTCCCCTCAGTACAGAAGCAGTTGCCGCACCGGATGCAGAGACCAAGGTGAAGCAACGAGGGTGACAACCACTTTCTACTAGTTTCAACAACAACTAAGAAGGAACATCCAACGTGGCTTCTTCCAGTCGATACCGCGCAGCAGCGTCGCCTACTCATTAATTTTCCGTCGTCTTTAGTTTCGCATCTGTATCTCCTCTCTTGTTCACATCAACGCGGCGTCCTTTGCACACTGCAAAGAACAAAGGGTGGGGCTACGTGGAAAAAGAGAGTCAAAAAGCACGAAGTATTTCTTTCATGTCAATTCAGGAATAGCCAATTGCTGTACTGTACATCATAAAGCAGAAGAAAGAGAGAAAGAGACCAGCCAGCGCTCTCTCACTCGTCGTCCATCTCCTCGCCCTCCTCGACGTCTTCACCTCCCTCCTCGTTTTCCGCAGCCGCAGCCGCCCGCGCGTCCTCCTCGCGCTGCTGCTGTGCCCGCAGCACACGACGCGCCACCGCCATCTGCCGTCGCTGCACATACCGCGCCTTGCGCCGCTCCAGCCGCCCCTCCAACGCCGCACAGAAGGCCGTGAAGTTCGCACGATCGGCGTGGCGTGCGTCGAGCGCGGCGGTCAGCGTCTGCAGTGTGGGCAGCGATTCATTCGCGAGGGCGATCGAGGACGGGGTGAGCGCTGCCAAGGCCTTGGCTGCGGCGCCGGTGCTGTCGCTGCTGTCGGTGTTGGCGTTGCTTGATGGAAGAGAGGAGAGACACCGGAGCCCCGCCGTCTCATCCGCGCCGTGTCGCACCAGAAAGTCCACCATGGCGTGGGAGCGGGCGAGGACGGCCCAGTGGAGGGGAGTGCCGGCGTAGGTGCTGCGCCTGCTGGGCTGCCAGCGCACCTGCAGCGCCGTCGCTGGTGTCTCGGCTGCCTTCATCGGGTCCTCCCCCTCCCCCTCTGTGGGATGACGCTCGTGCAGTGGCGGCATGCCCCGCTCGCGGCAGGAGAAAAGAATGCCGTAGGACACCATGTTCACCGGCGGCGTGACGCTCACCTGCAGCAGTCCGTGCTGACGCAAGCGCTGCGCAAGGCTCTCGCGGTGGCGCTGCTCCGCAAAGAGGCAGCGGAAAATAAGGAGGTCGTGCTGCTGTGCCTGTCGATCCGCCTCGGCCTCCTCCTCCTCTCCCTCATCGAGTAGTTCACCGTCCATGCCATCGTCATCATCGGCATCCGCACCACCAGCTGTTGCATTACCTTCCTCGGCATCGTCTAAGCCCTCCAGTGTGTAGGCCTGCGTCAGCCGCAGCAGCTCCGGGTGCGCCAGCAGCGCCGTCATCTCCTCCTCGCTCAGGACCTCCGTCATCTCGTCTGCGACCTCCTCGCTGATGATCTCTGGTGCAGCGGGCCGGCCGCCGCCGCCACTGTTATCGCTGCCATCGCCACCCCCTCGCACGTCGGCGTCCACGGCAGCGCAGAGAAGGGGGTCGAGGGAGATGTGGCAGGGCGGGGCCCAGCGGCCGGTGTAGACGCCGGCGGCCACGACAAGCTGACGGAGACGTTCAGTGTCGCCGTGGAAGGCGGCGCTGCACACGTCACGAGGTTTGGTGTTCATCTCTCTTTTTGGTAGGGTGTCTCTCTTTGCGCGGGGAGAGATGCTGTACACACGCGTGTGTTGTCTGGGAGTTGAGTGAGCCCTTCGCGCGTGTGTGTGTGCGTCAAGAGAAGGCAAGAAATAAAAGAGAGAGAGCGACTTGCAATTGGGACGAGACCGACCAACGATCATGCGCTCGCATCTCTTTGCCTTGCAGCAGTAGTGCACAGCTGAGACGACACGATAGCAGACGAGCACAGAAAAAAAAAATAGCACTACATCAAATGTACCAAAGTGATAACGCATAGAGCGAATAAGTGAGAGCGCTTGTTTGCAGCTGCACCATCAACTTTTCTTCTTTGCATCTATTTTTTTTGTTGTTGTTTGGCACTTTTTCTGTGAGCGGGACAATCGCAAATTCCAAAAGGAAAGAAAAGAGCTGACAGCTGAGCTTCCACAAAAGCCCTCGAGAAACTCAGACTACCGCGCACGGATGCACTCGGTTGTGCGTGCACTGGACCTCTCAACCTACTAGCCACACAGCGAGGAGCACCAGCAGCTGCTTCTCAACAAATGCGAAGACAGCAAAGGAACATCACCACATCCGGCCAAGAAAAACAGGGTGTGTGTAAACCGTGAAGAGAGCAGCAGGCCCTTTTTTTCTCTCTCCCTTCCCATTGATGTGCGCTAGGCAGGTGGGGCGGCCCGTCGCGCCTGCATCGCACGCCTCATCGACTCCTGCGTCGACAGATCCTCGGCTAAGGAGAGACGCCGCTCCATCAACTCTTGGTACCGCGGGTCGTCTTCGAGAACGGTGGCCTGGTGCGGGTTTGCCACGGCACCGTACCGCAGTGTCAGCACCACCTTCAGCACGAGTCCACCGAAGAGAAAGGCACAGCACAGGTACGCGTTGCGGCGGGCCGCGTGGAAGCCTACGGCCTCCTCGTAGGCGGTGAAGGGGCGATAGTAAGCACGCGGCATCGTGCACGATGAAATACACCTCTAAGTGTTTTTTTTTTTTGTGAAAACACCTTTTTCCTTTTTAGTCCTGCTCCTCGACACTAAGGAGAGGGCTGTTAAGGCGTTGACACACAGAGGCCGAAAAGAAAGAGGTGCGTCTCTTACAGCCAAACCAGTGTCAAACCCTCGAGCAGTGCGAGTCGAGGAAATAAACTGTATTGTATTGAAAAGGAAGAGAGCGAGAAAGAGAGCGAGAGAAGAGCGGCATTTGTAGGAGAGCATGATGGAAGTCCGTACGACACTTTAAAGCCTTCATTTGTGTCATCCCCATAAAAGTACCGGCAGAGGTGCCAACGCATCCAGAAGTGCTTCAAGATTACACCATGCAGCACGTAGCCTCTTCTGCAGCAAGTTCCAGTCGAGAAAAATAAAAAGGAGGGATTAAGTGTCCAAAAGCGCAACGAGAGACAGAGAGAATAGTCAGCGTAAGAGGAAAATTAAAGAAATACGTAATCCAGACTACCGCAGCAGCACATACGATCACAAACCGCGGTACGACAATATAGAGGTAAACCCACAACCTTCTTCATCAGCGCTTCGTTGCCATATTGGGGAGAAAAAAAAAAACATAAGGAACGAAAAAGAAGAAAAATGAGAGGTGATGAATTGAGAAGAGGCAACGATCGGACGTGGGTGAAGAATGAGAGCAATGAGAAAGCGGCGTTGAGAAAGAGAGAGAGAGAGGAAAGAAGCACAGAAAGCTGACACAACAACAACAGCAATGTGCACAGCTAACAGGAAAAGGAATACACTGCACCAACGGCAGGGGGATGTCTTTTAAAAAGTGAAATGACACCTCAGCAGTCTCAAAGAGGTCATGCACGTGATAGTGATGCAGCAGTTCGAAGGTGAGTTTTACCAGACACAAACCTTCAGCCTTTCTACCAAACACACGCGACATCCAAGCAAGGAATAAAAATGACTAAAAGTAAAAGGGCAAAAGCAGATCCAGAAGCAAGGTAAAACGAAGTCTACAGACGAGGACGTAACAATGATGCACGGGTACGCACACGCTAATTGAAAGTAAAGAAGATTCAAAAGATTAATAGATATAAAACACCAAAAAAAAGAGCTACACACTGCGGATAAGTGGACACAGTCACCTGTGACTGCTCACCGCCGCTCCTTCTTCGGTGAGTTTTCTGGTCTCCAAGTCTGCTTCATGCGCTCGCTCTGCCGCACGTGGTGCACCTTCGTGTCGAAGAAGTAGGGCTTGCTGCGGTAGGCCTCGTCCGCCGTCATCACCCACAGCGGCACCTCGTAGGTCGCGCCGCCGTCCTCGCGACGCAGCCGCATGCGAGTCACCTGCCCCGCCCGGCAGTGCCGCGCAACCAGCTGCCGCACCACGTCGATGCTCGTGGCTGCCTCGCCGCCGATGCTCAGCAGTTCGTGGTCGATGTCCACGCCGGTCTGATCGGCCGGCCCGCCCACGAAGACGCCGTCCACCACCAGTGCCCCCGCCACGATGTTGTCCGCCAGCGAGAAGCCGATGAAGGGGCGGGCCTGCGAGGCGGCGGTGGGCACGGCGGTGGTGGCCTGCATGCGGTCGCGGTACTCCGGCCCGTAGCTCGCCGCAGCCGCACGCAGGTCGGCCGCCGCGTCGCTCGTGATGGACCCTTCCCGCTCATCCCGCGAGGAGGGGAAGGCGGTGCTTTTCAGAGCGGCGGCAACGACCTCGGCGTCGGGTTGACAGGCGAGGTAGGAAAAAAGGGTGTAGAGGGCGACGGCTACAAGAGCAACTGCGGAGGCAGTTGCGGGTTCCGGCATCTGTGCTGCGTCGCTGCTGAAGTGCGCCGTGCGGGAAGGTGAAGAGAATTGCGTGTGCGTGTGTGTGGCCTTCTGTGGATGCTCAATGATGCACGCTACGAGGGTGCAGATGGTAGAGTGCTAAGTGGCGGTGGCACGGCACTCCGGCCTGAGCTCGTGGTGCAAAGGTACGCAGGAGATGTGGAGCCACTACACACACAAAGCGTAAAAGTATCGATTGCGAGCAGCACGGAGAAAAGAGAGGCGCGTACGTTCGTGTTGCTAACAGCATGCGTCTATGCGGGAGTGGTAAAAAAAAAAAAGGCCAAAAGAGAGGGCAGGCAGCGGTGATACGAGAAAAGAAATATGTTGCAAACAAACGAAGAGAAAAAGAGCAGCGTACGTGTTTTTCGATCATCGTCACGCCATCCCTCGCCAGCTCTTGATGTCCACCTCTCTCTTCGCATTGCTGCGGCGACGCCTCTGCGGGTCTCTTTGACTAAAAGAGGGGGAGCTACGAGGAGAAGCGCTCCTCAACTGCGCTACTGCCCGGATGTCCAAGCTGTCCTCCTCACGTCACCGCAAAGCAATGGAGCTGCAACATTACCCCAACGTATTTGTTGGACAAGCGGGAAAAAAATGCCCTGTCAGAGAGACGGCGCAGTCCACACATCGCACACATGTCGATGACGTCAAGACGAAGAGAAGACAAAAATACGAGCACAACTGCCCATTGATCTCCCGCAGGAGTTTTCTTCTTGTTGCGGATGATGATGGTGAGGGTGGCAGCGCCGTCACACAGCCTCACCTGTGAATTCGAGACGGGAAGGGAAAAGGCGACCACCGTCGCTCCTCTCCCATCCCTCTGCCCTCCGTGCACAACACGCCGAGGCACTACGCTCTTTAACTGGTCGATCGAGAAAGAGGGACACGAAAAAAAAAACGGTGAAGTATGCGAAGCGAGAGAGTAAGTAAGAACACGAAACAACTAAAACTATTTTTGTAATACGACGGCACGGGTGTGTTCATGTGACTCACACTTCAAGCACACATGAGGGCATACAATGAAGCGCTTCGTTGACAGCAAACAATATCGTAAAAAAACGCAGAAGAACAACAAATCGAGAGAACACCGGCTCATTAGAACCAAAAGAAAGACACGCGTCGACACGCAGAGCAACTATCAATATAAGCTCGGGTCGCAGAGAGTGAGCACAAGTGCAAAAGAAAAAAAAACCCGCACCTACTTCGCCTGCTTTTTAAAGAAGAGGAGAATGAGAACGAGATGAGAGAAAAGAGAAGAAAAAGGGGATGGACCCCGATAAGAAATAATATCAATCTACCAGTGGAAAAGAGCAGCTTCGTGATCGAAGAAAGAAAGAAAGAAGACGTAATATACTCTTTTTCAGCAACACAGGGCAAAAGAGACGAAAAGATAGAGAAAATACCATTTTGGTGGTAGAAAAGTACCCGAACAATGGGCGGTGGAGGACGCACAAGCAGATGCACCGCGCAGTGCACCCCTCGCCCCTCTTCGCTTCCTTGTTCAGAGGATCAAGACACCCAAAGACACAGCCAATGATGACAAAACAACACAACCCGCGAAAAGCGCAGCACGCTCTCCAAAATTAACACAAGAAAAATGTCAGCTACAGCACCGGCTCACTTCTTCGGCGAAGTCGCGGGCGTCCAGGTCTGCTTCATGCGCTCGCTCTGCCGCACGTGGTGCACCTTCGTGTCGAAGAAGTAGGGCTTGCTGCGGTAGGCCTCGTCCGCCGTCATCACCCACAGCGGCACCTCGTAGGTCGCGCCGCCGTCCTCGCGACGCAGCCGCATGCGAGTCACCTGCCCCGCCCGGCAGTGCCGCGCAACCAGCTGCCGCACCACGTCGATGCTCGTGGCTGCCTCGCCGCCGATGCTCAGCAGCTCGTGGTCGATGTCCACGCCGGTCTGGTCGGCCGGCCCGCCCACGAAGACGCCGTCCACCACCAGTGCCCCCGCCACGATGTTGTCCGCCAGCGAGAAGCCGATGAAGGGGCGGGCCTGCGAGGCGGCGGTGGGCACGGCGGTGGTGGCCTGCATGCGGTCGCGGTACTCCGGCCCGTAGCTCGCCGCAGCCGCACGCAGGTCGGCCGCCGCGTCGCTCGTGATGGACCCCTCCCTCTCATCTCGCGAGGAGGCGGTGCTTTTCAGAGCGGCGGCATCGCTCTTCTGTGGCTCGCACTTTAAATAGCGGTAGAGGGAGTAGAGGGCGACGGCGAGCAGCGTCACGACACCAATTTTTTTCCCTCGAGAGGAGTCGCGCCACCTAGCAAGGAGAGACGTCGCGGAAGGGGCGGTCACCCCGGCAACGGACACAGCAGGAGGCGTTGTCATGTCCTTTACCTTCTTTGTTTAGTTGTTGTGGAAGCAGCCTTCGTTTTTTTTTTTTTTCAGAGGCGGGTAGGAAAAAAATTTGTTTTGGAGCGGGCTTTTAATTTACAGGTGTCACTGCAGCACAGCCAATAAACCGCAATTTTTTTTGTGTTTTAGGCGCGGCGATGTGTGTGTGTGTTTGTGTGTGAAAAAACAGAGAGCGAGATGAGTGAGAAGAGGAAGGGGAAAATGGCACAGCACCGCCATTGTCAATGCAGCCACCCTCATCCGACCGTTGACGACACAGGCCACGTGCCGTGCGCAAGTGGTCACCTATCTCGGTCTACGAAGATAGCAAGACCGACCTCAAGCCCTTCCAAAGAGCGCCATCGTCAATCAGGTTTTGCATCCTACTGCGGTCCGCCGATCTATTGCGAGACGGGGAAATACGTAGTGCACTCGCAAAGAGAGAAAAAATGTGGTAAAATACTCTCTCGTCGCTACTGGCTTCTGTTTCTGTCCTTTCCTCGTTGCTAAGCTTGCTTTTTTTTTTTGGTTCAGTGGCGCCTCCACGAAAGGTGGCCGTGTTCTCGTAGAAGGAGGGCATCTCGGCCTACGTACCTGTACAACAGACCGGCGCAACGCAGCGTAAAAGAGAAATAAAAGGAATAAGAAAGGGGCTCAACGTGGCGCATCATCATCAGCATTAGTACGAGATTCACTACAGAGAAGAAAAAAAAAAAGAGCCATCAGCAGCGACGCGCATTCACGATGAAGAAAAACGGAAAAGTCGTAGGGCGGCATCACACGGTGAGCCGTGACAGCTCCAACAAGAAAAAAACATACACGCACGGACTTCAAGTCACTGTGAGCAACAGCTGACCCTTTTTCGACAACTATTTTTGAAAAAAGTCTTCTATGCCCTTTATTTAGTCCCGTGCTGTACAGAGAAGTCAACAAAAAGAGAGACGAGAATGTCGGAAAACGGAGAATACGCAGGGGAGGCACTAGACGAGTGCACGTAGAGACAAGTGCATCGCTTGCCTCCCTCACCACACAGCCAATTGTATCAGAAGCAAAAAAGAGCAAGAGGCAGCGGCCGCGTCTCTCTCTCTATCTGGGTTTCCGTCAGTGCCGCAGTACGCGATTCTGCGGGGTGTAGCCACGTGGCTCTGGCGAAAGTCCGTTCGAGCCCGCCACCGTCGCTGCTAGTTTATCATCCTCATCCAGGCTGCTGTGGCTGTGCTGCCGCGAGGACATTCGCCGTGCACTGCCACGCGGGGCACGCGACGTCGGACGCTTTGGCGTTGCCGCAAACGCGGAGTTGGGCGACGGCTGCAACTCCGCTGCCAGCTGCGGCGACGTCGTCAGCGACCGCGACGCACGCGGGGTGCTTGCCGGGGAGCGGGCCGGTGACTCTAAAATGTCCATCGACTCCACAATGCGCTTCTTGCGCGGGCTCTCCAGCCGGTCGTGCAGGTGCACGTCGAAGAAAAAGGGCTTGTCGCTGTGCTGGGGGTCCGCCGTCATGATCCACAGCGCCACGCTGTACTGCTGGTTCATCTGCGTCACTAGCGTGAAGGGGGACACACGGCCGCAGCGGCAGCGCGAGTCCACCACGCGACGCGCCTCAGCGATCGTGTTCACATCGACGCCGCACACACGCAGAAGAATGTCGCCGATGCGGATGCCCGTCTGGTATGCAGGGCCATCCTTGTAGAGCCCGTCCACCACCAAAATACCGCGCTGCACGTCCTCAGCGAGGGAAAACCCAATGAAGGGGCGTGGCGGGGGAATGTTGGCGTCCAGTTGCACCTTCGCCAACATCCGCTCCTTGTACTCCGCGTTGTAGCTCACCGTGGCGTCCAGTAGGTCCTGCTCAGCAGCCACAAAGGCGGCCTCGGCAGCCACGGCGTCGTCGGCCTCCTGCTGCTGCAAGATACTGCGGCCTTCGCGCTCGTCGGTGGCCACGCACGCACGCGCCTCCGGCTCAGCCACCTCCGACAGCAAACGCATCTCTTTTCCAAGACGCGCCACCTCAACAGCTGCTAACCGGTGTGCCACACTCTCCTTCGCGCGCTGCAGGGACTCGTCTCCCGCCTGCACGGCATCGGTGCGTCCCTCCTTCTCCGCTCCCCTCGATCTGTCGACGAAATCGAAGTTCGTCTCGCATAACGCGGCGCACTTCTTCATCGTTCTTTGCCTTT
>AODS02000208.1:0-12349 GCA_000331325.2 Crithidia fasciculata
ACGACGCTCGAAGGCCTCACATAACACCAGATTTTCACGTTCCACACCAAAGCAGTTGTGGACCCGCACCTCTCACAGCCGGGGCGTCTGCCTCGTCTTCCTCCTCCTCCTCCCGCTCTTCATCGGTGTCTCTCGTCACTCTACATGCAGCTCCGCCTTCACCGCCACCACCGCCGTCTCTCCTCTCACCACCCCAGCAGCCCATCGACTCCACCGCCCTTCGCATGACCGCTCGCACCGTGCTGGACGACTACCGCCACCGCACACGTCGTCTCGCAGCGGAGAAGGCGGAGCTGACAACGATAGCAGCCCGTCTGGCGTTAGAGCACGAGCTTGGGCTGTCCACAAGCGATCGTGAAGCGGCGCTGCGGGTGCGTCAGCGGTACCTGCAGCGGCGCGTGTTGGAGTGGCAGCAGCGGCGGGCACAGGTGGCGCAGCTGACGGCGGTGTTGGAGGCGCAGGTGAGTGCGAGGGCTTCTCGCGCTGTGTCGCTGGCCGGAGGTAATGAGGAGGAGAACTGAGGATTAGCTTTGTGACAAACCACTTGCCTTTCGCACCCACGAAGAAAAAAAAGAAATAGAAAAAAGAAAAATACGAGAATCAAGAATTTCTTTTCTTTTTAAGAATGGGAAAATTGGTCTGGCTCGTGGAGCAACGTCCAGCCGTGTAGTGGTGGCATGTTGCCTTTTGTATGGGCACTTGTCAACACTGCTGGTAAAGGGAGAGATGATCCTGTGGTCTCGTTATCTCAATCTTCGTTTCTGATTTATTGTATGCCTCTCTCTCGCTTTGTTTGGCCACGGCAGTACCAAGGAAAGGATACCGAGACGCCCTTCAACTAACGTGACACCAAAGCGTCACCCGTTGCATCTCTCACCATGCTAAACCCTCTTGTTTTATCCCTCCGTCGCCTCCTTGCTTAATACAGTGGCTTAGCCACCACTCAGCATCAATTTACCAGCTTTGCAGCTCCCTAGACTGGCAGCGCGCCTATTCTTTACCCAACGTTGTAGGTGCAGGGCTGAACTCTTTCTCTTTCTCTATTCAATTTACACTTACACAGACATGTTTTCGTGTTGTTCCGCCCCTCGCATGGACTGCGGTACGCCGGTCCCGGGCCGCCAGCCACGCCGACCCGGAGCCTCTTCCCCAACTACATGCAGGAACGCACAAAACATGTGGCTGCCGCTTCTCGGAGTGTGGCCGCACGGCGACGGGTGGCAAATGCACCGAAGCAGCTGCCCGCTGCGCCTCGCGGTGTGGTGTTCATCGTTCCGGGTCTGGGGAGCACACGGGCCGCTACGACTCTGTGGCGCGGCGGCTGAACGCGGTGGGCTACGTTGCCTTCTCGATGGACAATCAAGGCGCCGGCGGCCAGCGAGGGTGTTCGCCTCTACGTGGA
Source organism: Crithidia fasciculata (assembly GCA_000331325.2). NCBI lineage: Eukaryota > Euglenozoa > Kinetoplastea > Trypanosomatida > Trypanosomatidae > Crithidia > Crithidia fasciculata. The sequence goes on from AODS02000208.1 coordinate 1,403, forward strand.
GCGTTTCGAGCACCTTCGTCGACGACGTCTGGTGCCTTTTGTCCGGTTTGTGCGGCCCAGCGCTACCCGGCCTTGGCGTCCTCTGGCCACCTTTCTGCTGGGTCACTCGATGGCGGGTTGATCAGCCACGCGTGTGGCGCAGCGGGACGCCTCGGTGTTCCGTGTTGTGGTGCTGAGCGGGCCCGGCCGCTGGGGCTTGCCAGCACGCCTCCGTCCTTCATTCTCGCGTTGGGCCGCTTTCTCTCCAAGTGCATGCCCCAAAATGCCCCGTGTACGCACTGGACGACTCCCTTGTCTCCAAATAACCCACCAGTGAAGCAGTTTGTGCAGCAGACCCGTTCTACTGCAACGTGAAGCTGCGAGCTTCGCTTCACGGCGGAGATGCTGGCAACGCAAAGAGAGGCCGTAGCGGACCTCAGCAAGTGTACCTTTCCCTTCTTGATTGTGCACGGCGAAGGATGATAATATATTGTGCGCTGAGTAAGTCGCGGTGGTTTTACGAGCATGCGCCCAGCGACGGACAAGCACATAGCGACGTACCCTGGAGCAGCGCATGAGGTGCTGACGGAGCTGTGCCGCGCCGACGTCATGGCGTGGTGATGAAGTTCATCAACGAGCGTGCGACATAAAATCACTTTTTTTGTCCTTGCTCTTCTTGTGTGCAGGGGCGTGCTTGCTGTGTTGAGTGAGGACCTGTCTACTTGGAATATGTGAATGTGAACCACTTTGTTTTTTTTTTTCCCTGGCGTCGAACGGTGCGATGGAAACTCACGAGAAGAGCTGTGCTTCCTTTTCAATAGAATCTCTGTGCCACGTATAAATGCATTCCCGCTGCTTTCCTTGCTGCAATTGTCGCGCATCTTTCTCTGTGCTTTCCTCTACCAGCACTGTGATATGCGTGGCAACACCAAATCAATGTTTTTAATGTTTTTCAGCAAACTGGCTTGGCACCCTGCGTCTGTGCGTATCGAGTATTTTGTCTCTTTTTTCTCAAGAGCACCACGCACGATCACAGAGGGAGATTGAGAGCACGCAGAGATCACTACCTTTTCTGCGGAGAGAGTGCACTTGTGCGCCACGCAAACACACTCACGCTGGGCTCCTCTTTCACATGTAGTTGAGCTTTCTGCAATGCTAGCGATACATGCTACTAACTGTTTTCCGCTTTTTTTCTTACAGCTTCGATTTTGCAGCGAACGTGAGCAGCGCCTATTGGCGACTCCAAAAAACATCAGCCACCATGGAAATTTTTTTTTTTTGTAACATAATTCTGCAGCGGCGCGACGCAACTGCCGAAAAAACCTCTGCACCAATAATGTGACGGAGGTTCCCAAGCCATGATGCATAGAATAATGAACAAAGTCATAAGTTGCAGAAAGGTCCTTCTTCTTTAACCCGCGCTGATGATTCCTTTCGCGACGCGGTAGAGTAGAAGATGCACTCTTCAGCAAACGATGTGTGAAAGACCCCACAACCAGCCACAGCTGTTCCCCCATATCCACGTACATGTTGTTATGTGCGACTTCCTGTAAGGCAGCTTACAGTTCCGCAAAGCCATCTGTGAAGCTTCTTTACATTTTTCTCCGCACCTTCACTGTCGCTTTTCTTCTCTCTCCTCTTTTGCCTTGTATTCGCCTACCTGCTATCTCCTATCTCTTTGTAATTCCGCTCAGAGTCTACGCTTTCCTTTCCTCTCTCTCCTACCGATTCTCTACACCCACCACAAACAATCTTAAAAGCCCTCTTTTCTCCTTATTCTGTTTGCTTAAGTCTCTGTTCAATTTTCCTAACTCATTTCTGTTTTTTTATCAGCCATGCCTGCCATTGACCGCGCCAAGCTTGACGCCCGCGTGGAGGGGATCTACGACCAGGTGGTTGCGTGGCGCCGCTACATGCATGAGAAACCCGGACCTGTCCTACGAGGAGGAGCCGACGGCGACATACATTGTGGGGGAGCTGCGGAAGATGGACTCTGAGGGAAAGCACCTGCACATCACGCAGCCCGCTGCCGAACTGCGTTGTGGCGGACCTCCGCGGCGGCGCTGGTGCTGGACCGATGATTGCGCTGCGAGCGGACATCGACGCGCTGCCGGTGGAGGAGCTTGCGGACGTGCCGTTTGCGTCGAAGAAGAAGGGCGTGATGCACGCGTGTGGGCACGACACGCACGCTGCGATGCTGCTGGGTGCGACGAAGCTGCTGCTGGAGGACGCGGCGAAGATCCGCGGCACGGTGCGGCTGCTGTTCCAGCCTGCGGAGGAGGTGCCGCCTGGCGGCGCGAAGATGATGGTAGAGAAGGGATGCATGAAGGGTGTGTCGATGGTCTTTGGTGAGCACATTTTTCCTTTGCAGGTCTGAACACTGGTAAGGTTATGTTGCGGCGTGGTGCGATGACGAGCAGCAGCGACAACTTCCGCATCGAGGTGATTGGCCCGCGGTGGGCACGCGTCGATGCCGGGAGCGGTCGATTGACCCGATTGGCGATTGCGTCGCTGGTGGTGACGGGGATGCAGCAGATCATCTCGCGCCGGATGCCGCCGACGAAGTGCCCGGTGCTGGACGGTCGCGTCGTTCGCGTCGAGCTCTGACAGCTACAACGTGATCCCGGACAAGGTTGTGCTGAAGGGGACGCTGCGTACACAGGACCGCGAGGTGGCGCGTGAACGGCAAGAAGTACGTGGACGAGGTTGTGAAGGCGATCACGTCGAGCTACGGCGGCTCGTGCAAGATTGAGTGGTTTCCGGGCTACGACTTGACGATCAACGCAGATTGCGCGTGTGACGTGACGGAGCGTGTGGTGGCGCAGGTGCTGCCTTCGAAGGACGATGTGGTCATTATGACCGAGTGCATGATGGGATCGGAAGACTTCAGCGCATTTGCCAGCGTTGTGCCCGGTAACTTTGTTGGTATCGGCTGCTACAACGAGGCTGAGGCGTGCACTGGCTGCGAACCACAACCCGAAGTTCAAGGTGGATGAGCAGTCCTTCAAGGTTGGAGTGAAGGTGCACTACGGCACGATCCACGAGCTGCTGATGCAGGGCGACTCCGCGGCGCTGAGCAAGTCGAAGCTGTAAAGTCGCGGCAGGAGGGCGTGTCGACATTGAATCGATGGTAAATTGTACGTTCGTTGTTTGTGCTCCTTCCTGGCGGTTGTAGCGTGTCGGTCGTCATCACTAATTGTGCATGTTCACCGCTGTTGATAGCCAACAGGTGAAAGGTCGCATTTTTTTTTCTTCCTTTGTCGTCACTGACGGCTCTACTCCTTTTTTTTTTTCTCTTCTTTACCGCGCGATTCTAAGCGGTGATGCAAAACGTATTTTCTTTTTTCCTCTTTTTTGCTATGCAGCAGATCTCCCGTGCTATCGAATTTACCTTTTTTTTTCTCTTTTGCTTTTCCACCTGTCATTAGATTTCTTAGTTTATTGAGTGGTCAAATTTGTTGTGGTTGTGGTGCCGGAGATGCATGGGTGCCGATGAGCACTCAACAATATTATTGCTGCACCATTCGATCATGCTAGTCTCTCTTGTGTGGTTTGACTGTGGAGGATCGAACAAAAAAGGTAATATGCCTTTTCGCCACTTCAGCGTCTACGCCGAACTACTCGGATGTGATTCAGGAGTTGCTCTGTGTGAGGAAAGCAATGCTCATTTTTGCTTTAGAGATATGGCACACTGCTCCTCTTCGTGTTCGACACCGTCTAAGCGTAGCTGCATGGATCTATCGATAGAGTTACGCCAGCACAGCGGACCATCTCCGAGCACTGCAACGCATCTACAAGTCTTTCTAAATAAAAAGCTATCCGCGTTGCATCCAATTCGGGTTTTCAGAGGGATGGACTGAGAAGTAAAAAGCAAACGCGCGTTATTGTAATATTCTTCTCTACTTTTAAACTGGAGTGGTGGTGCGGATTCTTCTGATATCGGTTACAATAAGGCGCTTCCTCGCCGTCCGACACCGATACCAGTTTTCCCTCTACGCTACGTGCAACTACTACGATATGCTCCCAAGCTCTGACACCTATGAGTGAGAAAGATGAACGTTAAGCAGTCAAAGCAGCTTGCACCCGAAGAGGGAATGAGTGAAAAGTCAGCGCTGCAAAGCCATTTTCCAGAAAGTACCTGCAATCAAAGGACGAACGTGGGGACGGAGCTAGACTGTTTCTGTAGCGGTGATCAATCGGCGCAGTCCTCTCAAATCACTCTTTAAACCATCGCCAAGCGCAAGGCAAAGCGTAGCTGTTTTTTGGAACATTGAATGGCTTTAAGGGCCATTGCTTTCGCTTCTGTTAAACGCCACACTGTGGCTTCGGCGGCTAGCTGACATGACGACGCTTGTTATATAGGTCTGATAAATGGAACTCAATCAGATGGATTTTGATGTCTAGTACAGACCTCACTGTGGCGAACGCCGAGCAATGCATTTCTCTAGTTCATATTTTCTCTCTCCTGTCTTCTTTCTCATTTAACCTCGTGCACTCCCTCGCAACCACTCCCTGCAACATCTGCAGCCCGCATCGTTTCTCCTTCACTCCTTATCACCCTGCCTTTGCCAAACACTTTCACAAAAAGAACTTCACTCTCCTTTTTCATCAGCCATGCCCGCCATTGACCGCGCCAAGCTGGACGCCCGCGTGGAGGGGATCTACGACCAGGTGGTTGCATGGCGCCGCTACATGCATGAGAACCCCGACCTGTCCTACGAGGAGGAGCCGACGGCGACCTACATTGTGGGGGAGCTGCGGAAGATGGACTCCGAGGGGAAGCACCTGCACATCACGCAGCCGCTGCCGAACTGCGTTGTGGCGGACCTCCGCGGCGGCGCTGGTGCTGGGCCGATGATTGCGCTGCGAGCGGACATCGACGCGCTGCCGGTGGAGGAGCTTGCGGACGTGCCGTTTGCGTCGAAGAAGAAGGGCGTGATGCACGCGTGTGGGCACGACACGCACGCTGCGATGCTGCTGGGTGCGACGAAGCTGCTGCTGGAGGACGCGGCGAAGATCCGCGGCACGGTGCGGCTGCTGTTCCAGCCCGCGGAGGAGGTGCCGCCTGGCGGCGCGAAGATGATGGTGGAGAAGGGATGCCTGAAGGGTGTGTCGATGGTCTTTGGTGAGCACATTTTTCCTTTTCCCATGTTTCCTACTGGAAAGGTTGGCCTTCGCCGCGGACCGATGCTTAGCAGCAGCGACAACTTCCGCATCGAGGTGATTGGCCGCGGTGGGCACGCGTCGATGCCGGAGCGGTCGATTGACCCGATTGCGATTGCGTCGCTGGTGGTGACGGGGATGCAGCAGATCATCTCGCGTCGGATGCCGCCGACGAAGTGCCCGGTGCTGACGGTCGCGTCGTTCGCGTCGAGCTCTGACAGCTACAACGTGATCCCGGACAAGGTTGTGCTGAAGGGGACGCTGCGGACGCAGGACCGCGAGGTGCGCGTGAACGGCAAGAAGTACGTGGACGAGGTTGTGAAGGCGATCACGTCGAGCTACGGTGGCTCGTGCAAGATTGAGTGGTTTCCGGGGTGCGAGGTAACCGTCAACGCCGACTCTGCGTGTGACGTGACGGAGCGTGTGCTTGCGCAGGTGCTGCCCTCCAAGGAGGATGTTGTAGTCTTAAACGAATGCTTCATGGGATCGGAAGACTTTGGAGCGTTTTCGAGCGTTGTGCCGGGCAACTTCGTTGGTATTGGCTGCTACAACGAATCGGAGGGCTGCACTGCTGCGAACCACAACCCGAAGTTCAAGGTGGATGAGCAGTCCTTCAAGGTTGGAGTGAAAGTGCACTACGGCACGATCCACGAGCTGCTGATGCAGGGTGACTCCGCGGCGCTGAGCAGGTCGAAGCTGTAGGCTGCGAGATTTCGTTGAATTTGAATCCGCTGAAAAGTCGAATGTGATCTCTTCTTACCTTCGCGTCCACAGTTTTGTCATTATTATTGAAAACGTTTTCTTCTTCTTCTTTTTGTCCTTATTGTCTTTGTTTTGTGTTTTTTTTTTTCATACTTACTTTTTTTCTCCATCGGAATCTTTGTGCGGTGGAAGTGCTATCGTTCTTGTTTAGTAATCGCCTATAAACTTGGCCTTCTTCTTCTTGTTCGTCTCACCGCCGTTTTCTTGTTTTTTTTTTTCTTTACGCCGCCACTTTACAATGCCAACAAGTAAAAAAGGCGTTGGGCTTCTCAATTCGACCTGTGATGGGGAAGACGCTGCTGCGTTAATCCGATCAGTAGGTACTTGTCTTTTTTTTTTCTGCACCTCGCATTTATTGTTTCAACGATTCGACTTTGATATAGCCTTTTTATTGTGTACTATCGAACGTGATACTGATGTGCGAAAACTCAGTTTTTCTTTTTAGGACCTCTATTGACAGAAAACGCTACTTTTGTTTGCGTTAGCTGCTCAATATGCGCCAAGCTTATAGGAGAAGCACAGTGCGTCGCCGCCACTGCGTCACTTAAAAGTTATTACGTTTGATCGGGCAAAAAGCAACAACAACAACAGCAACACCAAAGCTGTTCCGCAGACGGAACAGCGACTGCCTGTAAAGGTATATCAATGGAACTTGAAAGGCTGACTTCTGCTTCTTCGATTCTCGCGCACGCCCCTGCTCTTACTTGTTGGCTGGTATAAACTCGTGCAACACCCACTGAGTTTCGCCGTGTGTCTTGCGCGTCTTTCTTTTGCCCACACACGCTCCTCTCAACCACTTGCACTCTGTTCCTTTCTCTTCTTTGTCCGTTGGCAATCGTTGCTTGGTAGCCTTTGTGTTTCCCACCACAGCCTTTTCTATTACACTAGCGATTCTAATTTACCTTTGTTTTCTGTCAATCATGCCCGCCATTGACCGCGCCAAGCTGGACGCCCGCGTGGAGGGGATCTACGACCAGGTGGTTGCGTGGCGCCGCTACATGCATGAGAACCCCGACCTGTCCTACGAGGAGGAGCCGACGGCGACCTACATTGTGGGGGGAGCTGCGGAAGATGGACTCCGAGGGGAAGCACCTGCACATCACGCAGCCGCTGCCGAACTGCGTTGTGGCGGACCTCCGCGGCGGCGCTGGTGCTGGGCCGATGATTGCGCTGCGAGCGGACATCGACGCGCTGCCGGTGGAGGAGCTCGCGGACGTGCCGTTTGCGTCGAAGAAGAAGGGTGTGATGCACGCGTGTGGGCACGACACGCACGCTGCGATGCTGCTGGGTGCGACGAAGCTGCTGCTGGAGGATGCGGCGAAGATCCGTGGCACGGTGCGGCTGCTGTTCCAGCACGCAGAAGAACTGGCACCTGGTGGTGGCAAAGAGATGGTGGAGAAGGGATGCATGAAGGGTGTGTCGATGGTCTTTGGTGAGCACATTTTTCCTTTTCCCATGTTTCCTACTGGAAAGGTTGGCCTTCGCCGCGGACCGATGCTTAGCAGCTGTGACGATTTTGAAATCGAGGTGATTGGCCGTGGTGGGCACGCGTCGATGCCGGAGCGTGCCATCGACCCGATTGCGATTGCGTCGCTGGTGGTGACGGGGATGCAGCAGATCATCTCGCGCCGGATGCCGCCGACGAAGTGCCCGGTGCTGACGGTCGCGTCGTTCGCGTCGAGCTCTGACAGTTACAACGTGATCCCGGACAAGGTTGTGCTGAAGGGGACGCTGCGGACGCAGGACCGCGAGGTGCGCGTGAACGGCAAGAAGTACGTGGACGAGGTTGTGAAGGCGATCACGTCGAGCTGCGGCGGCTCGTGCAAGATTGAGTGGATTCCGGGCTGCGAGGTGACCGTCAACGCCGACTCTGCGTGTGACGTGACGGAGCGTGTGGTGGCTCAGGTGCTGCCTTCGGAAGGACGATGTGGTCATTATGACCGAGTGCATGATGGATCAGAGGACTTCAGTGAGCTCTCGAGCGTTGTGCCCGGTAACTTCGTTGGTATCGGCTGCTACAAACGAATCGGAGGGCTGCACTGCTGCGAACCACAACCCGAAGTTCAAGGTGGATGAGCAGTCCTTCAAGGTTGGAGTGAAGGTGCACTACGGCACGATCCACGAGCTGCTAATGCAGGGCGACTGTGCGGCGCTGAGCAAGTCGAAGCTATAAATTTACAGGTAGTGTTTGATGTTCGCGTATGTCTTAAAGAAGCCTTGTCATTTAAGATCTAATTGCAGCAACGCAACGCTTCTAATTCTTTCTTTTCTTTGTATCAGTGACTCTTATTTGCTCTTTTGAGGCAGAAATAAGTCAGGTATAAGTGCTATCGTATTTTCTCTTTTTGTTCTTACCACATGAAGTGTAGGGCATACGCTCCTTCTATGTCGCCTGCACCGTTGTGTTGTATTCTTTTTTAATTTTATTTGTACGTTGTCTTTAGTTCATAACACAGCATTAAAACAGTAGGATGGAAAAGGGTGTTTTTGGAGTTGGATGGGTCACGGAGGCGTGTCTGCGGTGTGCCGTCGAGCATGTAGCTGCGCATTCTTTGATAACTTCTTCTCCTCTTTCCCTGCTTCTCTTTACTGAGCCTTCTCTAGTCACCGCTCTATGAAAAAGTCATGGTGCGCTTCGTTGGCATTTTTCCTTTTAACTTTTTATTCCAAAACGTTGTGGATACTAAAGGTAGACTTTTGCATTTAACGACAACACTACATTTGTGACGATACGGGTATGTGGCAGCTCCGCTTTTCTTTTTTTTCTCGTCCGTGTGGTTAGTCTTCAAAATTCCAACCAAAAAAAAACAGATAAACAAAGGGATGCTGCAATTTGAGCTCGTCGCGCATTGTGAGAAGCTTTTTTGCAGTACAATTAATTATTTCCAGCATGCTAGTCAGTATTATCGTGTCAACATTCGCAGATGTGTGGTACCGTTCTTGTACCGAAAGCATTTCATCCGGCGTTCGTTCAGCTTCGGCACCGCGATTGTCATCTCCTCTATTCTATTCTTTGTGGCCTGTCCGGTCTCACATTTCCTTCTTTTATCTTTGTGGTTTAAGATATTCATTCCTGTGTGCCACACTGTCCACATCACAGCCTTTTCTATCACACTAGCGTTTCTAATTTACCTTTGCTTTCTGTCAACCATGCCCGCCATTGACCGCGCCAAGCTGGACGCCCGCGTGGAGGGATCTACGACCAGGTGGTTGCGTGGCGCCGCTACATGCATGAGAACCCCGACCTGTCCTACGAGGAGGAGCCGACGGCGACCTACATTGTGGGGGAGCTGCGGAAGATGGACTCTGAGGGAAGCACCTGCACATCACGCAGCCGCTGCCGAACTGCGTTGTGGCGGACCTCCGCGGCGGTGCTGGTGCTGGGCCGATGATTGCGCTGCGAGCGGACATCGACGCGCTGCCCGGTGGAGGAGCTCGCGGACGTGCCGTTTGCGTCGAAGAAGAAGGGCGTGATGCACGCGTGTGGGCACGACACGCACGCTGCCGATGCTGCTGGGTGCGACGAAACTGCTGCTGGAGGACGCGGCGAAGATCCGCGGCACGGTGCGGCTGCTGTTCCAGCCCGCGGAGGAGGTGCCGCCTGGCGGTGCCCCTCTGATGGTGGCGAAGGGCTGCATGGATGGAGGTGGACATGGGTGTTCGGTCAGCACATTCTGCCGCAACCGGATGGTCCAACGGGTACGGTGCTCGTGCGCCGCGGACCGATGCTGCGCAGCTCCGACACGCTGCACGCGGAGGTGATTGGCCGTGGCGGGCACGCGTCGATGCCGGAGCGTGCCATCGACCCGATCGCCATCGCCTGCTTGGCTGTCACCGCGGTGCAGCAGGTCGTGTCGCGCCGGATGCCGCCGACGAAGTGCCCCATCTTCACTGTTACCTCCATCATGTCCAGCTCTGACAGCTACAACGTGATCCCGGACAAGGTTGTGCTGAAGGGGACGCTGCGGACGACGGACAGCCAGGTGCGTGCGGATGCCCGCAAGGCAAATCGAGGAGGCGATGACCGGGTGTAACGGCTTCCTTTGGCGCGACGTGCGACTTCAAGTGGCTGCCGGGCTACGATGTGACGCTGAACGCCGACGCGCCGTACGACATCGGCCTGCGGGTGTGCGAGCAGATCTTGCCGTCAGCGGATAAAATTTACGTGCTGCCCGACTGGCATGCCGGCCTCGGAGGACTTCAATGAGTTTGCCAAGGTGGCTCCTGGCAACTACGTTGGTATTGGCTGCTACAACCCCGAGAAGGGCTGCACTGCTGCGAACCACCAACGCCAAGTTCAAGGTGGATGAGGAGGCGATGAAGGTGGGTGTGAAAATGCACTACGGCATTATCCACGAGGTGCTCGTTGAGTAGCCACCTGAACGCTAAGATGCGTTGAGGTGAGGCTGTTCTTTTTTTTTTTTGGTATTTCTCAGTACAGACGGCAACAAGAGCGGAGAGGCGCGGCGTGACAGTCGATTTTCTTCTTCACGAAGTCTCAAGAAGAGCCCGGCTGCCTCTCTCTTCTTTTGTTAAGTATACGCTTTTGTGTTCCAAAAGAATAGCTTTATTTGTTCTCTGCCAGTTGTGTTTTTTGTTTGTTTCACGTTAGCGTCCCTTGCCTTCCAGTAGTGTGAGGTACAACTACCACTACTTCTACTTCCACTACCATGAGGCATCTACTCTTCTCTTTTTGTTTTACCACTAACAACAAAAAAAATCGATAAAAGTCTGAGCGTATTTGTGATTCTCAATATTATTTAGCTCTCCTAGTCTTCGAGTATCTTCAAATAAGAAGGGAGAAGACTGGAAAAAAGAAAAGACGGTGAGCAAAAATGATCTATTTAACAATTCGACCAGCCTCCCTTTATAAACGTGCAGGGTTTTTTTTTTTTTTTGCTTGAAGGAGGTAAGGGCGGTGAAAAAAGTGTTGGAAGCGAGAGCGCACGATATCGTCAGCGCAGGGTACCGATGCACTTCTCCACGACCCTTGCACACGATATTGAATATGTTTTTAACCCGTTTTGTTTTTTCGGTTTTCCC
>AODS02000209.1:0-25102 GCA_000331325.2 Crithidia fasciculata
TTTCTTTTTCTTTGCGCTTCGATGGTTGCCTTTGCCGTGGGGGTTGGCGGTGCCACCGGCGTGGGGGGCTCTCGTCCTCCCCTTCTTCCCTTTCCGTTTTTCTTCGCTCCCGGTTTGTTTTTGTTGTTGATCGTTCATGTGCGTTGGCGTGCGCGTATCTTTGTGGCTGTTAGTGTGTGTGTGTGAGCTAACATAATAAAAAAGGCTGTTTGGATTCTCTTGTTTTATTTAGAAAAGAAAAACACTTCTGCCCCATTGAGAGTTGTGGCGAGAAGGGTCACGAATGACTTGCATCCAGCGTCGATGTCTTCCGGCTACCCGCGTCATACCTGTCTTTCTTACACTCTATGTCGCTCACAAATGTGTGTGCTGGTCGCATTGAAAGCTTTGCCCTTTTTTTCGCACCATCCGAGCCTCTGTTATTGGCTTTGTCAAGGGAAGTGAGTGAGACGAGGAAGAATCAAATTAAGTAAACTCTCTCATCTTTATTTTTCCTTCCTCCTTCTCCGTCCGCTGTGCTGCTCTGCGATGTCTTCTACAACTCACAACGAAGCGATTCTTTTTTTCACATTAGCTGCTGCTCCGGCGCGGACAAACACACAAACGGCTTCCTCACCTTTCACAGAAATACAGCGCTGGCTCCCTCTGTGTCCGTAGCGTGATTGCAAAGTGGTCAGCACTTCAATACTTTTCCCCTTCTTTACGTTACCATGTCGTGAGTCTCGAGTCCCTCCTCCACCAGTCGGTGTGCTGCCACACTGCCCACGGCGATGAGTACCGCGGCACGCTGGAGGCGCTGGATGGCGCCTTCGACGTGGTGCTCTCCCGCTGCACGCGTCTGCGCAGCCCACCAGGCAGCAGTCCGGAGCCTCTTGTTTTCGTTCGCGGCGAGCACATCGTGTACATCGGCTTTGACGAGACGGCAGCGCAGCACTGAAAGGCGGAGTAGAGAGTGCCGCTGCTACAACACAGCCATGGAGGGAGAGGCGCATGCCAGTAAGATAGTTGGCGTAGGCGTGTAGAGGAGAGACTTGTGGAATTTGTTCTTCCTTTATTTTTTCTCGACTTTGTGTCAAATGCGTTTTGTTGTTCCTCGGCGCTTCACCGTGCTTGGGCAGGAAGCAGCTGTGTCACGTGTACACTAAGAGAAAGGAAGAAAAGGAGCGGAAGAGCAAACATGTGGATGCAAAGGTCATTAACCGAAGGTGAGCGGAACGAAGCCAGAAGATGAGATGACGCAATGGGCTTTACTGCTGCTGATGCGTGTTGGAGCGCCTCTAGATGACAGTTTTAGCGGTGCGCAGAGGAAGGAAGTGAACTAATCTGAGGCGCCTGCCTTTCTGTTGTTGACATGAGAGATTTACAAACACCGCGCTCTGCTACCTGCACCACAATTAACCATCTCCATCTATTTTTCATAGTCGCTGAACTACGCCCATTTCCCACCTTACTTGATCATTGACGTGTCCGGTTATCGTGTCTGACGAGAGTGCTCTCCAGACCCCGCAGCTGCGTCTCTCATACTCACACACCCATTCAACCACAAACGCACAATACCACACTTGGAGAACAAACCATAAGGCAAGGATGGCGCTGCCCGGTGTGTCGCACTACGAGCGCATGCCAACGCGCACCAAGATCCAGTTCTTCTGGATCTCGATGCTCACCATGGCCTTTGCGTACCAGTTTCTCAAGATGACGGTGCTGCGCGTGCAGCCGAAGCGCGAGGAGCAGATGTATATGCACATCAAGAAGATCTACGGTGACAACATCCCCGAGGAACTCATCGACATGGCGAAGCGCCAGCGAGAGGCGCAGGACGCGCTGACGCTCACAAACATGCTGCGCACGCCCACCCCGGGGCAGACGTCCAACGCGCTCCAGAATGAGCTGGACCCGCGCGCGCTGATCAACCTGAAGAGCTGGAACGGGTACTAAGAAAGTAGGCAACTCGCTTTTGTTTGTGTGCGGGGAGGAGCGGGTAGCGTGTACGCTGCCTACTCGACGCCACCCGTAGTAATTGTTGTTTGCTGCGCTGACTGTGGAGGCTCCACCGTCTTGTTGTGCTGCCGCAGAACGGAGCGGCTCTGCTTGCTAGTTTCTGGGTGTGTAGTGGAGTGCAACACCCAAATGGTACACACTTCTTTGTTCCTTGCTATCTCTCTCTCACCCTATTTGCCCGCTGATACTCGTGGTGCTTGGCGAGTCCCATTTTTCTTTTCTATTCCGGTCTTCATCATCGTTGCGCTGCCGCTGCGTTGAGGAGCACGGATCACATTCTAAGCCTTAAGAAGAAAAACAAAAGTTTGCTGGTAAGTTCTAACGTGCTGTGGGAAATACAACAGTCGGAGTAGCAGCCGTGGCGTTGATCTAAATGATGGATTGTCTGATGGGCAGATGTGCGTTTTGAGAGCTTATTTCCCTCTTGCGCTGAGCTGCGCGGCAACATACGAGAAGCAGAATATGCTCAAATGAGTTGTCTTTTTCAGCGCTTTTTCTTGCGAACGACAGCGCCACTACAACCAACCCAACCTTGCTCCACTTATTGGCGTCTCTTCTTTTTTCCTGCTCACGGTGCCTCTCCGCCCGGCTCTTTGTTCATCTGCTGTGTTTCTCCCCCACTCGTTGCAACGTCAAACAAACAAACAAAAAACATAGCGGTACTTATTTTGAAGGCTGCTCTTGCACGAACAGCGCATTGCCTCTTCCACACACACCCTCATACGCTGCTTGCTTTGTCATGCGCATCTTTGTCCACGTCAGGGAGAAGATCATTCCCCTGCAGTGCGGCGACGGCACGCAGCAGGTCATCTGGCTGGGCCACGCCGCGATGATCCACTACGACGCCACCTTTGGCAAGCGCTTCGGCCCTCCCGTTTCGATCCGCAAGGAGGGTGGCGTGCAGTGTGACATGGAGGCGCGCGTGTGCGATGTGCTGGACGATGGTCAGCACGTCTTCGTCACATTAGAATTGGACGAGGCGGACGAGTAGCGAGAGAGAGGTAGGGTATGAGCGCGCGCAACATGCATGACGAGTATGCGGGTGGTTTGGCGGCTGTCTTGCTCTCCTGAGGCACAAATGCACTCCTCGTTTCTTCGCCTTTTTGTTGCTCTTCGTTGATGTGTCCTGTTCGCTGCTGCTGTGGTGTGTAGTTGTGTTTTTGATGTACAGACTGGAGAGCCGGCCGTCCTCTCCCTCACTAATCGAGGCAACGCCCTTTCTGACGCTCGCTGCATCTTGCAGTAACCAAATGCAACAAAGAAAAAAAAAAAAGAAGCCCGGACAGCATGAACTACGTGTCCTCACCTTTTGCACACACCGAGCTTAGCGGGGTCTCTCGTCAACGCGACGGTCATCGCCCTTTCATTATTTGCAAACAAAAAGAAAGTCAGAATAACGTGATCTTGCGAAGCATTTCTGCTGGCTCTTACTTCACTTCGAGATAGTTTTTTCAGCACACGTGCGCACCAACTCGATCGTGAGCCATGACGGAGCCACAAAGGTGAGCTCCTGTGACGCGACCGACGATGTGTTCTCACCTACTTGCTTTCCTCCTCGCACTCGCCTTTTTTTCTTTCTGCTTCACGCGCGGATGCGCACGTTTTCGATGTGCACACCACCTGCCTTCTCTCTTCTCTCAGGTAGTCCACCATAGCAACAGAAGCAAACAATTCCAGAAGCTGCAGCAGGACATCAACCCTGACGCCTGTGGCTGTTGCAGTAGACATTTTTGGTTTAAAAATTTAGATCGACCACGAGCGTGGTGCCCATTCTCCCATCACATGTCGGTGCGCAGTAGCGGTGCGATGCGGGTGGCCCGCAGCGTGGCGAACGGCGAAGGTGATTGGTCCGAGGTGGACCCGGCGGTGCGCGATGCCATCGTGCTGGCCATCACGCAGGCGTCTCCTACCCCTCTGCGCCGCGTCGAAGGCAGCCGCCACCGCAGCGTTCCCTCAGGAGCCCTCACCACCACGAACAGCAGTCCCGGCGGCGCTCTTCACCTCTCCTCCGCTGCGGTGCCGCCGGTGCTGACGGAGGGCAACGTGCAGAGCAGCATTCTCACCTTCGAGGACGCGGCGTGGGTGCGGGACGAGGCGGTGCGGAGCTACGCTGAATTCCACAACACAGTCGAGGCTCTGCACGCAGCGATGCGTACGCAGCTCCACCCAGTGTGGAAGACTTCGATGCAGTTGCGGCCCGGCATGCTAGCCGAGGTGCGAGACCACTTTCAGCTGAGGCGCACTGACAACATACCGGACGGCGTGCCCATAACGACGGCAGCGGCGCAGCACATCACGCAGCAAGAAAGAATACTGGACGAGGTGGAGGACACGCTGCAGATGCTGCGCAACACGTCGGTCCGCTTCGCCGCCCACTACCTCTCGGACGAGGAAAAGTTGGCGATGGGTGCCAACCCGGCCTACTTGCGAGCACCAGATATCGATCGTGAAGTTGTCGAGTCGCGCACTGCACAGACACTAGAGGCGGAGGTGGGTGACGCACCACGCAATCTCCAGCACCAATCGAGCCACAGTCGTGCGCAGCCCAGTCCCGTTGACGGCCTCGTGAGCTCCAAGTCAAACCGTCACAGCCGCCGCAGCGGCGATGCCGGCGCTGCTGCTGCTGCTGCTGCCACAGCACCCCATCCCTCTACACCCACACACGCAGAAGGCGGCAGCCACCGCGCACACCAACACCGCAACCGCCACAGCAGTCGGTCAGACACACGCCGTTCGTCCTCTGGACAGGCAGCGACGACAACAAGGACTGACCCACTGCTGGAGGAGCTCCGCAAGCAGTACCAGCAGCGCATGAAAGAGCTAGAGGCGCACTCGCCCGGGGGTGCGTCGGTGGAGCGGCAGGGCACGTGGCCGCAGGTGGGCTCCGTGGCGAGCAGTCGCACCTCTCGCTCTCCATCATCGCGCTCGCGACACTAGTGAGCGGCGCGGGACGGTGTCTGGCGGCTTTGAAGGCGTCGCAATTGTATCTTTGAGATTTGTTTTCTGCACGATTCGAAGTTCCTTTTCTCTCTCAGCTTTTCCTCCCCAACGCGTGTCCACGTATCAAACACCTTCTCTCGGTGTGCGCGGCGATGCGGTGTGGGTTCGCCTTCCTCTCTCTCTCCTTCTCTTTACTCCTCCCATCGCTGAATTTCGAGGTGGTTTAGGGAGGCCTGCATTGTACGATTCTCCTTGTTTTTGTGTTTCACTCTGTTAGACTCCCCCAATGCCTCCCGCTTTACTGAAGCAGCAAAAGTAAAACATTTTGTTTTTTTGCTCGTTCCTTTCCACTCCAACCAACTCGATGATGAACGGCTGCGCGATTTCCTTGGTGTGGAAACAGTCCTACACCCATACTTCGCGCGGACTGCGTTGCGCTTGTGTGATGCGGGCCGTAGCTGTTCTTTGTAACTCAGTCAAACTCCTTTTCACTAATGCTTTGGCTGGAGAAACGAGTGACGTGCGCTTTAAAGGCTCGCCGCCTTCTCTCTCTGCCCATCAGCCGCCTCGCCTTCGGTTTTCTCACACGTCCTCATCGACTCCCTTTCCTTTGCTAACAAAAATAATCTTATTAAATGTCTCTAGATACCGCGCAGTGTCTGCACAATAGGCAGCACCATCTGCAACGCACCACCTACGACTTCGAGAGGGAGAGGCACACGGTCGCGGCACTAACAGCCAGAGCAGCGTGCAACAAGGGCAACACACGCTATTTTCACCCCCGCTGCTCATCGCTTACTGTCCACTCTTCTACACGCTAACGACTGCATACACCCGACAGAAAAAGAAAAGCTGTCAAGCAAACAAAGTTAAAAAAAAAAAACACGCCTCACTCTCGGAGTGAAGCGGTAAAGGGCGAGATGTACTTCGACTTGTCTCCTCGCTCTCGCGCACCACGGCACCGTCCGCAGTCACCGCGCTCCGCCTCTGCGACGTCCACGACGACCCTCCTCCCTTTTCGCCGCAGCGGCCACGCCGTCGACGTCGCCCTCGCCCCCGTGCAGGAGTACACGCAGCCGCAGTGGTCACTGCCACACAGCCCAGAGCCGCTATGGAGCCCTCATCGCGTACCACCACCCCCGACACCCAGTAGCGCAGCTGCTACCTCGCCCGTGCGGGAGTCCTTTGTGCAGCAGCAGCAGCAGCAGCGGACTGGCGCGTGGGCAGGGACGCCCCCACCACACGCCTACTGCGTCGGTGGCTATGTTGATCCATCAGATGGTCTGCGGCCGCCCGCTCGCTCTCCGCGTGGTGAGAGCGAAGCACTCCTTTATTACACCGCTCCCTCGAGCCACAACGGTGGTGAGACGGCAGCTGCGGCCCTCCCTCGTCAGCCCTTCGCTGCCTCACCAATCGAGGGCACCGCTGCTGCTGCTGCTAATGTTACCGCCTCCAGCACCCCGCAGCGGCGGGACGCGGTGCTCAGCGGTGATCGACGGCGGCAGCTGAACGGCGGTGCAGCCGCTGCGCCGTCGCCCGTGAGCCGCCCGCGTGGTCGCGGCATCACAGAAGTGCGTCCTGGCTGCACGACGTCGACGGAGCGGGTGCGCTATCGCAACAACGTGACAAAGAAGCTTATCGACCTGTACGACGAGGTTGCGGAGCTGTATGAGTGCAGGGACAACATGAACTTTCAGGTGACGCAGGCGATGCGCAGCGACCCGCGCTACACGAAGGAGCGACACGGAGAGGTGCGGCTGGCCTACAAGCCCACCCCGGCACAGCAGGCGGCCATGACGGGGGTGGACACGGCGCTGGAGGCGCTGCACGACGCCTGCCACGAACTCGTTGCGTGCTACCTGACACCAGAGGAGAAGCGCTACCTCGGCATCGACACGCACCTCTTCCAAACCCACGCAGAGCGCAGCACCACGTACCAGTACGCCCCACCCAGCGCAAAGGACAAGGTGAAGAAAACGTTGCAGCCACCGGCCCCACCAGGCGGAGCGGGTGCCGCCTCCTCACGCGCCTCTTCGACCACCTCTTCTACGCGCCGCCACCACCGCTCACGAGAGAGCGGAGAAGTTGCTCAACAGCCGCAGCAGCAGCCGCAGACTCCGATGCGGGACGATCGCTTCACCTCGCAGGCGACTTCGCTGCCGTCCGCCGCGACGCCGCCACCGCCGATGCCGCCGCCTGTCTTGTCGCCTTCACCCTCTCCCATTGCAGAGGAGCGCACCGCTTCAACCGTACGCATGCCATCGCCTTCCCCACCGCTGGCTGCTGCTGCCGCGGCCCCTCTTGCCTTCTCTCCACCGGTGCGTCAAGCCTTTGCTGCGTCCCCAGCGCCGGAAGACACAGCAGCGGAGGGGTCGGCCAGCTCCCCTGAGCGCCTGTACGCCCGTGCCGCCTCCACGTCGAGCCTTGGCGGGGGCGGATGGCCCTCCGACACGGCGTCCGCCACCGTGCGAGCAGCGTCCGCCGTGGCCGCCCCGCAGTCCCCCGTGATGACCAAGACGGCTGTGGCAGCGCCTGGCGGTGCGACCATGCGAGGACCACAGGGGCAGCTGCTCGTGAAGGTGCCTGTGCAGCCGCCGCATTCGCCGACGCTGAAGCTGCCGCCTGGTATTCCACCCGGTGCGAAGCTGGTGAAGATGCCGATGTCAGTCAGCCCTACCTCTGCTGCACCTTCTGGCGCTTTTCCCCCACCACCTGCTGCCGCTGCCCTCCCCTCGTCCAACCCGCCGAGCCGCCCGCCGAGTCGCACCAACTCCGCCATCAACCGCACGACGGCCTCCGCTCCGAAGGCGCCGGCAACGCGGGCGGAATTCATGAAGTTTTTGATCGACTCCGACAGCGACAGTACGGCGTAGCGGTGCGAATAAAGAGGGAGGAAAATATGGAGTTGGAAGAGAAGGTGCGCGTTGCACTCCGATGAGAGCAGTCCAACTGCACATGCGCGAGTACGGCTGCAGTGCTGCCTCCTTGCGGAGTCCCCTTGTGTCCCCCGTGTGGTTCCTTCTGTGTGAGTTTTAGAATACCCTCTTACGCAAACATGTGTATATCGCACACTCTCAACCTTTTTTACTTTAACTTTGTTGTGTACCACTTTCTTAGATGTTGACAAGGACGGTACTGTGCTGCATACCCGTAGATCTTCCCCTCCTCTCTTCCTGGGAGGACGAGGGGGCAGTGCAGTGCAATCGCCGATTCTCTCTTTCGTTCTATTCTTTGTTTCTTTGTTGCTGCGACTCCTCAACTTTCGCCATCCATTTTTTTTTTCTCCTGTACCGCGAGGCTGAGGAGGAGCAGAAAGGAAGTAGATGCCCTACGAGACACTACACGAAAATAATAAAAAAAGAAAGGATGATTATTATTCAATTCTTTCCGCTGCCTCGCCATTGTGTTGTTTCCACAACTGCCGAGTGTCGCCGAGTTCGTTTGTCTTAGCAAGATGTGTGTGTATGTGTGTGTAGCGAGGGCGATACTTTAGAGTGGCAAACAAGGACGGTTGACTGAAGCAAAGTGCGGCTTCTGATCTCTTTTCAAATAGTCACGCATGGCGCACTCTGCAAGGCGGAACGCAAAAATAGCGACATCAAGACTCACTTCATGAATTTCGTGCTTCCTCAGCTTCTCGATTCATTATTCAGCCACGCTCTGCACTTCTTCTCTCTCCCCTTCTCCTCTTCTCCGTCACGCGCAGCTACCAGCAGTCTAGAATAGTCGTTGCCTCTTAATACGCAGCACAGCAGCTGCGGCGAACCTCTTATCTCTGCTCTGCACCCTTCCTTCCCACTGTTTTTCCCAGAATTCACCAATACGGATAAAAAAAAACCCGCGGCCATGCAGCGCTCGTGCACGCAGGTTTGCAGGCGGGGCCTCCGCCGTGGGCTGATGCGGCACACGACACTCGCAACTCCGGCTGTTCACTCCGTTCTGCTGTCGTCCTCCTTCGCAGCGACGGCGGTGTCGGCGCGGCTCTTCGCGTCCTCTGTGCTGCGCCGCAGTACCCGCCCTGCTTCGCCTCTCCAGCAGGGGATGGGTGGCGATGTCGATGACTTGGAGGAGACGCACCCCGACTTCCAGCCGCGGATGGTGTCGACCGACCTCGCGGAGGACGAGATCGCCGCCATCAAGAAGGACATCGCCGAGACCATCCGCGACGAGGACATCGTTGTGTTCATCAAGGGCGTCCCCGAGGCGCCAATGTGCGCCTTCTCGAAGAAGATGGTGGACGTGATGGAGGCTCTCGGGGTGGAGTACACGTCCTTCGATGTTCTGGCCCACCCCGTCGTGCGCAGCTATGTGAAGGAGGTGAGCGAGTGGCCGACCATCCCGCAGGCATTTATCAAGGGCGAGTTTGGCGGTGGCGTGGACATTATTCTGAAGATGGCGGAGAGCGGCGACCTGCAGAAGTTGTTGGACGAGAAGGGCATCAAGCACCGCGATGCGATGTAGGTATTCTTGCAGGAGGAGAAGTTGCATCGCATGAGTCCACGTTACTCCTTTAGAAGCTGGCTCTTGCGCTCTCTCTGTTTGCTTGTGTGTACGTGACCGTTGTCGTTATCACTTATTTGCTCACTTATCTCTTCTTCATCTCTTCATCCAAGTGTGAGAGGCGGGTCGTCGGTGTGGCGCGTGCAGCTGCTGTTTGGGCTGCGTAACACAAAGGCATGAAGTTTTTTTTGTTTTTTAATATTTGGCCTCCACCTCACTCTCACACATACACCAGTCAGCGACGAAAAGAAAAGCAGAAAACAGAAGAGGGGCGTTGAAGGATCGCAGGCGTTGGGCATCGAAGTGACACGATTTCGCAAAGCGAGGGTGACAAGATCTTTTTTTCCCGGCTGCGCAAAGCGTCGCTTGCGTGCACCAGCACAATGAAGTCTCTTTCTCTCTCTCCCGCAGTTGTGCCGAAATCTTACAGAGCACGAGGCAGCGTTTGTCTCTTCTTTCAATACTGCAGCTGTCGCAGCGTCTTCGTCGAGGACAAGGAAAACAACGCATCTCAAGCGTCCGTCATCGGCTGCATCTCTGTGCACTTCACAGCTGGTCACTTGACTCTCCTTCTCTCTCTTTTCTGCTACCCTTTCCACCATGTTCCTATCAGCGGAAAATAAAAAAGCCTCTTCTTGCTCTG
This sequence comes from Crithidia fasciculata, assembly GCA_000331325.2. NCBI lineage: Eukaryota > Euglenozoa > Kinetoplastea > Trypanosomatida > Trypanosomatidae > Crithidia > Crithidia fasciculata. Next base: position 10,085 of record AODS02000209.1, read on the forward strand.
CAGGGAAGTGAGACGAGTGTGACCTTAGACACCAGAGACGCGAAGCGGCGCTCTACGTGGGCTCCTCCCTCATTTTCCTGCTATCAGTTAAACACACACCCACACCCACGCACGAGGAACGTTGTCCGTCACTCACTCTTAGCCGAACCATGAAACCCGCGGCGCTCCTCACCACCAACATTGTGGGTGGTCTTGGCAATCAACTCTTCCTCGTCGCAAACCTTCTCGCCACGTCGCACCGCACGCACATCCCCGCCTTTCTCGATCCTCTCCCGTACAGCAGCAGCGCCGAGGCTCCTCGGCCCACCTACTGGTCCTCTGTGTTCCGCGACATGCAGCGGCACGGTGTCCAGCTCACGGCGACGCCTCCCACCGGCGCTTCTTCGACTACCTTTTCCTCCCTTCCGTGGGTGACCGTGCCGGAGGTGCGGCCCGCGCGCAAGATCGAGTTGGACCCACGACGGGCGTGCGTGTACAACATGATCGGCTTTTTCCAGTGCGCAGAGTTTTTCGACGACTACTCTGTCCTGCACAGCGTCATCCCACGTGATCTCTGGGACGCCGCAGCGGCACACCTGCGCCGCCACTACTGCTGCGCGGCCGACGGGCGGCACACCGTCGCGGTGCACATCCGCCGCGGCGACTACACGCGCTTTACGGACATCTTTGAGCAGTTGGAGGTGGACTACTACGACGCCGCGGTGCGGCAGCTGCTGGGTGGGATGCTGCTGCAGCCAGCTTCCTCATCCCTTTCTGCACCACATCTTTTATTGTTCAGTGACGATTTGCGTGTAGGGCAGACCTTCGCGGGCTATTTCAGCACCAAGTACAAGGGAGTGCGTGTGAGCGTCGTCAACGCAGCGCTGGAGGAGAAGGAAGAGCAGGGGAAGGTGAGCACCGCAGGCAGCGGCAGCGGTGATGATGCCTGCGTACCGCGAGACGTGCTGGAGCTGCTGATGATGGCGCTGTGCAGCGACGTGGTGATGGCCAACTCGACCTTCTCGTGGTGGGGCGCCTACTTGAATCACCGTCCGCTCCATCGCGTCGTGGCGCCGTCCCGGTGGTTTGTGAAGGATCGGTATCCCGCTTCGAATCACCTCTATTGTCCGGGCTGGATGTTGATCTGAGACGCGTAAGGGAAAAGTTTTGTTGGGCTGGGTGAGGGAGGTACCCAGTTGCAGAGTGATGTGCGCTGTGTGTCCGCTGGCAATCGCGGTGCTATTGTTGTTCACAGAATGCTCTACACCAAGAGAGTAAAAGAGTTTCTTTAGGAAATACAGTAGCGGCCGCATCGACTGCGCAAACTCCTTCTCAATGGGAGTTTCACCGGAATATGAGTAATGTGACTTCTCGACTTGTCTGCTTCGATGACCGCATCGCCTTTTACCCGCCCTCTGCACCTCCCACCTTTCTCAACTCTTCTTTCCCTCTGGCTTCTACTAGGTCACCCACAAACACAGAAAGGCAGCGACAACTACATGGAAGCAGTGTTGGCGCTTGCGCGGCGGCTGCACGGCGGCACGAACGTTTACAAGTCGCGCCACGACTGTCTGGCGGTGCTGCGGGCCGTCGAGGCGCTGCGGCTGCCGTGGTGGACGGCGGAGTGCAGCAGCTTCCTCAACCGAGCTGCTGCTCTGAAAGAGTCGAAGGCAAGTACGGACAACAGCAATAAAATATCTTCTGCTGCCTCGCCTACGCGGCACGCAATTGTGGTGGTGGAGGGCCTCGACGGCACCGGCAAGACGCGCACGACGCGCAGCCTCGCAAAGCGACTCAGCGGCGTCGCCCTCAGCACACCGCCGCCGCAGTTTGCCGTGATTCGGGAGGCCTTCCGGCAGCAGGACGAGGCGGTCGCACGCGCGTTCTACGGTGCTGCCAACTATGTCGCCGCCGAGGACATTCTCGATCAGGCGCAGGCCTCCGTTGTTGTGGTGGATCGCTGGTGGTGCTCGACGTGCGCCATGGCGTTGGCGAACCGCTGCAGCGTCGCACAGCTGCCGCCCGCCGGCGATGGCGTTTATGCGTGGCCGACGGACCTGGCACGGCCGGACGCGGGATTTGTGCTGAGTGTTGACGAGGCGGTGCGGGTGGCTCGCATTCGCAAGCGTGCCCCAGAGGACGTCGAGGAGCGGCGGCTGTCGGCGCAGGCTGAAATGCGGCGCGCTGCGATGGAGGCCTTTGCACGGACAGAGATGCTGACGGTGGTGCCGGCGCCGACTTACCGGGCTGCGGTGAATACCATTCTGGCGGCGCTGTCGCAGCGTGGGCTTGCGCCACATACCGTGCCGTATACCGAGGCGGAGCTGCGCAGCATCGAGCCTTTCTGAAGACCTGCTCTGTGTGGCGGTGTGTTTATGTGATTGTGTGTGTGGAAGCAGCGATGGCTGCAGTTGGCGGTGTTCAATCAGAGGTCACGTCTTTACATCCTTCTTCAAATTATTTTGTTCCTTCAACTTACCTTTTTTTTTTTTTTGCAAAGTCAGTGCTTTTGTATTGATGTTGCTGCTGACCTCTCATTGGACAGCTGTCTGCTTGAGAAGTCGCCGAGATGCGTCACTGCTCTGCCGTAAATGTGAGGTCTGCTTCTGACCCACGCGTCCTATCGTTACAATTTTCACAGAGCAAGACTAAATGCCAACAACAACAACAATAAAAGCTGGAGAGGGAAGCAGAGATAAAGAGTGCAATGGACCCTGTCAGTGGCATGTTCACGGTTCAATAGACGCTTTTTCCCATTTTTTCTTTGCTTGACGCAAAAGTGTTTTCAGTGCGTTGCACCGTCGATGCGTGCTTCGTGTTCTTCTCCTCTCAACACATGCCTCACTCACTCTCCCTAACATGAACATTCACGTCACATCTCTTCTTCATTTCCTTCTGTACATTTGCAAAGCGACCCGAGAGACTCTTGCGGGCGACCATCTTCACAGGGTGAGGAGCCATCGTAACTCTCTGTTTTCTTTCTCTAACTTTCGTTCTTGGCTGCTCGCTAGCCGCTGTGCTTCACGAAAAAAAAAAAAGAGCTGTGTTGACGCGGCGCTTTACCTCCATCTTCTCGCTAGCTGTTGTTCGCCATGCCGGCCGCAACCGCTGTCAGTTCGACGTCGACGTCGCGCGACGGCGTCGGGCTTCTCCTCCCTCTCGCCGTCACCGCTGCCGGTGCGCTCTGTCTGTGGAAGGTGATGCAGACCTGCTCGGTGCCGGTGCACCCTCGCTGCGTCAGCGTCGTCTACGACACCCGCCGCAAGTCTGTTCTCTGCACCTCTGCCGATCGCGAGATGGCGCACGATGCACTGCCGCGTGTTTCGCACTTCAGCCCCACCTTGTATCTCACCTCGGCGTGGATGTACTGCAGCCGCACGCGCCTCTTCGTGCCGCCCTACTCCTTCTTCGGCGTCTTCACGCTGCCGCGCGGTGTGTTCGAGGAGCCCGGCGAGTCGGTGAACTGCGCGGTGGAGGGCGTGGCAGTGTGCGACGGGACGGTGAACATGATGGTCACCGTGTTCTACACAATCCACTTTGATCAGCTCGAGCGCTACCTCGCCGCGGTCGGTCCTGTGGCGCCGAACGAGGCCATTGCCAAGACGGTGGCGCACGTCGCCCGAGTGCGGTGCAGCGACTTGTCCGCTGGCTTTCTGCTCAGCAAAAATCGCCGCGACGGCGTCTTCACCGGTCCTTTTCGCGATCACCTCTCGTCCAAGCTGATGTCAGAGGCGGCGGTGTCGGTGACGGATGTCATTGTGGAGCAGGTGGTGCTGCTCGATGGTGCATAGCGGCGCGTGGCTGCTATTTGTGTGTGTGGGTGACGGTGCTTTCCATCTGATCTCTTTGCTTCTTTTCTTCTGGTGCTGTTTTCGTGGTGAAGGGAAGATTGAGTCCTCTAACTCATCTGACCGTCTTTGTGCATTGGTGTGTGCGTGTGTTGCGGGCACCGATGGCACCCAACAACTTTTATCTTATGCGGACTTCGCTCAACTAAACTTTTGCGGCACGTGAAACAGCGGGCTTTATGCTGACGTGAAGGAGGGTGAAGTGATCGAGTGCGTCAGAGCGAATTTGAAAGCGAAGAGAAAGGAACAGGCTAGCGTCGCTGACGTTATGCGTGCGTGCGTTTGTCTGTGCGTCACGGCTTTGACAGATTGATGTAGATATTAGAAGTTATTTCTTTTTCATGGAAGGCACACCAACTATCGAGTAAGAGTCATGGCACGGCGAATGAGGTGTCCGTCTCTACTCACCAAAGACATTACTGAAGCACTTCTCAACTCCATCGTCTTTTTTTTTTTCGCTCAACTGCCTTCCTTTTTTTTCCTGTATCGAGTGTGTCTTGCGGTGCAACTACACAGGTTAGCAGTGGCGAGTCCACTGCTTTTCACAATTTATCCTTTTTTTCACCACGGACGCTTATCGGATTCACAACACTGCCTGAGCAGCATCAAAAAGAAAAGATACTTCTTACCCTTCTTCACCCACCACACGCTATCTGCACCCATCATGTCGTCTGCAGAGTTCGTGCGCAATCCCGACGTCAACACGACGGTGTACCGCTGGGAGGCCGTCGGCATCGACGAGCTCACCCGGCAAAACAAGCTCACCTCCCTGCCCTTCTGGATCCCCAACTCCCACACCCGCCGACACCAGTTCAAGCTGGTGCTGCTGCGCGGACTCGTCCCTTGCGCGGACCCGGCACAGGACGCCGTGGGGCTCATTGTTGAGCTCATCCCGCCACCGCCACCGGCCGACGAGCGAGGCGGCACGGCAGCAGCCACGGCACGCGACGTCCCTGGCGGGTGTGCGGTCACCTGCGACGTACTCCCGGTAGAAGCTGTTGAAGGCGCTGACAGTGTTCGCGCCTCGCCGCAGCAGACGCAGCTGCGGTCGCCGCACGCCAAGGCGATCAGCAGCACCAAAACCGCCGTCGTCGACGCCGCGAACGCGCAGGTGAGCTTTCCAGATCTCATCCCTGCCGATGTCATCCGCGACCCGCGTTACGTCTCCGGCACTCCCAAGTCCCTCACCCTGCAAGTCACAATCGAGACCGGCATCAGCGTCCCCCTGCACCAGGTGGCCACCACCGCCTACTCCTTTTTCTCCTCCCTCTCCTCCTCGGTGACGCAGCTGCTGGGGACAACGACACATTTGGTCCACGAGGGCCGCGAGAACCTCAGCGCGATGTTGAGCCACGCCAACGCCACCAGCCAGCGGGCCACAACCCCGCGAGGCGCGGCAGCGGCGCACGGGGCGGAGGCGGCCGACGTCGCTGCGGTGCCGCCGCCGTGGGAGCAGCCGCCGGAAGAGTGGCGCAGCCGGCCAGAGGCGTGGCGGTCGCTGCTCTGTGGCCGCCTGGCCGCCCTCGACGGCACCTACCGGCACGGCGTGGAGAAGACTCTCTCGGCGGCTGAGGTGGGCCTGCTGACAGAGGTGGGGCTGTCCGAGGCCGATCTCTGGTCGCTGTACGCCCTCTTCGACTTTGACCGCGACGTGCAGGAAAAGCTGCTCTCCGCCGCTCTCGTGCGGGCCCGGCGCTACGCCCTCGTGCCGGCCAAACTCCGCGAGGAGGTCTTCTGGGCCAACTTCTTCTGGAAGGCCCACTGCGTCGGGCAGTGTGTGACGGACCGCCAGGTGAGTGCGGTGATTGCGGTGCTGTGCGCTCCGGCGCGTGCGACGAATGCCGATGCCGCGGCGAGCGTGGAGGAGGTGCTGCGCGTCATGACAGACGCGGCGGAGCTGACGGCGGTGCTGGCCGACTTTATGCGCCGCGGCGAGGCCGGAGAGGCGTGGTGCAGCGTGGTGGCGGAGACGGCCCGACAGTGCGTGGCGGTGCTGCGGGTGTCGACGCACCGCACTGACCTGTCGACGCACACCCGCCAGCAACTCTCGAAGGCACTCGACGACTTGGAAGAGTCGCTGATGCGCTACGGCGGCGCTCTCGCCACGCCGCCCTCCACGCCTGCCGTTGTCCCTGTCGATGATCCAGCTGCTGCTGTGGTGTTTGGGGATACGGCTGCGGAGCCGCTGCCGCCCGCACCGCCTACGGCGAGTGGCGCAGAGGCGAACGCGGAGCTGCACGCGCGGTCTCTCAGTCCCGCTGAGCCGTCGGCAGCGCCGCCGGCAGCAGCCGAAGAAACGCAGGCAGAGGAGACGGCAACAACGAGTGCATCAGCGTCAGCGCCAGCACCATCGCCATCGCCACCGCAGGGCCAAGATCAACGCGAATCGTCACCGCCGCCGTCACCTGCGCCGCCTGCGCCTGCCGTTGCCGCGTCCGATACGTCGGGACGTGCTGATGCCGCCCGGAGCGGCAGCCGCATTGAATTTGCGAAGATGCCGTGGGAGGAGGAGGAGGACGTGTAGGGGTGCGCACAGTGCCAGGCAAGCTCACATAGGCTGTTTACTGCGATGGGATCGACTGGTGTGTGCTGCTCAGGTTTTTATCTTCGCTTCTTTCTTTGCGCTTCTGTGCTTCCCTCATCGCCTGTTGCGCCGTGCTTGTTTTCCTTTTCTCCCTCTCCCTTTCTTTGTTGTTGTAGAGGTGCGCTCTTGCTTCATTTTGTGGACGGTGGCTGCCGTTCTGGAGCCCATACCTCAAAGCGCAGCATAAATAGAAGCGCAGCTGCAGGTTTTGCTCGCTTCGTGACTTTCGGCTGGATTATTGAAGTTTCGTTGTGTAAGAAGTGAGGAGAGCGAAGCTGGGAGAGGGGCGTCAGTTCTGCCGTCTTCATTTCTGATTGACTTGACGAGGCTCCATGCACTAGTGTCGCAGCTCGCCTACTACACAGTGGCTTCTCTGCTTCTCTCACCTTTTTTTTTCCTCTTGGAGTGCTCGCAGGCAAACGTGTTTACTGCCTCTGTTCTCCGTCTCCACTGCCTCTCCCTCTCTCCCTCTCTTTCTCACTTTCTCCCCATTGCCTCCATCAGAAGCAGGTTGTCTGAGCCACGAAAGGGGAAACAAACGCACATACGCGTTGTGGGTTTCTCTGCTCCGTGTGTTTGTATTGAAGTGTGTAGTGTCTCTTGAAGTGCTGGCAGTCAGCAACCCCCATCGCTGAACCAAGGAGCCAGCGCGCTGTGGTCTAGTAGAAGGCAAAGCGTGAGCAACGCACATCACCAAATTCTAGGTTATGCGCCGCTTCATCGACGCGCGTGTCGGCAGCAGCGCCGCTGCTGCTGCGGTACGCACCATCGCCACGAGTGGTCGCATCTCCAACGAAGATCGCCGCTGGTGGCTGGTGCATCTCGAGTGTGCCCCCGACGTCACGCCCGGCACCTTCGTCTCATGGCTCGACTGCTGCGGCACGCACACGACGAAGAAGTTGATTGAGCGCAACATTTGGACCATCGAGCAGGTGGCCGAGTTGGACTCCGACCGTGTCGACGAGCTCAAGTACAAGGAAGGCTGCCTGAAGATGGACGTGGTGTGGGAGCACGCCCGCACCATCATCACCCCCCTGAAGCAGCGCGAGGTGAGCGGCGGCGTCGAGTCGGAGCTGCAGAGTCGCATCTTGGAGCTGCGCAAGAAGCGTGAGCTGGAGCGGCAGCGTGAGTCGACGTTGAAGGAGCGCGCCGGCATCAACGAGAAGCGTGAGGAGACGCTGCGAAAGTTGCGGGAGAGCATCGCAGCGAAGAAGGCGGCTCTCCGGCAGAAGCTGGAGAGTCAGCAGCAGCAGGCGCAGTCGGTGGGAGAGGCGGGGGCGGTGACGGAGGAGTCGGTGGGGAGTGTCGTGGACCGCATGGCTGGCGGACCGCCCAGGCGACAGGATTGATACGGCGGTTTTGAGAGAAGAGAGGAGGGAGAGTGAGTGAAGAGAGGAGATGCCGATAGCAAGGAAGGAGCTCGTGCATGTAGATGCCCTTCTTGGGCAGTGTCCCAACTCTCATTCCCCATCTCTCTCTCTCTCTCTCTTGTTGAGTGGTGGCGCTGGGTTTGTTGTGTCGCTGGTGTTGGCTCCGCTGGTGGAGAAGCTGCGTGGGCTGCCCACGTGTTCCGTGCATACACACACAATTGCACAAACGCAAATGCGCTCCTGTGCACTTTCGTAATCTCACAGAGGGGAAGGAAAAAGAATAAAATAATATGTGCGCGAAAAAACTGCGGAGAAGAGACGACAACTAGCTGCAGGCTGAACTGCAACTCTGTTAAGGGGGAGGCATCAAAGTGTCCTGCTACCTCGACACAACGCACTGCATGCATGCATGCTGTTCATGCTGTTTTCTTTCGCGTGTCTTTGCCTCCTCTTCTTGATGTTGTGGAGGCGTTTCAGAGGAAGACAATACGAAAGCGAAGGAGGCGACGCTACACAACTCACAGAGTGACGCTGAACGTCTGTGTAGACTGCAGCACAGTCATTGCCCGCACCTTCTACGACAGTAAGCAAATGTATTTATTCTATTTACCATCTTCACCTTCATGTATGCCTCTTCACTGTCTTCCTCTTTCTCTCTCTCCGCGTCGATCACCACGCCTTGAACCCCTCCAGTAAGCAACGTGATAAAGAAAGAAAAAAAAAACGATCTTCTGAAAGGGCATCTCTCTTTTTGTTCCTTTTCTCCTCTCTTCCAACCCACAACAAAATATTTTCTTTTTTATTCGAAGCGTCAAGCGACTCAAACACCAACAAAAATGTCTGCGCCGATTTTCGACAAGGTGCTCGTCGCCAACCGCGGCGAGATCGCGTGCCGTGTGATGTCCACTTGCCAGCGTCTCGGCATCAAGACGGTGGCGGTGTACTCCACCGCGGATGAGCAGGCGAAGCACGTGCGGATGGCGGACGAGGCGGTCTGCATCGGCCCCCCTGCCAGCGTCGAGAGCTACCTGCGCATCGACAAGATCGTCGACGCGTGCAAGAAGACGGGGGCACAGGCCGTCCACCCTGGCTACGGCTTCCTTTCCGAGAACGGCGACTTCCAGAGTGCGCTGCAGAAGAACAACATCATTTTCGTTGGCCCCGACGCCCACTCTATTCAGGCGATGGGCGACAAGATCGAGTCGAAGCGGCTCGCACGCGACGCTGGTGTGACGTGCATTCCCGGCTACATTGGTGAGGTGAAGACGCACGAGGATGTCTTGAAGTTTGCCCGAGAGGTGGGCTACCCTGTGATGATCAAGGCGTCCGGCGGTGGCGGTGGCAAGGGCATGCGTGTGGCCTACAACGACAAGGAGTGCGTCGAGTTCTACGACCTGTGCAAGGAGGAGGCCATGGCCGCCTTTAACAGCGATAAGATGCTCGTCGAGAAGTTCATTGAGAGCCCGCGGCACATTGAGATCCAGGTGATCGCCGACCGCAAGGGCAACACCCTCTACCTGCCGGAGCGGGAGTGCTCCATTCAGCGCCGCAACCAGAAGGTGATCGAGGAGGCCCCGTCCGTCCTGCTGGATGAGAAGACGCGCAAGGCGATGGGCGAGGAGGCGGTGGCGATGGCGCGTGCTGTGCAGTACGTCAGCGCCGGCACCGTCGAGAACGTCGTGAACCCGAAGCGGCAGTTCTTCTTCCTCGAGATGAACACGCGTCTGCAGGTCGAGCACCCGATCACGGAGGAGATCACCGGCGTGGATCTTGTGGAGCAGATGCTGCGCGCGGCCGCCGACCTTCCGCTGAGCATCACACAGGACGACATCAAGATCAACGGCCACGCGACGGAGTGCCGTGTGTACGCCGAGGACCCGACCAAGAACTACTTCCCCTCGATTGGCCGCCTGGCGATGTACCAGGAGCCGACCGGCCCCGGCGTGCGCTGCGACTCCGGCATTATCGAGGGCTCGCAGATCTCCGTCTACTACGACCCCCTAATTTGCAAGCTGTCGACGTGGGGCAAGGACCGCACGGAGTGCCTCGACCGCATGGGCAAGGCGCTCGACGAGTACGTCATCCGTGGTCTGCGCCACAACATCTGCCTGCTGCGCGACGTCATCACGGAAGAGACGTACCTCAGCGGCAACATCACCACCAACTACCTGACGGAGAATTACCCGGAGGGCTTCAAGAAGGCGCGCATGACGGACGCCGACCGCGCGCTGATGTTCGAGGCCGCCGCGTGTGCCCACCTGAAGCGCGACGCGAGCCAGTACGCCGCCGGCGCCGCACCGACTGAGCGGCAGTTTTACGTCTCCATCGGCACCGCGCAGGACTACGAGGCGCCTGTGTACGTGCGCCAGCTCGACGACTCCCACTTCGAGGTGGCTGCCTCGGCGGCCGGTCCCTTCAAGAAGCTGGAGGTGGGCTGGAAGGTCGACTTCCCGATCATCCGCGTGAACGATGGCGCGTCGGAGACGGTGATGCAGTTCTGGGGCACGAACGAGGTAACGTACGGCATGCAGACCCGAGGCACCACCTTCGACGTGAATGTAATGAGCGACCTGCAGTCGGTGCTGAACAAGTTCGTGCCCAAGGTGGAGAGCGCCGTCAACGCGAAGCAGGTGCTGTCCCCCATGCCCGGCGTCATCGTCGCCATCAAGGTGAAGCCTGGCCAGAAAGTCGTTGCTGGCGAGGAGCTGCTGACGCTGGAGGCGATGAAGATGCGCAACAAGATCCACGCCCAGGCCGACGGCACCGTGAAGGAGATCAAGGTCAAGGTTGGCGCCACCGTCGAGGACAGCGAGATCCTGGTGGAGATGGAGTAAAGAAGGGCGGCGGTGCGCCTGTGAGAGAGGGGAAGGGTGGCCTCACGCCCCACCGAGTATTCTACTTTCTCACGTCACCATCACCACCAACAAGAAAGGATGCAAGTCCGCTCTCCTTTCTGTGATGCTCCGCACACGCAATCACGCACACAACCGTGTCTCGTTCTGCAAGGCTGACAGCGGCGTTGCGACGGCCGGCTGACGACACCCTCACTCGTCCCTTCCACCTCAGTCCCTCATGTGCCTGTCATCTCTCTCTCTGTGCGAGAGGCAAACATAACAACACACACAAACACATGCGCCGGTGTGGTGTGGCCTCTGTGCGCTCAGCGGAAGCGCCAAAGCCTCGTTTCTGTAATTGCATTCACTGAAACAGGCAAAGCGTCTCTTCAGCGCTCTGGCAGGCACCATCAAAAATATGCTTAAAAAAAAAAGACCACCAGCATTTGTTACGATCGCCAAGTTAGCACGGCGTGGCGCTTGTGAGTTGTGTTTTGGGGAATGTGCTGGAAGGCGAGACGGAGAAAAAAAGCCGTGTTACTTCCCTTTATTTGTAAACAACAAATAGAAGGAGAATACGACAGATGCCCCGCACACACGAGCGGCTGTGGCTGCCGGTCAGTGACGCTTTCTTTGTGCTTCCTTTCTCTTTCTTTTTCTTACAACACTGTGTTAAGCTGTTATTTTTTCTGCCGGACGGCAGTGCTGCGCCACACCCCAGCAGTCCGGGAAGCGCAGCAGCCACTTTCACGAATGCCACCACGGCTTCTGTTCGTGCGAACTTAGCAGTCCTCTGCGCTTCACTCGTGCTTTTTTTTTCCTCCTTTTCTCGCAGTGACGCGCACCGCCGGGTCTGCCACGGTATTGCACCGCTGCTGCAGATCATGGGCTGATGCGCGACAAACAAGCGAGCAAAACAAACACACGTGAAGCGCGAAGCACCTGTCGAGGACGCACAACGACTTTGTCAATCATGAAAGCGGAACTAAAGTATCTTTTTCTCTTATTTCTCGCTTCTGTGTCGGGTGACCTTTGCTGCTTGCTGCTTTCTATTCGCTGAAGAAAGCGCATGCCGGTGAACATGAGAAGTACCTCCTGGAAGGAGGGAAGAGAGCGGCATTCAGACACACACGCCGTTTACCGGCTATAGTGAAAAGTACAAAGCAGCGAGAAGGAGGCATCGAGGATCGCAGCAGGTGTGCGTGTGTGTGATGTGGGGGGATGCGGTGCTCTTGTGCGCGTGTGTGTTGCACCCACGCACGTGCCAAGGCACTCAAGTACACTGCGTACAGACTTGTTGTGGTGAAGGTCGATGAGGAGGAGGGATGCGAGCTGATGGAAAACGTGCGCCGCTCGTGTTTGCACCACATGAGTGGATCAAGTTTCTCTTTTGTTCTTTCCGTTCTCCCTTGCACGGGAGTCACCTCCTTCACGTTTTGCCGCTGCATTTCTGCGCTTGTGTGTGTGTGTACGAGTCACTCCCCTCCAAATTGTGCGCCTCGCATTTCCCCTTCTAGTTTTCTTTGTCTTTCGCTGCTGAGTGCGACTTTCTTTACTTCTCCTTTCAGGTGTTGTTTTTTGCTCTCCGTTGGCGATCACCCGACTTCTTTTTGGTGTTTTATTTCCACCATTTCCAGTCTCTTAGCCGCTTTAGCTTTTTTTTTTTACTCCGTCAAACACACAAACAAAAATGTTTTTTTTTTCTTTTCTCTTGCTTCCATTGTAACTTCCCCCGTTCCCCTCTTGTCTGGATTACGGAGGCGCGGTCTGGGCCGGGGAGAGCAGACAGACACACCTCGCTTTACTTTTCCTTCTTTCATCCCTTTTCCTCTTCCAGGTCTAAAAAAAAATTGGGCCTTTTTCCCTCTTATCTGTTTTTCCTCCTTCGCTTTTGCCTCACGCGCAAAAGGCAATATGTTCATATCGGAGCGCGTTACGGAAGCACCTTGTCCTTGTCAGTTTACGCTCACCACGAATCGCATCGCTGGGAGAGAGAAATCGACGTTTAGTTTCTTAACAAAGACACAAAGCGCCGTCATGATGTAACACCTTTTTTCCCTCACTACTTCTTTTTGCGTCCGCTCCCTTCTCGATCTCTCTCTGTTGAACACCGATGGAAGGGAGGAGGAGCGACCAAAGAGAAAGTAGCAGCGCGCCGTTCGAGGCTAGAACGACTACTGTGGGATTGCGGTGTGTTTGCCCTCCGACTACCAAGGGGTGTCCCGCTCCCTTTTATGAACAACCAACAAGGAAATTTTCTAGATGAAAAAGAAGAAAAGAATAGCTGTGTTGAGTGTTTCTGCGAGCCGAGGATGCTGAAGGCTGTTCCTCTCTTTTCTTTGTGTGGGAGTGTGCGTGGCTCAAATGGAAGCTACGCGATTGCGGATGACATTTTTTCTTGTGCCGTGTCCGCGCATTGCTTCGGGAGTTGTGAGAAAGTTAGTCACGAGTGTCTCATGTCCCCTTTTTCTCCTCGTGGTGCTTCTTTCGCCTTCTTTCTGTGGGCCATCAGACACGCCTGGACCGCAGCACGTCCACGGCCTTTACTACTGAACTCTTCCTTCCTTTTTCTCCCTTCACTCTCTGCCGCTAACACCTTTCACATCTTAGTTCACACGCACGAGATGAAGCGCGCTCGCTCCTCCTCAGTCGACAGCGACGCCGCGTCTGCTGGCAGCGCCAACAGCTCGCTCCAGCTCGCCCGCTCCACGTCTTCCTCCTCCACCTCGTCGTCCGCTGTGGAGGAATTTGAGGAGCCGTCTGCCATGCCGCTGCTCCACCTGCTCAGCCCTGTGTTGGCGCTGCTGCGGGAAACGGAAGTTTTCTCAGACGCCTTGAAGCGACTCGCCAAAGAGCAGCCGCAGGACGTAGGGCGGCTCACCGAGTTGCACAGCACTCTCATGGCCCAACACGAGTTGGTCCTCATGCGCATGACGCGGGAATCGATTTTGCTCAAGGCAGTTGGCGAGGCGCGACGGGCGGGCGAGACGCTGCCGCACGTGTGGATGCTGCGGTGGGCCGCGAAGCCGGCCGTCGAACACGGTCCTTTTGCGGACGGCGTGATTCAGGACTGGGGGCAGTCCGGCTTCTTTGGCAAGAAGGCCGGGGAGCTGCGTGACATCAACGCGGTGAGCCCGGCGTGGGTGCCGGCGAAATCGGTGCTGCGGGACGCCTGAGGGGAGACCAAGACGGCATGCCTGCGTCAGCATCGGTGCGGTGCGCAGCGAGGAAGTGAAAACGAAAGAGATGAGCGGCCGTTTTTGTTGCATGACAGCCTTCTGCAGATGATTGTACCAAATATAAAGGAACAAGCAAAGAGTTTGCGAAAGAAACAGAAAAAATACAGAGCAATTGAAAAGGAAGTGCTGTGACTGCGCACATTCGTTCTCGACGTTTGTTGAGAAAACAAGGTGACAGGCACTTCATCCTATTTTCATGTATGGTTCTCCAATAGTAGCTGGTCGTTCAATTCCTCTCCTCTCTTTCTCTTTCTATCGCTTTCTTCGGTGCTCTTGTGATGTTCCAGTAGGGGAGTGCCGTGTTTTACGACAGTCAACAGTGTGCGATTTGTTCCACTGCTCCAGTGCCTTTGAAGGCCCCCGATTCGCTGCGTTGGACAGTTGGAAGAGATATCACGTTTCACACCCACAAATACCCTCTCAGACAGCCCACCAGCTCAGCAGTTTGTTGTTGCCTTCTCTTATAGAGTTGGAGGCACTACTGAGAGCACTGCTTCGATCGCGTGCAGCACACTTTCCCGTTGAGGTTTTGCTCCGCAAAGACCGCGGCTATTTCACCGCGGTGCATCTCTCCGCTCTCTCCTTTCTCTCTCTCTCACACCACACCACAGAGTAGTTGGTACGACAAGCAGAACAAAATAGAAGAACAAAAAAAAAAAACATGTCTAACGAGCAGCAGCAGTCCTACCTGGGCGATGTGCTGCGGCGGTATCAGCTGGACCGCTTTCATACCGCCTTCGCGGCCAGCATGACAGTGAAGGGCTTTCTTGCTCTCCAGCCGGAGGAGTTCAACGCGTACGGCGTGGTGGAGGCGATGGACATTCTGCGCCTTCGAGACGCCATCGAGTTTCTGAAGAGCAACCCGATGCCAGCCTCCCGCTCCGGCAGCGACGTGATTGACGACGGCGACAGCACCCCCGAGGAAGACGAGGAGAGGCGCGGGTCGTCGGAGCGGCGCCGGCTGTACACCACCCGCGGCACCACCGTCCTCTCCCGCACCCTCGACGACCGCGAGGTGAAGCGGAAGAGTCGTATTTTAGTCGCGGTGCGGAAGCGGCCGCTGAGCGCTGGGGAGCGCGGGAGCGGGTTCAGCGACATCATGGAAGCCGACAACGTGAGCGAGATTGTGCTGAAGGAACCGAAGGTGAAGGTGGACATGCGCAA
>AODS02000210.1:0-23331 GCA_000331325.2 Crithidia fasciculata
TCTCGACGACACCTCCGCGCAGGACCTGCCGGGTCCCCTGCTGGACCAGCTGAAGGCCACCACGCTGAACAACATGGGCGTGGTGGAGTGCAACCGTGGCCAGCCGCGCCAGGCGCTGAGCCACTTCGAGGCGGCCCGCCAGCTGGAGGAGAACAACGACATGGCCTCTCCCTCGGTGGCCCTCAACACCTGTGCGGCGTACAACGCGCTGCGGATGTACGACAAGGCGACGGCGGCCGCGCTCGAGGCGATCGACATGCTGCGCGCTCTCGAGACACAGCGGCAGCGCGGTCAGCGCATCGCCGCGGCCGTGGCCCGCCAGAACTCGCCCAGCGCCACCTCGCGGCGCGGCAAGGGGGACGGCGTGGCGGGCGAGGAGGCGGAGCTGAGCGAGGCGCTGCTGCTCGAGGCCGCCGCCGCGCCGCAGATCGCCGAGTCGCAGAACGCGGCACTGTGGGGTGCGGCGTGGAACAACCTCGCGGTGGCGCAGATCAACACGTCGCGTGAGGGGGCGTCGAAGGACACGAGCGAGTACACCAACGCGCTGACGCTCTTCCAGAACGCGATGCGGGCGACGCAGGAGCTGCTGGGCCCGCAGCACCCCATGTCCTTGGCGGTCGTGGAGACATACCGCTCCGTCCGCCTCGCGCTGCGCAATCACGGCGCCTTCAAGCAGCACCGCACGCTGCTGCGGGCCCCGTTGCCCCCTGTTGACCCGCGCGAGCAGGCGTGGGAGGAGGAGCTGGTGGAGGCCGCACCGGGGCAGTCGCGCCACAAGGCCCTCGTGAATAACCGCCAGCAGCTCACCATCACCTTCCGCGGCGAGGTGACGGGCGGCCAGAAGCTGGTGGAGCGGGTGGACGGCACGCCTTACCCCGGCGCCGCCTCCGAGGCCTACCAGTCCCGTCGTCGTGGCAACGGCAGCAGCGCGCGGACGAGCAGCACCAAACGCCACGGGCAAGCGGACGACGTCGTCGAAGAAGGAGGGCAACGCGGCGCTGCGGGGAATGCCGTACAGCGAGACGCTCACGCGGGCCAGCGTCGTCTACGGCAACCGCATCCTCTGCTGTATACTCCGCACCGGCGCAGCCGTGGCAGTCGAGCGAGTCCGCGCTGCTGCCGCCGCCGCCGTCGTCGCTACCGACCAGCGCACGCGGCGTGCACCGTGACGGGGAGCGGGACAACGCCGCCCACACGGCCCGCACCGCTGACGGCGCACGTCTCGACCGGCCGTCACCGCCCCCGCCGCGGCCACCACGCAGTCAGCGCGACCGCCACTCCACGTCGTCGCGGTCGGGAGCACGCTCTTCTCGCGCGTCCATGCTGCCGGCGATCGCGGCGGGGAGGAAGGCGGACGTTCTGACGATGGACGACGACGAGATGAACCGCACCAACGGGACGACGGCCAGCTCGGTCTTCATGCACGTCCCTCCCCCGGCGCCACCGCGGCACGAACCGCCGGCCGCCGCTGCCGCCCGTCTGCAGCACGCCAAGATGCTTCTGTTGGCCTCACCGTCGTCGCCGGGTGCGTTGGGAGAGGATGGCTCGGTTGGCTTCGGTGCTGCTGCGGGTGGGTCCTCGCTGCGTGCCTCGTCGCACCACGGCAGCTCGCAGGCGCAGGGCGAGCTGAACAACTCCCGCGGGCCGCTGACCCCGTCCTCCGCACACTCGGGGGAGACGGACAGGGTAGGAGGCGGTGCCTCCACAACGGCGGATGGCAAGCCGGCGCACGAACTCTTCCAGGGGATGTGGGTGACCGCCGATGACCACTACGTCCACCGCGGGCCGCGTGTGTTTGGCCGGCCGGTCTACTACACCATCGCCACCACGCTGGACGTTGACGAGGACGGCGTGTCGGGGTCAGCGCAGGGCCGGCACGACGCGAGCAGCCCGGGCGGCAAGAGCCCCGCTTCCGACATCGCGGCGCGACCGGCACTGCCGACGTTGACCTACAGCGGTAGCAGCAGCGGAGACGACGACGACGAGGGGGAAGGCCCCCGCAGCGTCCACATTAGTCAACCGAAGGCTAAGGAGGCGCCGTCGCAGAAGGCCGGTGGTGTTGCAGGCACTATCTGACGCTTATCTTTGTGTCGGTGGTTTTTTTGCCTGTTGGCTGGGTCTCTTTATTTTTCTCCTCTTCTTCTTGCTGGCACCTCCAACGTGATGTAAAGTCAGCACAGGAAAAAGGACAAGAATGGATGGGGAAGTCACGTTCCCTTCCCCTTCTCTCTTCGTTTCCCTCTGTGCCCTCGCCGCAATGGTGTGGCACGAAGCACTACTTTCGACGGCGCTTGAATTTTTTTGTGTGTGTCTGCTTCGGCCGCCTTTTTCTTTGATATTAATTGTGGCGTATTTTAGTACACAACGGCAATGTGTTTCTGCTCGCGATGCTTACTCAATTCACTCTTCTTCACGGTGTTACCACGCGTTGGTGCTTCTCTTTTTTGTTCCCCCCTTCCTCCGCCTTTTGTTTTGTTTGCATACCCGTCGTTCCTCACGTGTAGTTGACCGCGTGTTGGTGCGTGGGCCGTGAGAAAGGGATTAGAGAGAAAGGGAAGGGAAGGTGATCACGCAGATGTACAGCTGCATAACACCTATGCTATTTTTGTTTTTTCCTCTTTCCGTTGCGTTGACCTTCGTCTCTTTCTCTTTCTTTGCTTTCCTGTTGGTTGCCTCTTCTCACACTCTTCTGATGTTTAATATTGTTAGTTTGCCGTTTTCCCGTTTCTTTTCCTTCACCATCACCTTTTTTGTTATCTCGAATTTACCGATGTCGCACTTCTTGTATCAGCTAAACGAATTTGTAATGACGGACCAAAGCAAATGGTGGTTACACGGTTGTCGAAGAAAAGGGGAAAAACCACCATGGGTGGAAAAGTGGGGGACTGTCCAGTAGCTTTGATGCCTCGACAACCAGCAACGGCATGCTGTCACAGCAGGCAAAAGGAAATAAAAATGTGCGCATTTCTTATCCCGGCGATGTACGCGTTTTTTGAGACGGCTGCTGTGACGTAGATCTCTTTGCTTCGAGCTTTCGTTTGGTGCTTTACAACCGCAGAGATGGTACCTTGTTCCCTATTGAATACTCTTCTTCAAATCCCTTTTTTCCCCTACTTTCTCTCGTTGCGATTGGCGCTTCGCTGCGTGCACACCGACCTAAGAAAAGGAACACCCATCAAAGCGCAGAGACACTGAAGGTCGCGAGAAGCTCTCCGCCAGAGATTGGGCCGCTGCGTCGCATCCATCATTAAGGGCACTGCTGTACGAGCGCGCTTTCAAATTTCTCTTTTTCTTACCGCCTAGTACTCACAGCGAGCAATGCGCACGGCAGCCCGCCTGTCAGAGGACTCTTCCTCCGACTCCCTCAGCTCCTCCACGCGGACCGCCACCCATGCTCCGTCCAGTACCGGCGACGGCAGCTACTACTACTCTTACTCGAGTGGCTCCGGCTCCTACGCCACCACCACCACCGAGGACTCCGACGCGTCGTCCGTGACTTCCTCGACCGAGGCGGACTCCGAATTTGCCGAGACAGCGACGAGCGATGCAGCGTCGACCTTTTCTGCGGCGTCGGGCAGCGCAGACAGAGAAGCAGCGCCACCCGCCGCGCAAGTCTCCGCCGCCTCGAGCTCCGTTGCGCTCGTCGCGGCAGCTCCGTCGTCTCCCGATGGGAAGGACGAGAAGGCTGTAAAAGCTGCACTGGGAGCGTTCGTTGCCAAGGTGGTCCGCACATCCACGTCTACCACCGACACCTCCGACAACTCCAATGGTGTGACGGTGGATGATGCGGACGCCCTCGTGCCTGTGTCATCTTCTTCACCTTTGTCCTCGCCCAAGTCTCTCGCCGACCCCGCCGCACCCGCGAGCCCTTACCACTTCTCTGAGGAGGAGCTGGCGCGTCAGCCGTGGACGGTGGAGTGCGATGCGACGACGACGCACACAAGCGAGGAGAACGGTGGGCAGCTCATCGCACGCGTGCCCGATGCCCTCGCCACGATCCACACCGTCCCGATTGCGGTGCCGCCGCCCGTCGAGGAGGCGCAGCGAAGGCGGCGCGAGGGGGGATTGCCCTTCCCGAGCCATCTGACCTTCCGCATCGTACCAGGAGCGGGAGGCGGCGCCGGCGAGAGCGGCGGTGCTGCGGGCGGTATAAACGCTGATGCCGCAGCGCAGGCGAAGAAGGCGAAGGAGGGCAAGGCGAAGCTGGACGACGACAAGAGGAAGCATGGCCTTTGGACTCGGTTCAAGCGGGCGGTCAGCAAGACCTGGTGTGCACCTACTTCTGCGGGGACAAGGAGGAATTGCGGCGCTGCGCCGAGGAGCGTGCCGAGGCACGGCAGCGGTCCTACCACACACAACTGCGGAGCCACCACGTCCCACTCGTCAACTTCCGCACCACACGCGACGCCACGAAGAACTTGCTCGACGGCGACAACACGCTGCCGACGGTGGAGGAGGCGGCAGGATACCGTCAATGTGTCGAGGACATGACGGGCGCAGAGGCCGAGCCGAAGCAGCTGCACAAGGCGATGCGGCAGCGCCGTCGACCCGCCAGCGGGCTGCACTGGAGGACCAAGTACGCCTATGGACGCCGCGCCGGTGGGGGGCCGCACGGCAGCGGCGAGTCCGTTTTTGTTCGTCAGGGGGAGCCGCAGCGCTTTTGGATTGCCCAGCTGCACGAGCGGTCCCAGGTGCATCTGGAGCAGATTGAGACAGGGTAGTGGGAAGAGTGCTCTCGGCGCAACTGCGCCACTTCCAGAGCTAGCAGCCTCTCTGTGTGAGAGTATCATCCTTAACGCAAACGCATACCGACTGCACCTGCCGTGAACGACAACAACAAAAGAAGGCAGTCGAAGAGGTGTCGATGCGCGAAGGAGACACCAAACCGGTCAGTCGTTGACCACACCACCTAAACAAGTAGTGTGCGTGTCTCGCGCGCCGATGACCTTCTGCGCACCTCTTTGTGGAAAACATAAGACCTGCCTGTGAAACTGCTCTATTTCTTTTTTTTTTACACTATCTGTTTTACTCACTTGTACCATTTTCCTTTACACAGTTTCCTTTTTTACAGCTATCAGCAGTGTTCATCTGCTGTGTCCAGTATCGAAGCCTTCCTGCTCCGCTCTTGTATCTCTACTCTGCATCCGTTTCGTTTCTTGTACTGCTTTTTATAAAGAAAAAGAAAAAAGGCATCTTACTTGTCTCCTACTTTCTCTTGCAAGCTTACCTTCCATCAACCTGGTGGTACCAGCATCGACGAGAAAGTACCACGAGACGTAAAAACGAAGGGAGGAAAATAAAACAACGCTTTGCAAAGAAACAAGCAATTGATAGCAATGTCGAGGCCGTGCAGGGCATTGTCCCTGTCTTGCAGTGCACGACGGACGCGGCAGCAGTCCTGTCCACAAGTATTTGGAGCACTCACCGTTTGTCTCTTCAGATTTCGAAGTCACAAGCCAGGAGCTAAGCTTCGCTCTTCGTGAACGTTTTTTCTATTATTCCTATTTCGCCGCTCTTTACCCATCGTCTTTGTGCTTTGCAGAAGCGCTGCCCCGACACTACCCTCATCTTGCGCGTGTGTCATAGCTGCGTAGCGCTCACCACACCTGCCACCTACGCTAGTTCTTTTTTTATTTTAA
This sequence comes from Crithidia fasciculata, assembly GCA_000331325.2. NCBI lineage: Eukaryota > Euglenozoa > Kinetoplastea > Trypanosomatida > Trypanosomatidae > Crithidia > Crithidia fasciculata. The sequence continues at coordinate 5,640 of AODS02000210.1, forward strand.
AGCGAGAACAGGACTCTATTTTGCACATATTTGTCTCTTCTCTTCTCTGTTTAATTTTACACACAGACGGAAAAAACACAGGAGAAAAAAAAAGGTTGCGGGCATCGCCGCCGCGATCCGCTGTAGGAGCCGTGTGTGTGTGAGTAGACGGGATTCTTTCTTTCGTGCTCCCCTCCCACGCGTCTCTGCCTTTGTCCGTGTGTGCTGGTGGGTCACATTGCTGCCAACACAGTAAGCCTGGCTACCGCTTGTCTTTGAGTGAAGGGGCAACTCTTCTTGTGTTTCTGCTGCCGTCTCCGACAAGGTCACTCTTGGAGTGTTTTTTTTTCTCTCGCTTCTCGCTGCGTTGAGAGCAGCGGGTGTCAAGCACGTTTTCACACGCTCGTTTTATTTTTCACTTTCCCAAGAATTTTCGCTCGCACTGACTTTTCTTTTTTCTGCTTCTACCACGTTAGCACACATCACCGCCTACAAAGGAAATAATTAGTGCTTTTGTGAGCGTCCACGCAGAGGTAGCGCTTTGAGACAAAAAAAAAAAAAAACGGTCACGAGTCCGTCAAACTTGCAGTTATGCGCCGCTCTATCGTTGTTCTGTGCAGCGTGGGGCCCTACCACGTCCCCACGCTCGCCCGCGTCGCCCTCTTCCCCATTCACCTGGACCCACCAACACGCCAGCACCGCGAGCTCTTCCGGCTGCTGCTTGGCGCGCCAGACTTGGTCACACCGTCCCGCCCACCGCACACACCGGCAACGGCACCGGCAGGGCCATCGAGTGCGCCTGTGGCCCCGACGCATCTTTCCACCCTGACAGCGGGAGGGCCGGCGGCGTCTGGAATGCGGAGCCGGCTGCAGGGACTCTTGCAACGTCACCGCAGCCACACAGACGCCACGGCGCCGGCCACCGCAGCTGGCGAGGCGCCTGCGCTGTCGTCGAGCGGGTCGGCTGCGAGCGTGGTGGACGACGACCCCATTTCCTGCGGCGGCTCGTCTCCGTTTTGGTACATGGAGGCCTTCGCAACGAGTCTCCGCGAGGACAGTCAACTGGCGCCGTTTGACGACATCATTCTCATTCCCAACACACGCGGCCCGGTGAGTCTGCGGCAGTCAACGCACCTCGCCGCTCTCGCCGTCCTCGCCACCCGCGGCCTTGCTCACGTCCACGTCGACTTCACCGCGCTGGAGCACCCCGACGAGTCGATGCCCATCGTCTACGAGCTGGTCTGCAAGTACACCAACAGCGTTCTCGTGCACTGGCTGCAGGACGCCTATGAGATGCAGAACTGGAGCCACTTTAACGAGTTCAAGAACACCGTGCCGATGCTGCTGCTGCAGACACAGAGCTACCCGCCCCGCGCACTGGAGCGGCAGCGTCCGCTGGGTAGCGTGTCACGGCTCACCTCGCGGCAGTACCACTCCCCCATCGGTCCCTATGTTCGCAGTCCGGAGGAGGCGGAGTACTACCGAGGAGCGGAGCGCTTCATCCAGGCATCCATGACGATGCGGCGCCGCAACCCGAGCCCCATCGCTCTCACCGGCAGCGATGCCCAGGTCGACGACGACATGCGCGAGCGCTACGAGAGCGCGTCGCTCGTCGACCGCGAGTCGGACTACTTCGACGACGAGCCCGACCTCCCACCGAGCCGCCGCCGCGCCACGGACGACGACGCAGGGTGGCAGGGCGACGACGCCGACATCTCGCGTGGCACCCCGCCGCCGTCCACGGAGGGGCGTGTGTTGACGCGTTCACCGCTGTTGCGGAGTGCGCAGCGGGCGACCCGTGCAGACTCCGCCGCAGCGCTGGGCCGGTCGCACGGCGAGGACGGCGGCGGGCCGAGGATGCAACGCGCCGCATCGGGCGGCTGCGACCGCCTGGGCCTGAGCTACGCCGACTGCGCGAAGGGGCGCTGGTGGAACACGCCGGGCGGCCGCGGTGACGACGAGGTGGAGCTGAGTCGCGCGTACTGGAGCTCGACGAGCAGCAGCTGGCTCGGCGGCGGCGCGAGCGGGGCGACGTCGGCGCTGCCGGAGTGGATGGAGGAGGTGGGTGCGGCCGACACCAAGGCGAAGCGCTACCCCCACTCGCCCGGCGACCCGCACGCGACGGCGAACGTCTCTGACCCGGCGCTGGCCGGCGCGGATGGCTGCGTGGCCGGACCCGCTGCTGACGGGGCATCGGCGGCGGTGGCAGAGGGCGACCGGGAGCCGCAGAGCCTCGACACGGTCGTCTCAGACGACGGCTTTGCCTTGGCGGTGGAGGAGCAGGTCGGTGGGTCGGGGGAGGCTGCAGCTGCGTCGCCGTCGTCCCGGTCTGAAGCGGCTGCGAGGAGCACCGCGAGTGGAAAGGCTGGTCTTGCTGGTGACAGCAGCCGTGCCGACGCACGCGAGTTCGCCGACGAGGACGCGAGGAAGCGCTACCTGACCCGCGAAATTGAAGACGTGCGCAAGATGCTGGACGGGATGCTGCGTCCCACTGCGACAGCCGCTGCGTCTGCGGACGGCGCGAGGGACGGCGCCACTTTGCAGCCATCAGGAGGCAGCGCGCAGAGCTCTGCGAAGTCGCCACACGGCAGCGACGGCGCAGGTGCCCCCTCCCGCTCGCTGGGTCGTGCCTTTGGTGCCTACGAGGCCCACCACCACGACACGCACAGCCACACCCGTCGTCGCCACCGGTCGGTGCGGCAGCTCATCGAGGAGCTTTTCCCGACCCGCGCCTTCGGCCCCGCCGCGTCTGCTAGCGCCTCTCCTGCTGCATACGGCGTTATGGAGAACGGCATTCGCGAGGGCTACAGTAGGAGTGACCGCAGCAGCCCCGCTGAGGCAGGAGTAAGGCCACGCACCGTTTCCTCGGCCTCCATCTTCAACGCTGCGGTCAGGACATCGCCAACCCACCTTGGCCTGATGCAGAACGCCGCCGCAGCGGGGCACTGCACCTCGCACGGTGACGGCGGTGTCCTGGGCGGCGCAGCTGCGGCGGGTGGCGGCCCGCTCAGCGACCTCTACTCGTGGCTCGACTCGCCGATGGTGGAGGTGCACCCCATCACCCGCAGCACCGGCGCCGACGTGCGGCAGGCCCTGTGGGAACAAGACATCCACCCCTCCTCCATCCTCATGGACTGCGTGCAGCGGTACATGGAGGGACACGGCCTCTACCGCGACCCCCGCAAGGCCACCGCGGCGTCGCTCTACGCCGGCATCGGGGCCAACGACTTCAGCGGCTCCGCTCGCGGCGGGGGCGGCGTCGGCGGCCCGGGTGGGCAGCTTGGGGCTGCCGCGGAGGTCGGCGGTGCCTTTCGCGATCCTGCGACGGCGGGCGGCGGCAGTGCCGGCAGCGGGGGCAGCGCGGCGGGAAGCACCATAATGGACGGCCGCACCGGTGCCCGCCGGGTCGCACCGCGCGAGACGTCGACGCTCTCCTTTCCCGGCCTCATCCCGCGCCTGGAGCTGCACTACGACCGCAACAACCTCCTCGCGCGGGAGCAGTACGAGAAGCTGCGCCTCTTCCAGTGCCAGGACGGCGAGGAGCCGGATCTGATCGTGCCGATTGGGGGCGATGGGTACATGATGCACTGCATCCGCAAGAACTGGCGCCGCTTCATCCCGTTTTACGGCGTCAACGCCGGCCACGTCGGCTACCTGCTCAACGACCGGTCCACTCTGGAGGAGCTCTTCTCCTCCCCGCTCAAGCTGCACTTCACCACGATGCTCTACTGCCAGGCGGAGAAGGAGGGCGACATGGGCGAGCGGATGCTGCTGTCGGAGCTGGCCTTCAACGACGCCTGGGTGGAGCGCTCGAGCGGGCAGACGGCGCTCATTCGCATCCTCGTGAATGGTCAGGAGCGCATTCGGCGCCTGCGCGGCGATGGTGTGCTGGTGTCGACAGCGGCGGGGAGCACCGCCTACAGCCAGGCTCTGGGTGCGTCGCCGGTGCCGGTTGGGGCTCCGCTGATTCAGGTGGTGGGCAGCAACGTCGTCTCGCCGGCGCAGTGGCGGCCGGCTCACCTTGACCAGGAGGACCAGGTGGAGTTCGAGGTGATTGACAGCACGAAGCGGCCCTGCCGGTGCTACGTGGACTCGGTGGATGTGGGCAACGTGACGCGTCTGCTTGTGCGGTCGAGCCGCGTTGCCGGCGTCACCCTGGCCTTCTCGAAGAGCTGCGACCTCCAGCACAAGCTGTACCAGATGCAGTTTCCCAAGACCTTGTAAGAATTCACTGGTAGTGGTGCAGAGATGGGGAAGGGGGAAGGGGCGGAAGTGGAGGAGGCGTACCACTGCCTGCTCGGTGTGCACTGCGCATGTCGCAGTCGTTCATTGGGAATGGCGGACCAAACGCCACTGGGCAACTATCTTTCTCTTTCCTTTTTTTTTGTCAAAGAATGTATTGGTGTTGTTGTGAGTGGATAAACGTACTTTTTGAATTTCTTGTTGACTGATACTGTTTTTTTTTTGTGTTTCATTTTCTTGCCACGTCTATCACCTACTAGACACCTCAGCGGTGCCTCTTCTCTGCATCCCCCTACAACGTAAAGCAGTTGCTTCCAGGCCTCCGTGTGTAGAGCAACTTATTGAATCGCTTTGCTGCCGCTGTGTGCCCGAAAAAAAAACAAAAAAACTAAAAAAGAAGAAGAATGGTGTCACCAAAGAATGCACATCGAGTTGCTTGCTCATTCGCAGCGGCGACCAAAGCCTTCCCAGCGATGCTATGCAGAGAAAGAACGAATGTTATCTGTAGATGGCCTCGCCAAGACTTGCTTCGCGAGATCTCGTCGACCAAATTGTATCTTCACCTCTCTTTCTCTTTCCTTGTCCTCGCTTTCTTCACGAGCTGCTGCGCTTCTTCCTCTCAACACTTGACTGCACGACGCTGCGCTGAAAGTGCCACTGTCAGAAAGCAGAGGATCACACACACACACACACAAACCAAAAGCGTAAAACCGCACCACCCTGTTATCTTTTCTGCTTCTATTTTTTTGTATGTTGGAGACGCAACTTTTCTTCCCCACTCTAAACACACACACGCGCGCCTCTACGTGTATCTACTTGTGCGGCATCGCAAACACGAGAGCTTTGGTCGCGTGTATTCATAGATAGAGAGAGAGAGGAACCACTTACCTTACCAATCCCGTAGAGTCAGAAAATAAAAAGACACACACGTAGGTGGGTGACGGCACTTCGACACAGAAAAAAAAAAGGTAGTAAGGCTTCTCGCAACGTCTCTCTTGATTTCTCCTGCTTCGCCTCGTACTTTTTTCGAACGTTACGGTTGTCTTGCACGCTTCTCTTTTTTTCTTTCCTCTCATTTATCATTGTCTTCTGTGCATCTTTTCTGTAAACTGTTGGTAGAGAAATACTTTTGAAGAAAAATGCACACGCCAGAGCCGCGCCGCGTGCGCAACAGCGGGGGTGACGCAGAGGGCACGACACCTCGCGTTGAATCGAACAGCGTCACTCCCACCCCACGCGCCGGCTTTTTGCGACGTGGTGACACGGCGAGCAGCGGCACCCTCCACGGCGCCATCGCCGCCGGCCCCTCCGTCCTCTTCGACGAAGAGTCCGGCACGGCGGTCGCCCTTGACGTCTCCCCGCAGCCGAGCCAGCTGTCGCAGCAGCTGCACACCGCCTACCCGGCTGGCGCACAGCCCCGCCTGCCGCGGCAGCGTCCCCGCTTCCACACCGTGCAGGACTTGGACGTCGCCCTTCACCAAGCCATCGAGGGGAAAATCAACAGCCGCAACGCGTGGGCGAGCAAGGAGGCGAGTGATCTGCTCGAAGGCATCACCCACACCATCGAGACGACTCTCGATGCCGCCTCCGCGGACGACTACTCCGGCTTCGCCAAGGCGGCCACCGTGGTGGAGGGCTGCTCGAAGGTGTGGACGAGTCGGGTGGACAGCACCTACCAGCAGAGCAACCAGATGGTGCAGCGCCTCCTGCGCAAGGACGAGACCTCCGGCAAGGGCCCTGAAGAGGGGGAGGACGGCGCGGAGGACGGCGACGAGGACGCGCCGCAGTCGCAGCGGAACAAGAGTCGCTCCCGGAGCGCTGCTGCTACTGCAGCCGCTGCTGCCGGGGCCACGCGCACTCTTGCCTTGGATACGACGGAGATCAACCTCGATAGCAAGAGCCGCACCGCGCTGACGCAGACGGGTGTGAACGCGCAGTTCCGCGCCATCACCTCGAAGTTCGATCAGGGCAACGCGCAGGGCCTGCTGATGAACAACGCCCCGATCGGCAGGGCGGGGAACATCATCCTCGACGTCGACTACTCCCTCATGCCGGCCGCCGTGATGGCTGCGGGACGTGTGAGTGGGGGGCGTGGCAGCAACGGCCGCCGCAACGCACAAACCGCCGGCGCGAATACAGCAGCAGAGACGACAGTCGTGGGTGAGGGCGACGCGGAGGCGGATCCCAAAGCGGCCGCCTCGCGCACCTCGCAGCACGCCGCGGTAGAGCACGACGGTGCGGTCTACGAGAGCGTCCTCGACTTCCCGCCGTACGCTGGCGTCAACGTCGCCGCTGGCTCGGACAGTGCTGTTGGTGCGGTCAGCTCGCCCAGCCAGCCGGCAAGTGCGCGGGCCTCTTTGGCCTTCTCCCAGCGCGGCAGCAGCGGCGGTCTGCAGGCCGACACGCGGGCGAGCCAGGCGAGTCAGCTCGACCCGCTGCTCGTGCTGCCGCACACGTCCTCCTCCTCGCCGCCCACAGCGGACTTCGAGGAGGGGCGACTGGGAGGCGAGGGCGGCGCTGCCCCCGCTGCAGCAGCGAAGCCAGCAGTAGACAGCGACGACGACAACGGCAACGACTACGGCGACTACGGCAGTTGGGGCGGTGACGGCGGCGAGGACGAGACGGCGGACAACAGCCTCGCGGTGACCACCGCCACGTCTGGCAGCGCACGTGACCTCGGCCTCGAAGCGCGCCACCTCGTGTCGGGTGTGACAGAGATGGAGGCGATGGACACCCTCTTTCACGGCCACACGCAGCTGGCGCTCGAGGCGGAGGACCCGACCTCGTGGTGCCCGCTGAGCGAGGTGGCGAAGAACCCGCTGGCGGATGGGCTGGGCCGGTCGGAGCTGTCTCGCCTCCACCGCGAGCACCGCTTCACGCAGTCGCAGAAGTCGTCGGGCGGTGCTGTGGTGGGCGGGCCGGCCTCTGCGCTGGACGGCGGTCCATCCAGCCCGGTTACGAAGCGGGGGCGGAGGGAGAAGACGGTGGCCTTCCAGCTGCCCGACGCGGCGGGTCGCTCCGGTGCGTCCTCTGGATCGGAGTCGCTGGTGCTTCTGACCGGCTCGGCGAGCGACCCACAAGGCGATGCGGCACTGCGGCAGGCCACGACGGCGGCGCGCAACATCACACCACTGGGCAAGCAGCTCCTGCTGGCGAAGGACGCCGCCCACGCCGTCGTCGCCTTCACGCAGAGCACCGTGCAGCGCAGCAAGGCGGAGCAGGCCGGGCTGGTGCTGGCCGAGCCGCCGGAGCCCGGAAAGACGATCCCCTCCTACATGCCCTACCCCGTCCATACGCAGGACTACTTTCAGCCCTTTTCTACCTCGCTGACGCAGTGGAACCTGCTGCGCAAGTCGGCGACGGGGCGGCTCATCGACAGCAGCGGCGCCACCGCCACCACCGGCACGGCGGGCAACGAGAACAATAGTGTGGCGGGTGGAGGTGAGGGAAAGAGCAACGGGCACCGACTCGGCCACTACGGAGCGAATGACGACGACGACGACCACGACGGCGGCTTCCGCGAGGCCGACATGCCGGTCGAGTTCTTCCCCGGCGGGGCTGAGGTGGAGGGGGACGACGGGGCGGCGGCCGGCGGCGACTACGACGACTACGCCGATCTCTACGGCCCAGACGACGCCGGCAGCGACGAGGCGGACGAGGAGGGGCGCTACGTGCGGGAGGGCTTCCGCAACTCCGCTGAGGCGCGGCTGCTGGCCCAGGTCGACTTGGCCGCCACCGCAGCTGTCGCGGCGGCCTCCGCGCGAAGCTCCTCCTCCTCCGCGGCTAGAAGCAGCGGCGGGGAGAGCGGCGCGCCGGCGGATCCGTTGGCGCTGCTGCAGGTGCTGAGCTCGCCCGAGGCGACGATACCGAACCAGGTGGATGTGGTGCGGCTGCGGCAGCTGATGTGGGATGCCCTGCAGGGGCACCTCGCCGCCAACCAGCAGGAGAAAGCGGGCGACCTGTCTGACCTGCGCAGTGGCGGTGGCGGCGCCGCCGGTCAGGCTGCAGGGGCGAGCGATGCGCAGTCTGGGCAGAGGCTCAACGCGCCGGCGACAACAAAGACGGCGGTGAAGGCGCACGCACAGGCGGTGCTGGACCGAATTCGGAAGCGTGCCAGGGCCGCCGAGGCGGAAAGCAGCGAGGACGATGCCGAGGAGAGCGAGAAGGAGGGTGGCGGCGGTGCACAGCATGCCGCAAAGCGGCGAGTGGACAATGGGCAACCACCGACAACCGCTGCTACTGCGGAAGGTGCGTCCTCCAAGGCGACCGTCCCTCCGCGTGTTGCTCTGACGCGGTTCACCGACGTGGTGCGGTCTGTCTTGCCGCACATCGGCTCCGTCTCCTCCACCAACACCCTCTCGCCGGCCTTCTTCTTCTTTTCGATTTTGTTCCTGGCCAACGAGCACAACGTCGTGTTGCAGAATGTGGAGTCGCTGGACGACCTGCGCGCCTGCGGCATCGCCCGGCGTGTTGGAGAGAAGGCGTAGCAGAACTCTGCGGAAGTCCAGGGCGACGAAGGGGGGCTGCTTAACGCAGACACACACAATATAAAAGACAGGTGCTGTTGTCGTGCCCCTTTTTTTTTGGGGTGACCCGGATGGAGAGAGAAAGAGAAAGAAACTAGAATTGCTGATAGACAAGATGCACCACTGCGATGCACCAATACACAAACATCTAAAAAAAAAAAAGCTTACAAGCAGAGAAAAAAGAGGAGAGGAAAATAGTTGTTGACGCATCGCTGCGCCTCTCGCCGCCTGGCGCTGTGGCGAGCGATGCCAAAAAGCTTAGTTCTGATGCTGGTTCTTCTCAGATGGACAGTATACGAAGTGAAGTCTTTGCTCTTCTGATGCCTTGGGCGAGGTTGGAAGAGAGAAGGCAATCTTGTAAACACGAAACCTTTTTCTATGTATTCTACATCGGTGCCCCGATTTGCTTACTGTGGTGAACCCGCAGCTTGACACAACTGCTGTATCTGGTACAGCGCACCGGGGCTAGAGAGTGAGAGAATAAGACGTGCCCTTTCCAGTCCAAATGAGGTGCTGCATCATTATCCCTTCTATATGAGCTCTGCACCCCCACGCCTCCCTTTCTATTACTTTCCCTCTTATAATTTTTATTTTCACTTTTTCAATTTACTATGCTCTTTCTCTTTAACGACTCTCGTGGGATGTTGCAGCGTTCAAAGACTCTCCCGGATACTGGCGACCCACTCTATTTCCTCTTTCTCCTCCTCTGCTGCTGAAGGTGCTTTCCCGATATGGCGTACGTCACGCGTAACCATTACCTTCTCCTCCACGATGCCCTTCGAAAAGTACTCGGGCCCTCAGCACAGCTCGCCGCCTTCGTGAAAGCCAAGAAGCCTTTCCAGTGCGACATGCTGGTCAACTCGGTGCGAACAGATCCTGTCACCTTGTTGCGCGACGGCGCAGCAGTGGCCGGCAGCAGCAGCAGCTCCACAGAGAAGGACCCACAAAAGGCTGAGGCGTCGATGGCGAGGGAGGGCGTCAAGGTGTTTGCCCGCCAGCTGCAAGAAGCGCTGGGCACCTGCGACGTCATCGCACAGACCCGCCGTCTAGACGTTGTCTTTCGCGACCGGACCATGTTGCAGATTGCACTGGGGCCTGACAAGTCTGACTTGCCCTTCAAGGTGACTTCGGGGGCCGACATTAACCAAGAGCGGGACTGGCGGAAGCGGAACCGCCTGCGCGTCTCGCTCGGCTTCGACGAGGAGCTCTTCTTCGCGGACTGCAGCCGCAGCGTCAACGTGGCCGCGCGAAAGCTGGAAAAGCTCACCTACAACCGCTGCCGCTTCTCTTCTATTCTGCTGCTGAACCCGGAGATGGCGGCCGCGTTCGAGGCACGTGGGCGTGACTGGCTCGCCGTGACGCCGCCCATCGCCTACTGGAAGGTGCACTGCTACGCGCTCGACCAGGCCTACGGCTGCCGCCACTTTGAGGACATCGCCGGCACTGTCCAGCACAACTACGCCGAGTACTACGGCGTCTACCCGCTGGAGAGCCCGTACTGCCCAGGCGAGGACTGGAACACCATTACGGAGGCGCAGTGGCTCTGCGAGGCCATGAAGACCGGTGTACTGCTCCGCAAGAGCAGCGATGAGGGGCCAGAGGACGAGTCGGGCTTTGTTTTCTCGACCGCTGCAGATGGACTAGACGATGCGGAGGGCGAAAAGCAGACCAGCACGCGCAGCTGAGGAAGGGCTGTGCGGAGAACGAGAAGGAAGGAGCAAGTGCCTCGAGGCGGAGGTGTGCGGTGCGTTGCGGCGTGAGGGCGTTGTTGATGTGTCTTCCCAATCTCGGAGCGACTCGTTAGGGGTCGCACCTCAGAAGAGCAAGGAAGTGCAGAGAAAAAACACAAAAGAAACATGTTTGTGGGCGAAAACGTTAGGGTGAGTGCGAGCATAATTCGCAGTCTGCGCTGCTTGTTCCTTTCATAGTGTCCAAAGCAGCTCGTTAAGGGCGGGAAAAGTCGCCTACAACTGCAGAGGAGGCGCTTTTTCTTCACGCCTTGTGCGCAGTAATGTCGCCATAAAAAAAAAAATAGGGAAGCCTTTCTGACTGAGATCTCACCTCTCCTTCATCGTTTCCATGCTGCACCCCCGTCCCCATCTTCCCTGCCTATTTTGACTTTCACCCCTTTTCCACCGCAGTTGTGCATCTGCGCAGATTTTGCCGTCTGTGTGAGACGCCATTAAAGAGCGCGAGCCCTTCATCACAAAAAAAAAAGAAAAAAGTGACTCGACGTTGACGGCTCTTTATTTTTTTCTGTCCGTCACGCCTCTCGCTATTAGAACAGAACAGCTCTGCGTCACACAAACCTTTCGTCTTTTTTTCTCTCAATTGTCGTTGCTTTTTCCCACGTGTGGTGGTTCTTTTCATCGTTTTTTCTTTTTTTTTTCTAGCCTCGCCACGACTTCCATCACTGCCATCACCTGCAGTCTCTATAGCACCCTCTAGCATTTTCACAGACTATAAGTAAGTTTCTTATTTTATAACAAACAACAAAAAAGCCCAGGCTTATCATCTAAGAGGACCGTCGTGTGCGTACGACTTCTTATCCCCGCTGTTTCCTGCCGGTAGCGCCACCTTCTCTCTTTCTTTTTCCTTTTTTTTTCTCTTACTGACTTTACCGTAGTATAGAAGAGGCTTCATTCCTCTCTCGCGACGTAGCAGCTAGCACACCACTCGTACACCATGACGGCCTCCAACTCAAACGGCGTCTCTTCCGCCAATGCGCCAGCCAACAAAAAGGCCGCAGCGGGTGGCGAGGCTCCCACCGCACCACCAGCAGCGGCAGCCGAAGGACACACCGCCATGGTCGTTGACGAGGCAGCCGAGAACGCCGCACCGTCCACGAGCACCTCGTCATCGTCATTGTCCGCGTCTGCATCTTCTTCGTCTGCGGCGACAGCGGCAGAGGAGCAGCAGCGGCGTCGCCGTGCCCTCTTCGGCAGTCGCGCGATGGCAGCGGGTGGCAAGCGTGGCGCTCTCACGCCTCAGCACGGGGCCCAGAGCCACCACCACCCTTCCGCCGCCGCTGCGTCGCGACACGCCATGACGGCATTCGGGGCTCGCCGCGGTGGTGAGCTGGCGCACTACATCCAGCAGGGCGGCGACCTCACGTCGCAGGGCAAGTACCTCGTGGTGGGCGACGGCCTCATGGCACCTTTCATGGCGCTGTGCCTGCGGGTGCACGGGCTGGAGTGCGACCTGGCCCACCACGTCTCGCACAACGACCTCGACCGCGGGACGATCGTGCTGACGCCGTCGGTCACGCAGCTCATGGGCGATGTCCTGAACGTCTCGGTGCCGTCAGGCAGCGTTGTTGGCCGCGTGCTGACCTTCGACCACGTTGGCAACGACATGTGTGATATCGACCTCAACGAATTCCGTGAGAAAGGCGAGAGTCCCACCTTCTTCTGCTGCGACCGCCTTAAGGTGGAGTCGGCCATGCTGTCGCTGTGCAACATCGGCACGCACAGCTGCACGGTGCTGCCAAAGCCGCAGATCGACAAGGGCGGGCTGGAGGCCCTCGAGAACGGCGGCGTGCGGGTGCGCTTCGCCAGCGGGGTGCAGCAGGACTACCTCGGCGTGATCTGCACGGCCCGCGACCAGGACCTCGTGCCGGAGCTGACCATCACCAACGAGGAGCTGCAGGAGCGTGCCGAGAACGCCGACAAGTACAAGAGTACCTTCTCCAAGTCGGTGCGGTGGATGGAGCTGTGCGTGCCGCCGCTGCCGGAGCTCGGCAAGTTCGAGAAGCGCTTCACCCCCGGCTCGCAGGAGATTGTGGAGATTCTGACGCCGCGCGATGCGAAGATGACGGTGCGGCCGACCATGATGGCCACGAAGCTCTTTTACAACGTGACGCTGTCCATCCCCGACGGCACAGCCGACCCGCGGCTCAAGAGCACAAGCACGAAGCTCTTCTGGGACGACGTCGTCATGCACTGGACCTCTGGCGTGCCCGGCTACATCTCCCACACACTGTTCCGCCCCATGTTCACGCACCTGCAACAGAACTTCACCAAATCCAGTGCCTTAGTCTACCGCACCCCACTCTTCTTGATGCCGCACTGGTCGGAGGGTGGCGGTCGTGTGCTGAAGGTGGCGCACGCGGCACACGGGTCGTGCTTCGACGCGGTCGACGTCTCCGACGCGCAGGGCTTTACGGACTGCTTCACTCTGGCCCGCACCATCGCTGGCGGCGAAGACGTCGGCACCTTCCTGAAGGAGCGCCGCCTGCAGGTGATGGAGGAGATGGACCACCACTCGCGGCTGACCTACTACAGCCTGAAGGAGCGTGGGCAGATGGCGTACATGTGGTCCCGCTTCAACATGAAGATTTTGCGCAAGTACAAGAAGAGCTGGCGGTCGGTGCTGCAGAATTACGTCACCTTGATGCCGAAGAACATCCCGCGGTAAAGGGGGAAGGTGTGAAGAGGGCGGCAGAGCACAAAAAGGGAGAGATTGCGGAAAAAGGTCTGAAGAAGCAGCGTGGCACCTCAGCTTTGTTTTTGTTTTGACTTTCTTCCCCCTCTTTTTTTTTCTGCTCGTTGCGGCACAAGCAGAAGAATGTGGGGTGAGGAGACCGGCGTGAGAGGGATAAGAGTTGACACTGTGGCGTCGCTGCGGCCACACACTTCTGAGTTTGCTTTCATTTTTCCAATTACAAGTCGTCTAAAGGGCAGGTTGGGGATAAGTGCGCGCCATGTGAACTGCATTTACACCTGCAAACAAAAAGACTCTCGTGGGAGGAGACACCACCGCTTGTGACGGATTTCTTTTTTTTAACTGTGTGCGTGTGTGTGCTACTATGACGCCATTCTAGAATGAGGAGGCGGTGCTGGGCCACTGACGCACAAGACGTGTTGATGAACAGTCTGATGTCCAACCTTTCCCTTTACTCTTCTTGATGCTATGCGATTGTGTTCCGTCTCACTCCTTTTTCTCTTATCAACTTACCTCTAATCAATCCACGCAACAAGCGAACACGCAAAGTTGTGGGTACGTGCACCGTCAGTGTGTGCACAACCTTTTCCCCAAAAAAGTCATATACGCCGCCCCCTTTCCATCATGCTGCACCGTTGCGTCTCAGCAAGTGCTCTCTGCCGCACTCGGCCTCTCTTGGCATACAACAAGTCGAGCGGCTACCGCTGGAGCCCTATCCCAAAGCCGCCCCCTCCGCACTACGACCGGCTCTATGGCGTCCACGCAGTGCTGAACACGCTGCGGGTGGCAGCAGCGGCGGCGGCAGCACGGCGGCCCACACCGCGTGCCGCACAAGGCGCATCTCCGGTGGAGAAAGAAGAGACGGGGGACGGAACACACACACCGCAGCGCAGTGGAAATGCATCGCAGCCGTCTACGTCTTCTCTCGTCGCACCGGCAGCAGCCACGGCCACCGTTGCCCCTCTGCATCCCCATCGAGCCCACCTGTCTTGCCTGTACGTGCGCGACTTCAGTGCTGAGGAGGCGGGCGGCGATCACCACGCTGCGGGGCGTCGCGATTCGTCAGCGCTGTCATCTGGGAAGCGCCGGAAGGTCATCCCGCCACGCTACGTCGCCGTGCGCTGCATCACGGCCCTCGCCAAGTCACTGGACGTGCCGGTCCGCTTTGTGCCTCGCAAAGAGCTGGTGCAGCTGTGCGGGGAGCGGCGGAACCAGAACGTCGTCCTCGAAGCCTCGAGCTACGTGCCTCACCCGATTCAGCGCCTGGAGGACGTCTGGGCCGGGACGAGAGTAAACACAGAAAAGCGTCCGCAGACGGAGCTGCTGCTTTTACTCGAGCACGTCATCGACCCTACCAACATCGGCATCATTCTCCGCACCGCCTTCTTCTTCGGCGTCGACCACGTCCTCCTCAGCCGCGACTGCGCCGCCTGCACGGCCACCGTGTCCCGCACCAGCACCGGCTTCCTCGAGCACCTCCGCGTGCACCAGCTGACCGTGTCGACGGCGGACTTTTTGCGAGCGGCGCGGCAGACGGCGGGCGGTAGTAGCCAGCTGGAGGTTATCGCGAGTGCGGTAACAACATCTGCAGTGGAAAGCACGGCGGCGTCGTCGAATGCTCATCTTGCTGATACGTCCTCTTCTCACGGCGAGGCGACTACTGAGGAGGTTAAAGAGGGCGGCGATAGCGGTCCATCTCCGACATCCGATGTCTCCTCCTGTCCACAGCGCGCGCGCCTGCTGCTGCTGGGCAACGAGGATGCCGGGCTGCCGGCGGAGCTGCTGCAGTGGTGCACCCACACAGCCCACGTCCAGTCGCCACGGCAACACCGGCTGCGGATGTCTCGTGGCAGCGGCGCACGAGACAGCAGCAGGAGCGGCAGCGGCGCGTCTTCCACTCTTCACGAGATGGACGAGGGTGTCCAGACTGACATCGACGGGCTAGATGAGAGGGACGGTGACGAGGCTGCGGAGCCGCGAGGCACTGCCGCTCTTCCCGCCGCCCTCACAGCGGTGGAAAAGCGAGAGCTCAACCTGCAACGTCTGGCCCGCCTGCGGGAGAAGGAGGTGTCGCTGAATGTGAACACCGCCACGGCGGCGCTTCTTACGGCGCTGGTCGCAGTCGACGGGGCGTTGCCACCGCGCGCGTCGCTGGGCATGGTGGAGGTGCAAGGCCGCGCACCGTGATTGCCTTTCAAGCGTCGGGCTGCACATGGAGTGAGCAGTGGCAACAGCAGGCAACAGAGGCGAGGAGGGCTAAGTTTTGGTACATGATTCTTCACATTGCTTATGCGCTCTCCATACGAGAGTAATAAAAAAAAGCTTCTATTTTAATCTCCAATTCCTGTGCGCTTTTCAAGCCCCAAAAAGACGACGATGTGCACTTTATTAGGTGAAGCAGAGCCTGCCCTCGCGTTTTCTTTCGGGTTTCCTGCGATGAAGTGGACGGTTGGCTGGTAGAGACACGAATGGAGCACGCTTGAGTGTACAGCGATGATGTCTGCCCGCCTCCTTCGTACTGCCTGCGCTCCCCTGCTCAATGAGCCCTCTTTCACTTCTCCTCTCCTTCTGCATTCTCAAAGCACCTCCGTACGAAGATCAGCACCTTTTCTCCAACTTGTGCTTTGGAATCGTGCTTCTCTGCAAGTCTCATCACACGTAACGAAGGCTGGACTCCTGCGATGCATGCGGTGCGGAGTCTGCCCTCCTCTCAATTCTAAAGAGCCCGTCTCTCTGTCTGTGTGTGTGCCGCACCACAAGCTCCTCGAGCAGCAGTGGAATGAGCGTGTCACTGCAGGGGCGCCTCGGCGCGGCGCTGGCGCGGGCCGGCAACGCCGTCGGCGACGAACTCTTTCCCATCTTGGTGTGGCTGACGGTCTTCGGCGCCACCCGCCTCGCTCCGTCTCTCACCCTGCGTCTCTCCATCGCGGTACCGCAGACAATGGACGTCCCGGCGCTGCTGCGGTGGCGTCGCATTTCGTCGGCGAGTGGGTTGACCGCCGACGAACTCTCCATGCGACTCGCGGATTTCATCAATCACACCCCATCCGGCACGAGCCGCCGCGTTGATGGCGGCGGGGATGCAGCCGCGGCGCTGCTTTCCAACTCGCCGACCTGGACGCGCTTCTCGCACCGCCTGTGGGAGAGCGTCTTCTCCGTCTTCACCTACCCCCAGCGGCTGCTCACCTACTTGCTCTTCCAGCACAGTCAGCGGCCCGCCCTGCAGGCCAGCGACGCGACGCAGCGAGGCCGGCCGGTCGTCGTGCGGCTGCTGCTGCGGCTCGTGACCAGCTTTACCGCGACGTGGGTGCATGCGAGCGGCAACATGCTATACGACACCCTTGTCACCTACCTCAGCACCCGCCTCGGCAGCTGGAGCAACGGTGGCGCGCCGGGTCGCAGCGGGTCTGCGCGGGTCAGCAGCGGCTGGCGGGATGTGCTGATGGCCACCTGCGTCTCAACCAGCGTCAACTTCTTTCTGCAGTCCTTTTACTTGCAGGCGTTGACAAGCGCTGGTGAGCTGCGGGTGCGGCCGTCCTCAGCGGCGGTGGTGTCTGGCAGCGACGTCGACCCGACGAGCAGCTTCTCCCACGTCGTGCTATCCACCCTTGCGCGGCTGGGTAGCAAGGACACGCTGTACCGACTGGGCCGCATGGCCCTGCAGCCACAGCAGCAGGAATCATCGCCATCCCTCCGCGCCTCCGCCACACCGCCCCCGCCAACCGTAGATTCAACCAGTGCGACGGCTGCGCGACCGGCGCGGGTGTATCTGTGCGGCGGCAACGCCTTCGTCTTTGCCCTCAGCGGCTTCCGCCTTGCCTTCTACGGTGACTACCAGCAGCTCACCACCTCGGCAGCGAACATCGTTACCGACGCGCTGGACCTCATTCTGCGACAGGCGCACCAGCGCGCCGCTGCCCAGCAGTGCCGCCGTGCTGACGTCACGCTCGGAGCGCAGGTGTGGGTGCCGTCTGCGGGGCTGCAGGCGGCTGGCGCGGCGACGAGCCACGATGTTGTGCTGACCCCTGCCTCCTCCATGCAGCTCCTGCCCATCTATGTGGCGAACTTCGCCGTCGGTGCCGGCGCGGGGCTGCTCTGGCGCGAGCGTCCACTACTACTGGCGTGCGCGCGGCGAGTGCCTGGGGTGCGCACGCTGCTGGCGGTGCTTGCACCTCTGCCGCCGCCACCGCTGTCGCTGCCAGACGCCCTACAGGAGCTCAGCCCGGAGTGCAACGTGCTGCTGATTTACGCAAACGGTGCGGTCGAGGTGGCAGGGGAGGAGAGGGCGGCGCCGATTGTGAAGCGCGACGACCCGGCGCCACTCACGGTTGCCTCTCCTGCTGCTGCTGGGAGTGTCCCCTCTGCTGCGGTGCCGGTGCGTGTTGTGGTGGCGCCAGATCTTTTCTGCCCCATTAAGCGGACGGTGATGTGCGATCCGGTGCGGACCGTCGACGGCTTCACCTACGACCGCGATGCCATCGAGGCGTGGCTGCGCGTGCACG
>AODS02000212.1:0-29019 GCA_000331325.2 Crithidia fasciculata
GGAGGAGCGCGCCGAGGAGCGCCGCCGCCAGCAGGAAGAAGAAGAGGAGCGCCGCCGTGACCAGGAGGCCGAGGCGCAGAAGAACGCGGAGCGGTGGCGGCAGCTGCACGACGACAGTGACGACGACAGCGATGTGGAGGAGGAGCAGAACGAAGCCCTCTCTGGCATGCCGCGCTCGCAGGAGGAGATCGACAACGCGGCGGCTGGCTTTGCCAAGGGCACCCGCATGCTTCTCGCTGCCAACGGCCAGGGCTACGTGAGCTACATCGATGGCAGCGTGCACTACACGGTTGAGAAGCTGGAGGCGCACAACGAGGCGACCCGCGCCGCCGCGGTGGTGGCAACGGCCGGCAGCAGCGTCAGTGTCCCGCCAGCTGAGGCGTACTCGCTGGACGACGTGCGGGCCAACGTCGCGCGCCACCAGCTGCTGCGCAAGAAGGTCGACGCCTACCGCGCGCTGCAGGACCCGACCTACGCGGCTCGCGTGCGGGCGAGCGAGAAGAACATCAACGGGCAGCCCTCGACGGCTGTCACGGCAGAGGATGGCGATGAGGCGACGCTGACGGCGCAGCTCGAGGAGGCGAAGCAGCACTCGGAGGAGGTGCGCAAGGCGTACAACGCCAGGGCCACGGCGAGCGGCAACGCGATTGCCGCGGTGATGTGCACGCGTGCGGGTGCGACGCCGGCGGCTGCGGAGGCTGCGGAGGAGGCAGAGTCGGCGGCGGCGCGTGCGGCTGCTGAGGAGGCCCCGGAGGCACCAACAGCCGCGGCGACCGCCCCCGCTGCGATGGCGGAGGAGGAGATGGAGGCCGGAGAGGCGCCGCTGGAGGAGAAGATGCCGACGCCGGCTGCTGCCTCGTCCAAGAAGACGCCCATGGAGAACGAGGATGAGCTGTAATAGACGCCTGACTCTATGACGGTCAAGTTATATTTCTTGTCTCGTCTGGGCTCTCAGTACTTTTTTATTTTTGTGTGTGTGATTCTCAAGTTGGGTGGCAAGGTGTGCGCATATGGGAGTGCATTCGCTCATGACCTCCTTTTTCTCGCTCTCTCTATCTCTCTCTACCGCACTTCTTTCACCACTTCCCCTTGTGCATCTTCATTGTATTTGACAAAAAAAATCCATTCCTGTACCGATCTTTGACTTTTTTTATTTTTCTACTCTCTTCTTTTTAGTTTTCCCTGGCCTGCGACTAGAGCGAAACTTCAAGAGTGGTGTGAAGCACAGCCATCAGTACCACGTACACTCTCTTACCCACTTTGTTTTTGTTTTTTGTTTTTCCTGTTTTCCTCGTTAGGCCCTCGCCGGGCAGCATGCGACGCGGGACGGAGGCGTGCAGATCTTCAATGTTTCTTTTTTTTTAGCTGTACTACGTGTGATGAAAATGTTTGTCTTCTTGTATCTGTCTTCGTGTCCGAGTGCATTTGTGTTTTCATTGTTTTCATGATTTCTCTTTTTGGACGTCTCCACGTTGATGACTCGTCATCGCTGGTGGAATACACGCGTCTCTCGTCTTCTCCCTGGTCGAAAGAGAATCTAAAAATAAAATGGTAAGAGAATGAAGATACAAGACGTGCTTTAGTCGTTGCGGGGCCGAAGAAGTTTGCGCTGACATCCTTGTATTGGTTTTCTTTTTTGTAAAGGACCTGCGTCTTTCATGCCTATTGGAGAGAGAAGACTTGCCTATTGTGTCGGTTGATGAACGGTTGTGCGTGTCGCTACATGAAGAAAAACACTGTCGGCGTTGTACCTCTCTTAGAGCGCTGTTTCCTCGCGGGTGGGGCTAATGCAGCTCTTCCACCTAGACGCATGTTAGACGGGAAAACAACCTCAATGCATCCTTCGCTCCGCCTTCTCCAATCTTCACTTCCTCTTCATCGTAATCTTCTCTCTTCTTTTTTTCTCTTGTTTGATTTTCCTATTTTCAGCTGCCCTGCAAATTCCCGGCAACAATACGAAGCAGCGGTTGGTGTGGGCCTTCGTGTCTGAACGGTGGCCACACTACCTCAAGGCAATTTTCAGCATTCTGCCCGGGAGAAGCACCCCTCACTCGCACATCGCCCTTCCTGTGAAGTGGTCACCATTACTGCTGGTCGAATTTAAGCAAGATCCTTTCCTCATAGACGCATAGACGTTCTTTTTCTGTTTGTTTGTTTCTTTCTTTCATCTCTGTGAAGCCTCGCAGCGTCAGTGGCAGCACTTTTTTTTTTTTTTTGGCGACTCGTCGACTCCGCTCTCACTGTTTGAACCTGCATATTTTGCTAATCTCTAGTATTATTATTATTTTTGAAGTTGTCTTTTCACAACATCCCTGTGCTCGCTGCCGCAACACTCAAGTGCGCATTCACATTACTTAAATAGACTCACATACACAACCCGATCTGCACGTTTTGCTCTGTACATCTATCCCGAAAGAGAAAGCTCTCCACGAGAAGGCATCACGCGTAGACCCACAGTGCTTTCCAAGGCCTCTCCTTCCCTCTTTCTCTCTCTCTCTTTCTTCTAGTCGCCACCATGAGCTACACGGGCTCACACCCTCACAACTTCATTCCCGGCGTGATCGCAGCAACGTTATCACAATCGTCCGCAGCCATGTCTGCTGCGTTGCCGGACAGACGAGAAGTACGCCCACTCAACGAAAACTTCGCCACAACGGCTGTGACAGCGAACACGAACAGCGCCTCCTCCTCCTCCGCTGCTGCTGCTGCACAGGCGCAGACGGCGCACCTCGAGGCACACGTGCGGATGCTCGAGCAGGAGGTGCAACTCTTGCGCAGCGGACTCGCACAGAACGAACGACTGCGACAGCACGCCGGCACGGCAGCAGCAGCAGCAACGCCGTCATCACCGCAGAAACGTGTGCACTTCGGTCCTTCGTCTGTTGTGCCCATCCCGGGTGTTGTGCGAGGAGGCTGCAGCACCACCAGCAGCGGTGGGAGAGCGTCGGCGGTGGCGCCAGGTCGGCGAGCGGGTCGTGCGCCTTCCACCTCCCCCGTGCGAGAGCCGCAGCGAAAGCCAGCAGCCTCCACCCGTGCTGGCGCTGCGGTGGCGCCGTACGATGTCCGTCCTAGACTTGCCTTCGGGCAGCGCGTCGACCCAACGCAGTCACGCACCGGTACAAGCAGCAGCAGCAGCAGTGCCGCCGCCACCACTGCCGCTACAACAACCGCGGCATCGCCATCGGTAGCGTTGCCGCCGCATCCAACAGCCTCTACTGACGGCAATACGATTAGTGATGCTAGTGTGCACGAGCCGTCTTCTTCTTCACCGCAGCAGCAGCAGAGCCGCGAAGCTGCGATAGCAACCACAAACACTACCTACGTACCGCTCTCTACGCGCCTGCCTCACTGCGGGCAGCAACACGTGCGGTATTCCGCTGCAGGGGGCCGCAACCGGGGCGACGGTGATGGCCGCGGTGGACGGACAGCCACCACCTGCTCCCGCGTCGTCTTCTCCTCTCCCCGTCTGCCGCAAATACGAACGCAGCAGCAGCGACAGTGTGGGCAGCGGCTGATCCTGCTCTCCTGTGGAAGCGTGCTGCAGCTGCAGCTGCTGCTGAAGGCGGAGGAACAGATGGTAGCGGTGGTCCCAGTGCTATCGCCCACTACCCGTTCCGTGTGGCGACGCCGGAGCCAGTCGTGAAGGCGATTTCCACCACCCCTGCCACGCAGGTCAGCGCGCCACCCATTGTGGTAACGATGAGCAGCGAGGGCTGGCCACCGCGGGCATCAGCAACAACAGCAGCAGCAGGAGGACCACAGCCACCGACGAGTACTGTGCAGTGTGCGGCGCCGTCCCCTCCATCTTCAGGATCGACAGCAGCTCCAGCACTCGTGGCAGATAGTGGAATCGCAACTAATGCTGATGCTGCCGCTGCTGGCGCTGCTGCTACTATTGCTGCTGTGCCGCCCCCCTCGCAACCACCGTACCAAGAAGCACGTGCTGAGCCACAGGTAGAGAGCCTGAAGAAAGAGGTGGCAGCGCTGCGTGACACCCTCGAGCAGCGAGAAGCCTTGCTGCATCGTGTACTCGTAGAACTACACGACCGTAGCACCGGCACCAGCACTAGCAGCGCGCCTCGATCTTCTGCGGCCTGTGCACATCGTGAAGCCGCTGAGGACAAGGCAGAGCAGAGCCGTCGCACGCTGCGACTCCTCACGCAGGAACTGCTGGCCGCACAGACGCAGCTGGGCCATGCAAGGGCGTCGTACCAACTGTTAGAAGAAGAGGTGCAACGCCGTCCACCATCACAGAATGTGACGCCAGCACCAGCACCTCCTCCGCCAGAAGTTGCAGAGCTGCGCGGACAGCTGAACACCGCACTGCAAAAGGTGAAGGCATGGGAGGAGTGGTACGCAACCACGGAGGCAGGTGCAGCAAACCCGAGTGATGGTGCCACACCAGCAGCAGCAGCAGGAGCAGCAGCATCCTCGCCTCCTGCGAAGGCAGAAGAGAAAACGCATGACAAGAAGCACACGAATACAGAAGCGACACCAGCGCGGCGACACAACCGTGGCTGTGGTAGTCATAGTTGCTGGACCAGTGACTGCTGTCCTCGCTACGGCTCTGCACCTCCAGCAGCGGCCACTGCTGCCGCCTCTGTGCCGCTATCCACGTACGCCATCGATGACGCACTGTACACTCAACTCCTCGGCAACAGCAGGGGATATGCATTAGCTGGTGCTCGGGACTTTAGTGCCGCACCTCCGCAAGAGACGCCGGCAAGTGCGGCAAGGCACTTTTCTGCCACTGGTGGTGTACGACAGCAGCGTGGTGGTGAGAACGCCACACATCACACGAGTACAGGAGCAGAGAGCGCGGCGCACAGCCCGACCGTCGCCGCGAACAACACAACTCAGTCCCCTGCTGCTGCGTCGAGTAGCGGTGCTAGAGGAGCTCTCTCCACGCTCTCTCCTTCTCCCTCGTCTTACTATTACTGCGACGACCTCGAGCACGCACGTCGGCAGGCCGCATACGATCAGCACTTCGCCACACAAATGGCGCGAGAGGCCGCCGTGCGGGACTTGGCGGAGGTGGAGCGGCAGGTGGCTGAAGAGCGTCTGGTGGTGCTGCGGCAGCATCAGGCGTTGGCGGCAACGCCACCTTCTGTGAAGGACACCGCAGGAGCCTCAGCGGTGAAGGAGGCAGTAGACGAGAAGTAATGACGTCTACGCAGACAGACAGAGACACAGAGAGGAATAGAATCACCCTCCGCTGCAGCTCCTCTCTCTCTTTTTTTTTTCCGGTGGTAATCCACTACTTTTGTTTTTTTTTTCTTTTATTCTCCTATCTCATTTTCCCCTTTTATAGATCGGTGCTCTGCGCCTCCTGAACACCTTTTTGTTTTCTGCACGACACAAACCTAAATTATGAAGAGCACTAGCTCGACGTGTTTCATACAAGCAGCCTGGTCTCGCTTGCCAGGCGTTGCGCAGCGACCACCGCTAATACCTACAAGGCGCACTGGTGACCATGTGGCACCTGCGCTACCTGTGCGCTCTCTACGTACGGTCTTTTATGCAATGTTGGCTTGTTTTTTGTTTGTGTTTTGTTATCCTTTATTTCACAAGGAGCATGCACCGCGTGTGTGTGTGTGTGGTGAAGCTCGTCTCCACTCTCTTCACTATTTGGCCTTTTTTTTCCCTTTCTTCTTCTTTTTTTTTTTTTTGCGACGGTGTACTTCACTACGGCACTCGCGCGTTTTTGCGCAGAGAAGGCAGGGACTGCCATGCTGGAGACTTCATCGGTCCTCCTTCCTCCTCGCCTTTCTATGTTTTCTTTATAAAGTCTCAAATCATACTTCAAGACCAGTCGCACTCATATACACATACACACACGTACGCACATAAACGAAATAGATCTCTCTACCTTACTTTATCTACAGACGCGATCGCAGCCAAAACACCGTACCGCCATCTCTTCACCTCATCCAACTCACAGACATCTCTACAGCAGCACGGAGCGGTGCAGAAAACCCCGCTCACTGACCGTTTTTTTACAAAGCTCCCCTAATAGATGTACCACAGATAGAACGCTGCTCCTTCTCTCTCTTTCTCTCTCTTTCTCACCCTTCTTCGTGTGGATTTGTTTTTCCCCCTATTGCAGAATACCAGCTCTCTCTTTCTTCCTCTTTTATCTTTCCTCCAGACGCCCTTCCGCCAACGCGCCAAGCTCTTTAACACCGGACAGATGAGCAACGGCCGCCCCTTCCACCTCTCCAGCTTTTTGCCGGGCAGCGACGACCTCGTGCACAGCACCAACAACAACCCTCAGCCACAGCCACACCACCGCGGCGACAGCACAAATCGTGCTGACAGCAGCGATGAAGAAGAGGCCGTGGAGGTCTTCTACGACCATGATGCGGAGCTGATGGGACACGAGATCACGGGACAGGCCACGCGGCACCACACGCATCAGAACAGCAACGAGGATGTCAAAGCTGTCGTAGCAGGAGCACCGAGGAGAGGCACGGAGGCGTCCACTACTGCAGCGGCAATGGAAATGTCTTTAGTGCTACAACAGCAACAGACGCGTACCTCGAACAGAAGTAAAAGAGCCACTGTACGGCAGTACAATTGCCTCGTTAACAGCGCAGTGGCCACGATGGACAGCGCCGTTCGCGTCCCTTCCGCCCTGCGTGGCGCTGCACGGCGCACGATGTACGACGTCTTGGTCGACGTGCAACGCGGTACGCGCAGTGAGGAGGAGAGCAGCACCAGAGTGCTTCCTGTATCTGCAACTGCACAACCGTCAGCTCTACCACCACCGCAACAACTGCAGAAGCAAGTACCAGTGGCGTCTGCTGCGTCTTCAACACGGGAGCGCACACACCAGATGCTCTTCCCTTCCTCCATCCCGGCACAGTTGAAGAAGCAACGCGGTAGTGGTGGCAGTGAGGGCGATCCAATCGTGGTCCACAGCGGTGGCACCACAACAAGTATCAATACCTCCGTGGCTAGTCCCTCCTCTCACAACCTCCCCAGCACGAACAGCAACGCCAACGACAGCAGCAGCCAAAGAGCAGCGCTGAAAACCCCCGCCGCATCATCGCGTGTGAAAGCCAAGACGACTGCTGCTTCTTCCTCTGCAGAAGTTGAGCGACCGCCGTGGCAGAGTACAGGTGGAGAGAAACAAAAATTGCCAGCTTGTGCAGCTTCCCTCGGTGCTGGCAGTGGACCGGATCGCCGGCTGCGTCACCTCCTCCCGATGCACCTCCGCGGTGCCTTCCCTGATGACACTCCAAACAATCACCTAGATGACTCTTCACGCTGTCAGGACCGACAACGTGCGGCGCAGCACGACGCGCACAACTCCGTCTCTGACATCTCCACCTCCTCTGCCTCTTCAGATGACGAGCGGGGAGGCGGCAAGCAGACAGCGCGGCGTGCCACGACGAAGGCTGGTGTGCCGAAGAAGGATGCCTGCTTATTGGGTGTCCTAGAAGGTGGAGGAGGTAGAGCCGGTGGCACAGAGCCAGCGAAGGTTGACCCCCTCTCACCTCACCTACTTTTAAACATGAAGAAGCGGACGGGACAGGACTCCTCCACAGTTGGAGAAGTGGGGTGGCTGCGGCGGCTGGAGGAGGAGGAGTACGCGGCGCTGCAACGTCGGCAAGGGAAGAGCGCAACTGACTCGTTGAGAGGTGCGACTACTGGCGCAGAAAGCAGCTTACTGGAAGGCGTACTGCTCGGCATCGCGGCCCACCGCACCTCCGCCTCGGACAGGCAAAGGGCATCGCACCAAAAATCACAGAGAGCATCGCGCTCTCCGTCAAGTGGTAACACACGTGGCAGCGCGGACACAGGCAGTACGCGCTCTTCCTCCTTCTCCTCGTCATCGTCGGCAACCTCTGCCGTTGCCTCTGCTGACTCACTGGACTTGATGCGCGACGTCGACGACGATGTTCCTCGTTGGGTGCGTCGCAACGAAGCTCGTCAACACCCGCGATGCCACGTCCCCTTCACAGCATGTCAGCAGCCACCACCTGCAGGCAAGACCAGTGTGCATCTGGAGCGAGAGTACGCAGACTCGGTGCGGCCTTTTATTGGGAAGCCGACCGCCTTCTATCCTTCTTGTGCTGCAGCGCGGAGGTTGCTGCGTGAGGGCAACGCGACAGTCCCTTCCTTCTTCGCAGCAGCAGCCGGGTCTGCTGCTATCAATAGTAGTAGCGGGGCACCACCGCACACACACAGGCTTAACGCTGGTCGTCCGTACTCGAACAATTCTGCTGTAGGCACTGGTCGTGGCGGCTTCTTCGCCTTCGCGACGCGGGTGACCACCGCCGCCTTCTTTACCACCTGGAAGGAGGGCAGGCGGCTGCTGAAGCAGAACCCAACTGCGCTGGCGGTGGTAAAGTACCTGTGCGAACGCTTTGAGCGTTGGCGGCCCTTTGATGCTTCTCTCTGTGGCGATGCAGATACTGCTTGTGATGCTGGTGATAGTAGTCGTCGTCGTGTGAGTTCACAAGTAAAGGCGAGCAGCGAGAAAGGCGACGAAGAAGAGAAGGCGAGTGCCAGACATCACCCCAATTCCCCTGCCGTTGCACTCTCCGGTGACAGGAGTGATGAGAGTGGGGTGGAAGTGAAGATTTGTGTGCGCTACGTCGAGGCTGCCTTTAACGTGGCGGTGGTGCGCGGAACTGTGGTGTGGTGTAGCGAGAAGGCTCATGCGCGGCTCGGGACCGAGGAGAGGAAGCCAGCAGATTCACCACTACACGAGCAACAACAACAACAACATCAGCCGCAGTGCCTCTCTGATCTGTCTTGTGTTGGTTTCCCCTTCGCTGCCGGTGCTGGAGACGGCAAAGAAGTGGCGTGGAGCTTTCTTTTCCCTGAGCCGGCCCTCATGCAGGTCATTGTCACCGTCGGTGAGCATCTGTACCTTGCACAACCCTACTTCGTCTATCCAGCGCAGCGCCTCGTCGTCGCCAGCTACAACTTCACCACCGACGCCGTCGTGCGGCAGCAGCGGCAGCAGTTCGAGCTCGAGGCGGAGGAGCGGCTGCGGGTTGTGGCGCGAACCGCAAACGGTGGTCGCGATTCTGTCGGCGATGCGGATGCTCTGGACACACGGACAGGTCAAGGTGTGCGGCACCGCGGCGTGAGCCCTGCACGCACCGCGGCTCACGCGCTGCTGTCCGCCTCGCAAGCCGCTCGCAGTCCCACCGACCTTCATCAGACCACGAGTACAACAGACCGGTCTCCTCATCAGCGAGTGTACGAGATACCCGGTGGCACCCGGACACCGCTGCGCACACCGCTCGGGCCGGCGCTGGCCACCCCAGATCGCCCTCGCAGCACTCCGCAGACATTCGGTGCCTCTCCGGAGCCCTTACCGCCCTCACAGCAGCTGCAGCAAGGCGTTGGACAGGCAGCAAAAGCCCTCTTTACCGAGGGACACAGGAGTGTTGGTGACACGGGGCCCGGTGCGGATCGAACAGATATGCGCACCACGCTGTCCCAGACGGCTTCGATGACACGCGCTGGTGCAGACACCGTCAACAATGCCACACGGAGCGTCACCTCCTTCGCAGCAGACGGCTTCTACGACCCTCTCGCGATGCCGGCCTTCGCCACAACGAACCAAACCAGCGGTGGCGGTGATGGTGCTGCTGCGGCTGCAGCTGCGTCGCGGTTTGATGGAGGCGTGACGATGGTGTTGACCGGCACCTCAGCTGACGAGGAGGGGCAACCGTCTGCGATGTGGGCAGGTACGCCAGCTGCGCTGCATGATAGCGATGGAGGAGGAATTGGAGTCTGTGGGCTTTGTGTACCGCCGCCGATGCAGCACCTCGCAGGCTCACCGACATCTCATGTGACTTATCCCCAAGGCACGTCGGACACAGGCTCTGCTGTTGGCGTTGGCGTTCGAGGAGACGATGCCAACGCTGCCGCAGTGGAAAGAGGTACAACGGTGCGTACCTTCGGCAGTGCTGAGGCGGCGGTGGCAGACAAGATGGGAGAGGGCTTTCCCCGTGGCCCGCCGGCAGACTGGGACGTTCCGCTGGAGGTAATCTATGCCCTTAGTGGGGTGGTAAGTCCACGTGCCTCGCGGTCGTTGCAGCTGCTGCCACCAGAGAAGAGTGCACATACACGCGGAGGAGAGGATCAACGGCTCAATTATTCGTCTCAGCAGCAGCAGCTGTTGGGAGAGCCAGCGGTGGCTGCGACGTCGTCTCAGCAGCGCAAGCGTGCCCGGCGGAGCGTCTCGATCGAGTCTCTCTCTCCTCCCCAACCCACCACCGCCGCCACTAACGCACAGACCAGCGACGTACAGCATCACCAGATGCACAACGATCTCACGCACGAGGTCTCCTACTCCTTTCCCACGCCGGCGGTGTCGCACGCGGCGCTTTCCCCTTTGCCCCACTCTGCGGACGCAGACGACGCATCTCTTTCCTTTTCCATCTCCTCACCGTCACACGACGACAGCGACGTCGACATTACTAAGGCGACAACAATCAGCACTGAGGCTCGAAAAGATTCAGTACTGCACCACCGTCCAGCAGCGCGTGCTGTCCCTACTCGAGGACGCCGTGGTGGTGGCATCCAGCAGCAGCAGCAGCAGCAGCGGCAGGACGAGTGGATGCGGCGACTGTGGCAACAAGAGCCTGCAGACGCGTTGTGTGCTGTTGCCATACCTGCTAAAAAGTCAGGAGCAACAACAGGCAGAGCACCACAGGAGCCGATGGGACGCGTTACGTCTACTCCGCAGAGAAGCAGTGGTGGTGGTGGTGGTGAAGGGGAAGGCGTGCGCATGTCTTTTGCGGCCTCTGGGTGTGGCGCAACTTCGCAACAGAACGCGTCAGTGCATGCGAGCGCCACCACGACTACTTCCCTGTCGCCGAGGGCTTCGAACAGAGAGGTGATGGTTGCGCCACCGCCTTCAGTGGAGGATGACACGGCGTCCAACACCATGACGGGCCTTTATGCCTTGAATGATGTAATTCTGAGCGACTCGGATGACTGACAGTTGGTGAGAAAAGAGGGGGAAAAAAAGAGGACTTGTGTTGTTGCACTGCGAAGGAAACCACCGCTGTCTCTCTTCTTTGTCTTTTTCTTTTTGTGCTTGTGCGTCGGCTGAGGTGGTGTATTCTCTCAACTTCCGAGGCCGTCCAACCGCTTAAATGGCAGTCTCTTTCAGTCCTACTTCCTCTCAGAAAACACACAAAAAAAAAATTTCAGCGAACACCTAAAACGCTGTTCAGATGACGCGTCAGTCCGCAACGCGATGCACTCAAATCAAAACTTCACAAACTACTCGATGGATAGCCTACTGGTCAAGAAGTCTCTGGTTGACACACATGTTAGGCTGTTTCCATTTAATTGCGTCCATGTTTTCTCAACTTTACCATCCTCTTGACTTGATCTCCTTCATTGATCTTGGTGTCCCTTTTCTCCTTTTCTATTATTTTTTTTTTTTTAGTTACTGTTGCACCATAGCGGCCTTTTGCACCGATAGCGCTGTGCTTCTCGATAATACCCTCTGATCATTTCCTCTTCCCTCTTTCACTTTATTTCTTTCATTATTATCATTATTTGGTGCAGCCATGGCGAACGGTGTGACGTCGAACAGCATGCTGATCTCGGTCAAGGCACCCGACCTCGGCTCCTTTCCCCTCGACCACTACCGCGAGTGCAAAAGCGAGATTGAGAAGTACTACACGTGCTTGAAGGAGAACGACTACGTGACGCCTATGTGCCGCGATCCGGTGCGCGAGTACCTGCAGTGTCGCATGGATCGCGGGCTGATGAAAAAGACAGACGTGAGCAGCTTCGGCATTCCAGAGACGGAGTTCGTGCCAACGAAGCAGCACCGCATTGACTTGCGAGAGCAGTGGCTGCGGCAGAAGATGAATCAAGTCAGCGTCGTCGCCGTGGAGAACTACGTGCGGGACGACATCCAAAACCCCGACGGCTACGAGAAGGAAAAAGGGGCGTAAGTTGATAGACAGCTCTCTTTCTCTTACACACACAGGTGTAAAAGAGAGGGAAGGGTGAGAGACAACGAGAAAGGCGGTGGACTAACATTGCAACCCTTCACTCTTTTACCAGCTTTTTCTTTAAAAATGTCTTTTCCTTTCTTCCGTGAAGCATCAAAACAAAACAAAATATAAACCCGGCTAGTTGTCTTTACATATTTTTGGCTTTCTTTCACCTCTCTGTGCTGTCGTTGTTGTTGTTGTTTTTCTTGTAGGTGGACAGTGAAGTGAGCCGCGTTTCTTTGCATTTGTGTTGTCGTGTGCTTTTCTTCACTCGCTCTCACTCTTTCACAGGTGTCGTTATTGCTTCTTTGATCTTCTGTCGTTTACATCCAAAAAAAAAAAACGAAGAAAATTTTTAATACGTACATGAACAAACTCTGTGTCATGCCGCGCTGCACGCCTCAGCCTACTGTGTTGCAATTTATCGGTCGGTAGCGCCAATAGACCAGATCTGATCTTCAAGATTTTATCTCTTGTTTGATGCACATTGTCATGCTCTCTCTCTCTCCCGCTGTTATATCTATTTTCTCCCTTCTCCGCATTTTCCCTTTCCTTCCTTGCTTTCGCACACCCTCGCACCAAGAAAGAAAAAAAGTTTGGCGTGCCACCCCATGAACCTTCCCCCGGTCGTACTAGACAACGGGACGGGCAGCATCAAGTGCGGCTGCGCCGGCGTCTCCCCGCTTCCGCTCTTTGTGTGCCCCACCGTTGTTGGTCGCCCATTCAGAGAGGCAGGCAAGCTCACCTCCCTGCTCAAATGCGCCAGCGACGCCTCACCCTCATCGAGAGGTGTACTCGGAGGCGATCCAATTTCTCGTGGGTGGGCAGAGAGTGAGCACAGTGAGCAGCTCCTGCGGCGAGACGTGCTGTGTGGCGATGAGCTCGCCGGCCGGCGTGGCGATGCGCATTTGACCTTTCCAATCCGCAACGGTGTGATTCAGGACATGACGGCGATGCAGGAGCTGTGGGACTACGTGCTGTGTCGACGCCTACCCTCTCTCCTGTCTGGTGCAGCACAGCATCCTGAAAGGCATTACAACCACGACGGAGAAGATGAGAATGAGAAGGAAGATGGATCTGCGTGGCTGGTCAACCGACCTTTGCTTCTCACCGAGCCACCCAATCTTTCACTGAAGCAGCGATGCGATCAGGTCGAGGTTTTCTTCGAGACGTACCGCCTTGGTGCTCTTCAGTCTATCCCACAAGGTGTTCTCTCTCTCTTCGCCAACGGAACGGAGAGCGGTGTAGTTGTGGAGTGTGGGGAAGGGCTCTCCCACTGCACGCCGGTATTCGACGGGTG
Source organism: Crithidia fasciculata (assembly GCA_000331325.2). NCBI lineage: Eukaryota > Euglenozoa > Kinetoplastea > Trypanosomatida > Trypanosomatidae > Crithidia > Crithidia fasciculata. The sequence continues at coordinate 13,285 of AODS02000212.1, forward strand.
CGTGCTGACCGCGGCGCAGCGCCGCCTCGACTTCGGTGGCGAGGTGGTCACACAGTACCTCTCCCAGCTCCTGCGCGAAAGTCATGGTGCTGGTGGCTTCGTGCACGCGTCTGCTTCGCGTGCAGCACCGGTGGCTACTGCGCACGATGCGGCAGGCATGGATGTTGTGCGTCGGCTGAAAGAGCGGTACTGCTACGTCGCTGCGGAGCACCATGTGGATGCTCGTCTTGCGCGTGAAACGTCCGCGCTGTGCCGCACCTGCACCTTGCCCGATGGAGCGCTGTGTCGCCTCAACACGGAGCGCTTTACTGCACCGGAGGTGCTTTTCAGTCCTGCGGTCATGCACATCGAGTCGCCTGGCATCTCTGCCGTGCTGTGGGACTGCATCGAGGCCGCGGAGGTCGACGTGCGGCGAGCCCTGTACGAGAACATTATTCTCTCCGGCGGCACAACGCTGCTCGCCGGCTTCGGTGCGCGTCTTGCCACGGACATGAAGGCCGCCTACCTTCGCGAGAAGCTGAAGGGGGATCTCTCACGGATGGCGCCGTGCCCCATAGCAGTGAAAGAGCCTCCACGGCGGCAGTACATGGCATATGTGGGTGGCGCGCTCATGGCTGAGCTGACGGCGGGGCAGACGGAGGCGTGGCTGTCGCGTGGCGAGTATGAGGAATGCGGCGCTGGAGCCGTGGTGGCGCGGTACCACAACCTTTCCTGAGAGTGCACTGAGGTGTGTGTGTGTGTGTGCGTGCGTGTGGAGATGTGGTTGATGTGGTTGTCGCTGTCGTTAGGTGTTGTCTTGAGTAGATTTAGCGCTTTGTTTTTTGTTTTGTTTTTTTTTCCAGTCGTTTACTCGCTGCTATTCAGGGATGGCGTTGGCCATCGACACCCGCTTACCGCTCAAAAAAAAATACAATTAAGACAGAAGAATTATTTAGGAGAGAGGAAATGAAACGTCTGTTGGGCCCGGTGTGTTCCCGTTGTGGTAAACAATGCTTCAGCTCACACCATTGTTTATGTGCTACTCACCCCTTCTCTCTCTCTCTCTCCCTGCTCTTCTCCATTCTCAGCGGTCGACAGCGCAGCAGCTTTCATCGACCCGCCACCTTCCGGGAGAAGTCTCAGTCTCCGCTACTCAACCAGAGTGAAGGTTTATTTTAAAGCAACAAACAAAGTGTTCAGCAGCTGTGACGTAATCATGGGCAAGGTGAAACGGCAGGCGGATCACGCCATCAAGAAGATCCTCATGAAGGAAAAGTCGATCGCCATGAAGAAGAAGCGTGAGGCGGAAAGCTATCACGAGAAGCCAGAGAGCAACACAACGAAGCAGGCCACCAAGGACTACGCCGCCGTGCTGTACCGCAAGGCCCAGATGACACAAGCCGCCCCCACCCAGACCACGCAGTTCCTGTCCTACAACACGGCGCTCGGGCCGCCGTACCGCATCTGGCTTGATACGAACTTCATCAACTTTTCCATGCAGAATAAGATCGACATCGTGCAGGGGCTGATGGACTGCTTGTTGGCGAAGGTCATCCCCTGCATCTGCGACTGTGTGTTTGCCGAGCTGGAAAAGCTTGGGAAAAAGTTCCGTATCGCGCTGAAGCTCGCACGTGATAAGCGGTTCGAGCGCTTGACCTGCGACAGCAAGTACGCAGATGACTGTGTGGTGCGGACGGTGACGCAGCACCCGATTTACATCGTCGCGACGTGCGATCATGAGCTGAAGCGGCGCCTGCGGAAGGTGCCCGGTGTGCCCATCATGTACATTGCGAAGCACCGCTACACGATCGAGCGTTTGCCAGAGGCCTACGGCGCGCCGCAGTAAGAGGGAGGTAGAGCTTCTGTGCCGTCATCGGATGCGCTTTGTTCGATGACACGCTCCCCGTTAACTCTTTTTTTTTTTGCTGTTCGTGTGTGGCATCTCTCACTGCCGTGTTATGCTTTGTTGTGGGGTGCCTATGTTGTTGTTGGTGTTGTTGTTGCCCAGCTTTTCATCGATTAACAAGTAATACTATCTTCTTATTGTCTATTAAGTGAGCAACTAAACTGAAAAAAAAAAAAACGGTCCGTCTTCACTGCTTCGTGCCTTCTAATTACTACTATAATGCTTCCACCGACAGAGCTAGGCAGGACAACTGCACGAGCTGCGCATTCAAACGCACCGCATTGAGGAATAGGCGTACCCCTTGCCTTCTGGGTGTTTGGCCTCATAACCACTCCGCAAATTTCACCTTCATCTCATGCGTTTGTGCGTAAATGAAATTCGGCGTGGTATTTGTTTGTTTGTTTGTTTTTGTTTTTCATTTGCATCCTTTTCTTTTTCTGCAAAACTTCTCTCCCACAGAACACGAACTCTTCCCCTCTCTCTCTCTCTCTCTCTCTCTGTGGCGCTGAAACAACCTCCACATGCCTAACTGCATGCCTGACCCACCACGCACATCAAGAGCACAGAAACACATTTAAAAAACAATTGTTTTAAGGGAAAGCTTAAAACCTTTTCTGTGACGGCCCAGTCATCTTCACGGTGTTTCTCACACAACACTACATCGCCCGCGCACCCCTATTTGTTTTATTGATGCAGCGGCTGTCTCTTCGAGGCTCACTCGTTGGGCGGGCAGCAGCCGGAGAGGTCGTTGCATCCCGCACCCACGCAGGGCCTTCTTCCTTCGCCATGGGGGCTAGACGGTGTGTATCGGCGCGCTACGCACCGCCGGCCACACCTACAACGCTGTGCTTGCAGCGCCGCTGCAAGGGCTACCACTTCTTCATCAACCTCGACGACCCCGAAGCTACTCGACTGCGTGTAGAAGAAGATCTCGAGAAGCTGGCCAGTGAGGAGAAGACGAACACCACCGCGTACCTCCACAGCCTACTGAACCTCACTCTCAGTCACTACCAACGCAAGGACTTTGTCGCCGCGCACCACATGGCAATGCTGACACATCAAAAAGCGCTCGCCCACAACTCTAAATCCTCCTTGATCTACTTCTCCGCCCTCACCTCCGCACAGTGTGCCGACGCCTTAGCTGGCGCCTACGAAGCGCACATGGAAGAGATGGAGGCACGGGCAGCCACGTCAGCCGCCCTCACCCCCGCACCGTCCGTCGTCTTCGGCGCAAAACGCGCCATCGCGAAGCTGCGCGCCGATGCGGAGCGCTACCGCGGCATCGCCCAGCGCATCTTCAATCGCCCAGACATGGCCTACATGCGTGGAAATGGACAGAACGGCACGGGTGGTCGCCGCGGATGGAACTCGTCACGCCAGGCAACCGGCACTGATACGCGTTGTGCGTGGCAGGAGGACAGCAGCAACAGCGGCGTCGACGAGGAGTATGCAAGCCACGCCTACGGGCCGCGGTGGCAGACGCAGCGGAGGCGACCCGAGCATGCAGAGGTGAAGCACTTCTACAAGCGGCAGTACACACCGTCGCCGTCGTCGTCGCCGTCATCGAGCCGGTGGACGGTGCCGAAGTGACAAGCGATGACGTTGCTCGCTCTTTGTAGTGGGGAGTTTCAAGAAAGAGAGCGAGAGAGAGAGAAAGAAAAGTGGGAAAGAAAAAGGGTGAATGTTCTCTGCTGGAGTCTGTTCAAAGATATAAAGGAGCTCTCGTTTTCTTCTCTTTTTCGATCCTCTTCTCGTTCTCTGTTGCTGGTGCTTCATGCAAGCGCTGCGCTGCCTTGCTGTTGTGGCGTCGTTTTGTGTGTTTCTCACTGGTTCGTAGTGCTTCTCGCTGCTTTTTTTTTTCTTCACATATCTTGGCCTGCTTTAAGATGGTCTTTTGCTCTACTTTCTAAAGAGAAAGTTGTACCGCTTCCACGGGCGACGACGAAGAAAAAAATAGAGAGCAAGAGTACGTAGCGCTGTTCAACTTGATCAGATGCACTCAGCGTCTATATCAGAGGCACACCACCTCCTCTTTCTGTGTACCGTCACCGTATGAAGAGCGGACTGATAGTCGTTAAACCTACGCGCTCGTTTCTCTCCCTCTGTTTTAGAGGTGTCTGTGGGGTGCTTTCTTTCATTGAACTTCTCCTCTCTCTTTTCTACCCGCCTCGCCTTGTCTGCATGATGTCTTGAGACCGTGAAAAGATCTCGTGTTTGTGTGTTTGTGTTTACGTTTATTCGTTCGCGTCGCCTGTTTCAACTCTCATCTCTTTCTGTCTTGTACGTGCACTGTGAATACTCGCCGCTTTCTTTTTCTTTTTTTTTTGTCTCCTGTTTTCGCTGTCGCTTCTCATCGCAGCCGTAGTCCCTGTCTGAAAGGCAATAGAACACACAAAGAGCGCAAGAAGGCATCAAGTGGGTTTGGGCGTGTTTGTGCTAGTCCTTGTGTTGGAGTAGTCGATCCACGTGTCCATCCTGCTCCCTTTTCCATCCAAGACGTTCCCACGCGAAAAAAAAAAAGCCTCGTAGCGGCACACAGCCTGTAGACTAAACCGCACATACGCATCACATTTTTTTTCTCTTCTTCCTCCTTTTTTCCGAAGCGCGTCGAATAATTTGCTTGTTGTTCTGTTTCCCCACCGCTGAGTCGGCCACTGCTGCTTTCCACCCAGTAAACTCCCTTCACTCTACCCGTATCTGCACAAGCCCTGAAGAGAAGTACGCTCACACCTCCAACTCAAAACGAAATCGAAAGTTGCCTTCCGGCTTTTTTCAAGCCTTCCGCACCTGCTTGAGGTCACTATAGTTATCTTCGCTGTTTTCCTTGCTGAGCTTCCTGAATTTTGTTCACTGCGGCTCGTGTACAAGGTGTTGCTTTACAAAACAAAAAATACATATATCAAGCACTAAGCAACAAGCACCTACAGCGAGCAGCGCCAATTTTTCTCTTTATTTTTCTCTTCCTCTCCCACCCCTTTTTCCCTGTCAGCTTGCTGGGATATATATTTTTTTGCTTTTTCTTTTTTCCTCTCTTTGCTTTAGTCGTACTACGCAACTCTTTGCTCACAAAGGGGATAGCGTGAGAGTGAGAGTTCACACACTCACACGCTCACACGTACACGCTGGCATCCTGCTGGGAAGAACTGTGTTGTTATTGTTGTTGTTTTCTTTTGTCGTTGTTGGGTTCTTTATTTTTTTAGGTGTGGGTTTTGTTTTTTTCTCGTCTTTGCGTGAAAGAACATCGTTGCGTCATCAGCTGATCACCGACGTGTGCCTTCATCTTCGACGGCTATAATTTTTTTCTTCCTTTGCCCTCTGCCGCACCTCCAAAGACACGCACAGAAGCTTTGCTGCTTTTTTTTTTCGCTGTGTGTTTCTGTGTGTGCTGCCTCGATATATTTTTTTTCTTAATTTCATAATTGTGCCAGTAATACCGTTTTTTGTGTGCGTCTTATTCTCGTTTATTTGGGGTTAATTTGTTTGTTTTTTTCCGCATTTATCTCTTCTTCTTCCTCTTCTCGTTTCGCTGTGTCTACCTGTCCCTGCGTGTGTTTGTGTGTTTGTGCGTGTGGGTGAGCGGCTTGGCTCGTGTCTCTCCTCGCCCCACGATTTGCCTTTAGCGACTGCCTTCGTAGTGTCTACTAACTTCTTTATCTTGCCCTTTTTTTTTGTGTGTGTGTGTGACGCGCGACTTTTCTCCTTTATTCCGCATCGTTGTCTTTATCCCTTTTTAGTTCTACCCCCTTCCCCCATTTCCCCCTCAAGTCGATTTTCCAGTTATAGAGCAAGCGACACCCCCGCGCAAAACAAAAGAATTTTTTCAATCACCTTCTTGACTTTTGGTCTTCCTCCTCGGTAACTGATCAGGTAAAGCGTTTTTCTCCTCTTGGTTTTCTTTTTTTGGATCGTAGTAAAACATCTTTGCTTTTACCTGAGTTCGATAGCTTCTCTTCTTCTCTCATATTTACTTTCTTTTCCTTTTTTTCTTTATTTCCAATTTTACGGAACTCAAAAAAAAAAAAAACAATGTCCGCCTCTTCTGCCAAAAGCCTGCGTCTCGCGGTGGAGGACAAGGACGCCGGCTGCTGCTTTCACTTCGCGCTCGACAGCCAACCGCCGCCGCAACTCACGCTGACTCAGGTAGAGCAGATGATCGTGGAGGCCTCGCAGAGCGTGGCGGCAGCCGTAGCGGACGGCAGAGAAGTCTCCAGCGCTGCGACACACCACAAGATTGGCACCACGGCGTACGAGTGCACTATCACCCCACTTCCCACGCACGAGTCGCCCACAACGGTGCCCGACCTGCTGCCGGGATCCTTCGCGCTGCGCGACACCGCAGGCGGCACCGTGACCTCTGATACCGCACTGCACGTCCACCTGCAGCACGGCGCTCGCCTGTGCGTTGTGCGCCACCACGCCAACCTGCGTTCTCCAACGCAGTCGGGCATCTCTGCCTCCTCGGCGGTGTTCTTCATCGAGACTGATGACGACGAAGACGGCAGCGCGCCGCAGACGTTCGAGACGGAGGAGTCGGTCAGTTTCCAGGAGGATATGATCTCCATAACGTATCACGCCTTGTTGCCGTCTGGCAACGCAACGAGCGCCGCGCAGTCAGTGCAGTTCGAAACCGATGACGACGAGGTGGACTTCGATACGATTTCGTTCGCGACGGCCGACACGACCAACACGCGGCAGGTGCGCCGCACCGGCGACTCGAGCCTTGCACCGACGCCGAACAAGGCTGCTGCTGCGGCAGCGACGAAGAAGAAGTCAGGCAACGCGCCAGACCCGGTGGCCAACATGACGGTGCGTCAGCGCTTCGAGTACTACCAAGCGCGTGGTAACCGCAAGAAGACAGCGGAGGCGCCAACAGCCATAGCAGTACGGACAGAGAAAAGGGATGTCGTGATGTCAGCGACCGGGGAGGCGCAGACACGGCCGATGTCTTCTGCTGCTGCCGCCTCCCCCGCCACGACCAGTACGCGGCGCAAGGTGAAGAAGTCGACGGTGACGGAGAGGCGGTCAGCTGGGCCAGCAGCGACGGCACCAGCACCAGCACCAGCGCCAGCACCAGCAACACTGTCAGCGCCAGCAGCCACGGTCACGGTTGTAGCCGACATGACTGCCCTCGCCCCGGCACAGATCGAAGCCACCACCGCCACCACCACAGCCGCCCGCACAAACACCGCAGCTGCCGCCACCGATCGCGAGGCAAAGCTGGCTGAGTTGGTCCTGCAGCTGCAGGAAGACGTGCAACGTCTCCTCGTGCAGTCCCACACTGACGCCTCCCGCATCGCGGCATTACGTGGGGCGTTGACGGAGACGCAGCGCGATTACCGGGCCCTGCACGACGCCCACTGCACGTCACTGAGCCAGCTGAACGCGTATGCGGCGCAGATGGCGTCGGGTGAGCTGCCGCAGCCAATAAACGCAGATGAAGAGAAGGAGGACGAGGAAGAGGTGAAGGCGGAGGCACAGCAGCCAGAGGAGAAGGAGGAGCCGCAAAGCGAGCAGCAAGAAGAGCAGAAAGATACGACAGAAGAGACTGAGGTGGCTGAGAAGGAGGCTGAAGACGACGCAGAAAACGAAGTGGAAGGCGGAGCCGAGAAAGACACCAGCCAGGTGGATTCTCTTGTTGGCACCGAAGAAGCCACCGTCGCAGCAGCAGCACCGTCGGCTGACGAGGAGGCAGAAGAAGAAAAAGAAGGTGAAGTGGAAGAACCCGCTCCTGTTGACATGGGAGCAGCAGAAGAAGAAACTGCTGCCGTCGCAGTCGAAGCTGCCGCTGCTGACACCGTTCCCGCCGGTGAAGACACCGCAGCGCCAGCAGCGACACCACCTGCAGAGCCCGACCGGGAGGAGGAGGCATTACCCTCGATGCAGCAACCGGAAACAGGAGGAGCTGCAACGTCAATCGCAGCGGACGCGGCGGCAGTAGCAGCACCCGCCGTCACGGCTCCCCTTCCCGCCCTCTTCCAGCTCTCCCAGGCGGAGCTGCGTGCCTTGCTAAAGCAGCTCGGCTACATCCACCACAACCGCCTCCTCCGGCGAGAAAATGCGCTTCTCATGCATCAGCTGCATGTCCTCCACACACGGGCCACGACCGGCAAGAAGAAAAAGGGTGCGGCAGCGGGGAGCGGCAACCAGCGCCTGCGTGTTGTGGTTCGCATTCGTCCAGTGGGCCTCGCCATCGCAGACGCAGGCGCACACGCACCCGCCAACGCACCACAGGCCGCGCTGGCTTCGCCTGGGACGCAGTCGCCCCACAACGGCAGTGTGCGGCAGGCATCACCTTTCGATCGCTCCGTCGGCGACGGAGGCGCTGTGCACGCGGGTGGCGGCAACCCCCTTGGGTCCAGCTCTGTGCTCTCACCTTTTCTCACCCCGCAGTCCTCCAGCCTCATGGCGGCGGAACACGCCGCCGCTGTGGCAGCCGCACACGGCACGGCTGTCGCACCTTCCGACGTTTTCCTGCAGTGCGACGCCGCGGACAGCTCCCTGCAGGTGCGCAACCCAGAGCTGCTCACCACGGCGCGGGACAAGGGTGCCTCCGTACGCGGCGTCCGCATCATCGGCCCGCCCCTTCCCCAGTCGCTCTCCGCCCTGCTCAGCATCAACGGAGGTGGTGCGTCGCCGTCGCTGCAGCAGAGCGTGCAGGAGTGGGACGCTACCGGCGCTATTGCTCTCACCACGCAGCCGCAACAGGAAGCCGGTGGTGAGGCTGGCGTGTCGGCGCTGCGCGTTGCGGCGGCGGCGCAGCAGCGTCGCCTGTACGACGAGACGGTGGCCCCGTTAGTGGAGGGTGCGATGCGCGGCGAGTCTGGCACCGTTCTCTCCTACGGGCAAGTGGGCAGTGGAAAGACGTACACCATGTTGGGCGACACACTGACAGCGGCTGCAGCTGCAGAGGCGGACGAAGGGATGAAAGACGGAGCAGCGGCGGCAGCGAAAAAGAAGTCGCGTGCGACGGTGTGGCGCGACGTCCCTGACGATGCCGGTGTGATTCCACGTGCCCTGGTGGATTTGTTTGACCGCCTGCGGGACCGGGCAGCCTCGGAGGAGCTGCTCCTGCGCAGCCTCTACGCCTCGCGCCACGACGCGGCGTTCCAGGCCGCCCTCAGCGCCAAAGCGAACACGAGTGCCGCCACTGCTGCTGCGGCGGCGGCAGTTGCCAGCACGTCGTCCGAGGCAAACCTTGCACACCTCATCGCCCTCTCGCGCGTCCCGATGTGCGAGGTGCAGTGCAGCGTGGTGGAGCTGTACAACGACAAGGTGCGCGACTTGCTCGCCGAGAAGATCGAAGTCCCTATCTACGACGAGTTTGGCGCCGCCTCTCGCGGCGCGAAGGGAACGGCGGGGCACCGCAGCAGCAGTGCGGAGCGGCGGACACAGCTGCAGCTGCGGCAGGCTCAGGCTGCCCAACGGAGCCAACAGCAGCAGCAGCAGCAACACGGCGACGGCGTGGAAGGCGGAGAGGGAAGCACGCGGCGGACGCATCTTTTCGCCGAGGACAGCGAGCAGCGGCAGCAGCGCAGAATTATCGGGCACGCGTACGTCTCGCCTGAGTGCGCCATGCACGTCAGCGAGGACGGAAGCGCTCGCCTCAGCGGCGCGACGCGCGTGACGGTGCGTAACGCGGAGGAGGCGATGCGGCTGCTGCAACGCGCTCAGGCGAATCGCGAGACGCACGCGACGGCGTCGAATGCGCACTCCAGCCGCTCACACCTTCTCTTCACGGTCACGTTGAAGCAGCAGCAGTGGTGGAGCGAAGACGCCGAGGAAGAGGCGGCGGTGGTGAAGCCCGCTGCAGCAGCCGAGGAGGGAGAGGAGAAGAGCACGGCACCACCAGCAACAACAACGAATGAAGACGCCGCCGCTGCGCCGGCGGGCGTTGCGCCAGCCAAGCCAAAGGCCAGCAAGCAGGAGAAGACGGCGAAGAAGGCGAGCAAAGACAAGGCCACATCTGCCAAGAAGGCCAAGTCGAAAGCCGCACGCAACAGCACTGCGGAGGCGGACAGCAGTGCAGCCAAGCCAGCAAAGAAAACCAAGAAGCGCCGTACCACCGGAAGTGCGAACGACGCCGCCGCTGCCGTAGTGCACGTGCGAGGCGAGAGTGACACCACCGTGGCCACCACCGCGGTAGAAATAGAGGAGCAGGAGCGCAAGGCACAGGAGAAGTACCTGCGGCGTCGCACCGTGCGCGCCGTCACGAGCCGCCTCGTGTTCATTGACCTTGCTGGCACGGACCGCGGCACGGGGCAGCTGTCGAGCGGCGACTCTGACCGCCTGCGCGAGGCGCAATCCATCAGCAAAGGTCTCTCTGCCTTGGGCGATGTGATGGCGGTGCTGTACGGCAGCAGCAAGTCCAGCGGCAGCGCGCACGTCCCATTCCGCTCGCACAAGCTGACGATGCTGTTGCGAGACGCACTGGTGAAGCCAACAACGTGTGTCGTGCTCGCCTGCATCGCGCTGAGTGAGTCTCCCATGACGGCACTGCTGTCCGATGCCGGTGCGTCGCCGTCACAGGAGCAGACAGCGAGGCTGCTGACGAGCCCACAGTCTTCCGCCTCCGCACCAGCTACACTCGCAGCCGCAGAGAAGCAGTACTGGCGCGCGGCGACGGAGCGCTTCATGGCGGCGCAGCGTGCGCGCTCCACCACCGTCAGGCGTGTCAGCGACGCCACCACCGCTACCGGTGCCGCCGCGAGTGCGTCGCAGGTCTTCTCGCCCAACTCGACACTGACAAGCGCAACGAACCGTGGTGGTGGCTTCGGGGACAGCGTCAGCAGCCGCCTCGAGTCGTCGCGCCGCAGCGCGCAGATGCGCAGCGTACGGCAGTCCGTTGGTGCTTCGTCCAGCAGCCGTGCAAAACGCGCGAAGTCGCCGTCGAAGAACGCTGCGGCGGCGTCAAACCTGTGCGCTACCTCACTTGTGGAAATGCGCGAAGCATCGTACATGAGCGAAGACATGCAAGGCACCGGACGGACGAGCGAGCCGCCGTCGCCGGCTGTGCAGCAGCTCGACGCGTCGCGGCACACGATGGAGAGCACGCTGAACCGCACAGCAGCGTCGCGTCTGCAGCTGCAGCAGTCGGAGGCTGAGGTGCGTGTTGACCCCGAGACGGCAGCGCAGTTCGACGCCATTCAGGCGAGTGCGGAAGCAGAGGAGCGTGCCGCTGCAGGGGCGCTGTGGATTACCCCTCGCGAGACCCTCTCTACCCTCATCTTCCTCAGTCGGCTGTGGAAGGCGTAGAAAGAGGGAGGGAATGAAAGAAGTCGGGCGACAGAAAAAAAGCAATATCGTCTCTCTCTCTCTCTCTATCTCTCTTTCTGTTGGGTAAGTCGACCGTTTTGTTATCTCTTATTAGTATTATTATTGTTTGTTAGCTCTCGTATTTTTGAACCCCCTACTTTGTATTATTCCTCTTCCAGATTGTCGTTCCTCCTCTACCCAAATCGTTACCACCTCCTATGTTTTTTTTTGTTTGTTTGTTTGTTGTTTACTGTACTCTGCGCGTGAATCACTGAATAATCGCAAATGTATCAAAATGTCTGTGTGCTGCTCTGACAACACACACACACTCTCTCTCTTCTTCGGTGCACACGGGCACCCTCATGTGCTCGACGGTGCAAGAGAGGATGTGTCATCGTCAACGTGGTGGCGGTGAAGATGTTGGAGTCTCTCATGGCACCTTTTTTTGTTGTTGTTTGGAGGGGATGTCGAGAAGAGGAAAAAGGCGTCCTTGAAGCCCTACGGATGCGGTGGTTCTCCGCATGCTGTCTTCGCCGTAGTGGCAAACTTCTTCATTTTTGTTGTTGTTGTTGTTGTTTAGTTTAGTAGACAAAGAGCTTTCTCCCTTCTCGTCCTCTCTTCATATTTAATCGTGTGTTGACGAGTGCCAACGCATCACACTCTCCACTCCTCCTCCCTCTCCCACCCTACCTCTCACTTTCGCGGTGACTTACTGTGTGTGTGTCTTTTTTGTTATTGAAGTGTGGGTGACGCACAGAAGGAAAAAAAAATACAGGGAGGAACAAAGCAGACTCTTTCAAAGTAGGCGTTAACACTCACAACGCATACCACTCAGCGGAGACAAGCATTACATTCACGCACGCAAAGATGCTGAAGCGCAGCGTGCTTCGTGCTGCCACCGCGCCGGCAGACGTAACGGCGGTAGCCGCCACCACTACCACAGTGCCGCTGCTTCTGCTTCTGCCCGCGCCAACCGCGGCTCCTGCCCTACGCGCTTCGCCGCGCCTCCGCGTGCGAAATGCTGTACGGCGGCGCACGGGTGCAGCACCTCGTCCAACCTGCTTTCCCGCTTCACAAGATTCAGAGCGAACATCTTCCGTCCCCCTCGCTCGACGCGGAGCGACACGATCTGGCGCTCGAGATGCAGCTGCCACGCAGCCTCGACCCGTACAACAACATCAACATGAACATCCAGCGCCAGGTCGGGGCGGATGTAAATGATCCGGATGTCGCGCCTCAGCAGCAGCACGGCAGCAGCAGTCGTGATGGCTTTGACATGGGTGCCTTCTACTCGGATGTTCACCACCCCGAGCGGCACCACACCTCATCTCTCCCGTACAGCCAACATGACACGAACAACGTGATGGCGATGCGTCTGTTCCCCGTCAACATCGGTCTGCGTGCGCGCACGGAAGCGGTGCGAATCCGGACCGAAGACTGCCTCCAGCGCCTGCGTGACGCGAAGCTGTGTGCGAGGGTGCACCAGCCAACAGAGTACCCGCTGCCTCTGAGCCGCAGGAGTCAGTATGCCGCGTACGGCAGCGCAGCAGCAGCAACAGCAGGAGAGGAGGAGAATGCGCGCAGCACCGCACACCTGCGTGGCGCCGCCGCCCACCCGCCTCCTTCGCAACTCTCCATCTTTACCCGCCCAGCTGACCGCGCTGACCAGCCGGCAGCGCCGGTGCGTCACCGCTTCCCGCTTCACCCATTCGCGCAGGCCGCCGCTCCTGGGGCGAGTGCGCGGACGAGTGCGCGTGCGTGGATGCCGCTGCAAATGCTGAAGCCGATGGGTCATAACTGGAGCCCCGCGGGACGCAGCAGCGGCATACGCGGCCCGCACATGCAGCTTATGCAGGAGCGGCTGGACCAGAAGGGTTTTGGGTGGAAGCGCAAGTCGCGCTCGCTGTGGCAGCAGGACGTGGACACCGCCGGCTTCCGCCCGCACCGCTACTTCTAATCTTGACACAGCAGGTGCCAAATTGCATGACGAAGCCCCGAGCAGCTCACATCAAGCGACAGAGAGAGAGAGAACGAACGTCGAGTTGGCTGCTGCTCTTCTTGCTTTAGTGCGTGTGTGCGCGGCGAAAAAAATGTCTTTTGAGCGAGTGAATTCTTCGTCTCTCTTATTGAAAGGCTGGGGATCCGGGGTTTTTTTTTTTTTTTGCGCTGTGATGGCAGTGATGCATTCGGTGGGTCTGTGACCCTCTGTCGTTGGTGCTGGCTTCTTGGTTTTGTGTTTGTATTTGTCGTTCGTCATCGTCGTCTTCTCGCACGCTAGCGGGGGAGAATACCCTTTCACAAAACCAACTATGAAGAATAGAATGGGAACGAGACGAGCCAGGACGCGCCGCGTAGTATATCAGCCGTCTTGGTAAAAACAGTTCATCGTCTTCTTTAGAGAGAGCGTTGGAATAATGGCGCGGTTCTTTTGCACCGGAAAAGGCTGCCTGCTGTGTTGTTGTTGTTGTTGCTCTGCGTCCTTGTGTGGGGGTGTGTGCCACTGTCCATGTGAATCGAGCTACACCTAAACTGCGCTGCTTCCCTTCTTGCACGTCAGGTTAAGCTGGAAAAATAAAAAGCGGCGATAGTTATAAGGTGTGTGTGTTCCACTGCAAGGCAAGCGGTGTCTCCCGACCGCAGCAGCACGTCTCGGTGATGCCTTCTTTACCTGTGCTTTGTCCTCTTTGACACAATTGCACTTCTCTCCTCTCTTCCCGCTCTTTTTTCTCATACTGCTGTGGTTCCTCACAAACACATTTTCTCGTCACTAACCCATCCACACACGCGCTCTGCCTCTCTCTCTCTCTCTCTCTCTCTCTCTCTGAATACTCCCTCTTAAAGCTCCGCCGACAACGAAAAAAGAGCACAAATTGGTTCGCTCCATTTAAACACGCCTACTCGTCCTCTTTACCCCTCCCCCATACTCTTTTCAGTTTGTTTGTTTGTTTAGTTTTCCCTTTTTCTTTTTAATTCTTTACCTTTCCCCAACATTCTTCGCCCCCTTTCCCCCTTATCTCTCCGCCCCCTCCTCCTCCTTGCGTGCCGCGCCTCCACACAATAGAAAAGACACCGGAGCCCCGACTAATCGTCACCGCCGTGCTTGACGAGGAGGGTCAAGCGAGCGACTGAGAGAAGGCGTGCGCGCGGCGGAAAACAAAACACACTCACTCACACAAACACAAACACTAAAACAAAAAATCTGACAAACGAAAAGGAAAACAAAACGCTTCGACTTTTCACCTTTTAAGTGGGTCCTTCGTCTTTCTCTTTTTTTTTTTTCCTCCCCCTTCTCTCACTGCGAGCACTTAAACGCGCACGAACACACAGACAGGCACACAAAAGACGTGCGCGTGTGTGTTGATCTTTTCTTTTATATAAAAATATTTTTTTTGAGCCTCGCTTCACACGTCATCTTCACCCTCATCACTTGCTCTTGCTTTCACTTTTTGTAACTTGCTATATATTCATTTATCTATTTAATTATTTATTTATTTTTTTGCATTCAGTCACTATCTGACGACGAAGCGGTGCACAAGCTCGATTCCAACAAAAACAGCCTTGATTTGGCTTGCCCTGCACCTCGGCTCTCACTCCCCTCTCTTCTGTTTTTTTTTCCGTTTGATTTCGGGCGTCACAATAATTCTTCTATTTTCTTTACTTCTCCCTCTCTTTCTCTCTCCCTCTCTCTCTCTCTCTCTCTCTCTCTCTTTTACTGTGGTTGAATTCAACTCACCGCTTTTCAGTTTTTTTTTTCTCCTCTTTCTCTGCGTCGTGGTTTTGCCGTCCCCGTCTTCTCTTTAATTTCTGGTCTTCGGTTCCAACAGTTCACCCGCCTTACACGACCGGAAAGAAGGGGAAAAAAAAAGCTCGAAAACGCAAAGCGAGAAAGAAAAAAACAGGAAGACAACGAGAAGAGGGAACGTGCGAAAAAAAAAGGAGAATTTAACTCATTCTTTCTTGGCTCTGTGTATCTCTCCAAGTGTTCGATTTATTTTATTTTTTCCATTGCTTCTTTGCTTCTCAGCTGTGCGCCACCCTCCGTCCTCTGGCTAACCTAATTTAAGAAAAAAAAAAAGAGTGACGAACAAGAACGACAAGCTCCTTCTTCTTTCTTTTTTGTGCCTCCTCTCCCCGCTGTCCTCTACGCTAGACTTGCTTTGATCTCCCCTGCCTGTTATTACCCTTTTTTGTTTGTTTGTTTTTCTTCCCCACTTCGTCGAATTCGCACGCTTCTTCAGTCTTCTCCTTCGCCACCGCTGCGACGTTGTACTGTAAATAGGTGTGCGTGTTTGCCTGTAACCGCAAGGGCATCTAAGCGGAAGAGGGGACAAAAGGTTGAGTTGTAGACTTGCTAAGGTCATTGCAATCGGCTTCATCACTCTTTTATTCCTCCTTGATTCGTGTTGTTGCCTTTTTCGCCCTCTTTCTGGTTTCTCTTCCAGTTTCCTGTCTTTTTCTCTCTCTCTCTCTCTCTCTCTCTTTCTCCTTTTTTTTTATACTAAATAGGTGCCTCAACAATTCGCAGAGAGCAAGTGTGGGAAAACAGTGGTGCGGAAGAATCTCAGTTGACGAAGCTGACTCTGAGCCGTTTGGTTTAC
>AODS02000213.1:0-18220 GCA_000331325.2 Crithidia fasciculata
CTGTGTCGAACTCGTCCCGCTAAGCGGCTGCGCGTGCGTGAGTGCGGGGCTCGTGTGTGTGTGCGCTCAGGACTCATATACCTGCCCCTCTTCACGCACCTTTTCATAGATACATTTTGTTTTATACTTTGATTTTCGCCTTTGCCTCGGCTTTTCAGATTCGTGCTGGGTTTTATTCCCGCACACGAAAGTCCTCCGAATGCGAGAGAAAGCTGCAACAACAACGAGAGGGATGGCGTAATCTCCTGTAATGCGGCGCATTAGATGAGTTGTTGGTGTTGCCTCTCGCACTGCGGACCCGTGTAGCTGTCGCGTCACAGTATCTGCGTCGATGCCGTTCGGGTGTACACTTCTGTGCCTAATGCGCGTTGCGGTCTCGATAACCGGCGGAGTGACGCAGGTGTTGGTGAAGGCGTGCTGGCTCTCTTCTGATCCCTCTACCTTTTGCCTGCTGTAGCTTGTGCATATCCTGTCTTTACTTCTCCTCATCTCTTCTCTCTTCTCCTTTCCTCCCGCTCTTTCTATTTGATGACTTCTCTTGACTCAGCTCTCCAGCTCCTCTCCCAGCTACCCAGCTCTTCTCGTCTCCGACAGAACCACCACTACCCCATACAACCCGCAACCATGGCCACTCCTCGCTCCGCTCCCCGCAAGGCTGCTGCCCGCAAGTCGAACCGCAAGCCGAAGCGCTCGTGGAACGTCTACGTGAACCGCTCCCTCAAGGCGATCAACAGCCAGATGTCGATGTCGAGCCGCACGATGAAGATCATGAACTCGTACGTCAACGACGTGATGGAGCGCATCGCGACGGAGGCTGCCTCGATTGTGCGCGCGAACAAGAAGCGCACCCTGGGTGCCCGCGAGATGCAGACGGCCGTGCGCATCGTGCTGCCGGCTGAGCTGGCGAAGCACGCGATGGCGGAGGGCACGAAGGCCGTGTCGAACTCGTCCCGCTAAGCGGCTGCGCGTGCGTGAGTGCGGGGCTCGTGTGTGTGTGTGCGCTAAGGACTCATATGCCTGCCCCTCTCCACTCACCTTTTCATAGATGCAACTTTTCTTTTGTCTTGTTTTCAGTACCATCTCTCCCCCTCCTCCTTTCGAAGTGTGACAGCTTCCCAGACTCGAAATGTCGTGAACCGACTTGAAAAAAAAAGGATCTCAAAAAAAAAAATACTGTGGAAGGCAGTGACAGCCATATTGCTCGCTGTCCAGCTTCTGCAAACCTTTTCTTGTCCCTGTCTCCTTTTTTTTCTCAGACGGGTTGGTGTTTGACGTGGCGTGCCTTCTTATCGGTGGCCATCATCGACAGCTCCAGTTCCGCCGTGCGTATTGATGCGGGACACTTCTTCTGCCTCTCTCCCGCGGACTTCTCGGAGTATTCGCCCTCCCTTGCTTTGCAACTAATACCTTTCTCTTTACCTCCGCCTTCTTCGTACCCTTGACCGGTCTTCGTTGATGCTGGTGGACGCTGTTGTGTGCATTTCGTGTCTACTCAGAAAGTGAGCAAAGCTTTTGCTTTTTGTTGCTGTTTGTACCTTTTGTGCTAAAATTTTTTTTTTTCTGTTACACGTCCGCTAATGAACTCCGAGAACAAGAGTTCAGGTCCGAGGCCGGACGCACGTGCGGCCCCGAAGGGGAGGAACTCCGCGAGGCCGCAGGGAGCCAACTCGAGCGACGCCCCGGCTGATCGCCCGCAGCGCCGCCGCGACCCCGCGGAGCAGCGCGACGGTGGCGAGCGCCGCGACCGCCCGGAGCGCCGCGATCGGCCGGAGCGCCAAGACCGGCCGGACCGTGCAGGGCGTCCCGAGCGTGCGGAGCGGCCGGATCGTCCGGATCGCCCGCGCCGTCCGCAGACCAGCCAGCCCGCCGCTGCGGAGAAGAGCAAGCCTGCCGCGGATGAGAGGTCGCATAGGCCGGTGGTGTACGTGAAGGGCGACATCGCCGCGGGATCGACGTGGGCGAAGAACGGCAACGGGCCGTCGTTTGCGGACATGGTGCGCCAGAGCGCCGGCGCGGCAGCGGAGAAGACGTCGTCGAAGAACACGCCCCCGCCGGCAGCGCAGACGCCGCCCGCCCAGCAGCAGCAGCCCCGCGAGCAGTCGCCGGAGCAGCAGCAGCAGCAGCAGCCCCCCGCACCGCAGCCCCCTGCGCAGCAGCAGCAGGCACCACCCGCCCCGCGGACGCCGCCGGTCCAGCAGGCACCGCCCGCCCAGCCGGAGGAGTCGGAGGAGGAGGAGGAGCTCGTTGTGATGCAGGCCATCCAGACCCCGGCGGTGGTGGTGATGGAGGCCGCACCGGAGCCGCCGGCGCCGATGCCGCCCGTCATTCCGCCGCACTACGTACTGGAGATTGAGCGGGTGGCGGCCGTGAAGCTCCCGCCGCGTGTGTCGCAGTTCGCCGAGGCGCACCGCGGGTCGTACATCTTCTCCGCCCAGGCCGGCAAGGCACCCACGGTGCCGGCAGCCGTGCAGCAGCACCCCGTGTACCGCCCCGACACGTCGAACCTTGGTGCCCGCCAGTGGTCGCTCGGCACCGACTCCCGCATCCAGCAGCCGCTGCAGCAGCAGCAGGGGTGGCCCAGCGCCGGTCAGATGGACCACTGGAACGGCGCCGCCGACCGCGCACCCGCGTCGCGGCCGTTCATGGGGGCTCAGTCGCAGGCGCCGTACAACTCGTACCCGACGATGTCCCTGCCGCACCAGCGGCCCATGAGCAACGCCTTCTCAATGCGTGGACGCCTGTCTGACGTGCCGGACTCGATGCTGCGCCAGCAGCCCTCTGGACCCTTCAACCGCACCTCGCAGCCAACGAACGGCGGCGGTGTGTGGTAGAGCGCGCGTCTTTTCTTCTGTGTGTGCGCGTGCGTGTGAGTGTGTGCGTGTGTGTGTGTGCTTCGGCGTGTGTGTGCGCGTGACTCTTTGTCTCCGTGTGTGTATGTGTGTGTCGACGTTGGCTCGTCGCACGTCAACGGTGGCTTAGAAAACGGGAGCACCTCGCGCGTTTTTGTAAAGCAAACGGAAAATAGAGAAGGAATGAGATATGGAAATCAAACAAACCCTGAACGAACACGCAGTTACTTGCCCCCTTCCTTGACTCGCGGCACGTCCTCTCCCCTCCCTCCTCCATTCATGTAAGTCATCTCGCGGCGCTTCTCGGTTGTGTGCGCTGTCGAAAAGAGATCACTGCGGCTGTTTTCAATTACGGTGTTTAACTAATATACGCGAGTGGACAAAATAATCGCAAAGAGAGTTCCAATGGCAAAGAGGAAAAGAGAGAGAGAGAGGTTGTGGCCTACAAGTGAGTGACGAAGAGTGGACGGTGTTGTGCGTCGCTAGAGATGGAGGCAACTTTGCTGCTTTTTCGCGGCGAGGCGGGTTGGCGTTTGCGCCTGCTTTCCATTCGCGCAAGCGGACCACCACGCAGCGTACGTGCTCTACGGACGGCGGTTGCTCGACGAAGCGCGCTCATGCTCGTGTTTTTTCTCCCTTTGTTGTCACCGATCAGCTGCTTCTTTTAGCATGGCAACGCTAGCACCGCATTGGTCCTCCCTCTCTTCGTGCCTGTGCGCTAGCATTCAGGGGGCCGCTGTGCGGAGTGCGGTGCTCTGTGTTGTCTACACATTCGAGGAAGCAGAAGCTACACAGGTGTCCTTCGCTAACATCTCTTTTTTTTTCTGCGACGTTTCTTCATCTTTTCCTCTCGTCTCAATCACCACCGCGGCGAACTACCGTCTCACCAAAATGCATGCACAACTGTACCACCTAACACGTCTCGCTTCTTTTTTGAAAGCAGTTACAGAGCTTTGATTTTCTCTTTGCTGTGAACGGTGTGGAGCCTCTCTCCCCACCCTACTTTTATTTTCTTACCCTGCTACGCCACACCGCCACAATGGACTACATTCCCAACCAAGATGGGTTGATGCGCTCCACCCTGCGCGACAGCATCCGACGCCTTCACCGCATCCGCGCCAAGGCTGGCGCCAAGGACGAGCAGGATGCCGACAACTCCTCCGGCGACCCCTTCCAGGACTTGACGAACTCTTTCATCCGCATGGCGACGCGCACCAAGAACAACATCAACGAGCGCAACGACGGGTGCCGCAAGCACGGCCAGGACCGCATGGCCATCGAGCAGTCGAACGAGATCCGCAAGGACTTCCGCCACATGGAGGAAATACTGGTCGAGATGAAGAAGCTGGTCGACGAGGCGGAGCGTCTTGTGGCGAAGCAGAACAAAAAGAAGAAGCCGAAGGCGAGTAAACTGCAGCTGCTGGAGCACAACTACAACGGGCGGCGGTCTCAGTACAGCGACTGCGAGGGCACGCTGCAGAACTTGAAGGAGATGGATGCGCAGCGCGTGGAGGGCGGGCCAAAGCAGGTGAACACGTTCGAGGAAACGCAGCTGGGCAAGAAAGCGCAGCTGCGGGAGCAACTCATGGGAATGCGTCGCACCAAGGACGCTGACGGCAACCCGCTGCCGCAGAAGGACGTCGTCTTTGTCGACAACACAGCCGGCGGCGGCAAGCTGCAGGACAACGAGGAGACGAAGGAGCAGATGAAGACGATTGCGCTGCAGGACGCAAAGATTAACGCGGGTCTCGACCGCTTGAAGGAAGGCGTGGGCCGCCTGCACGAGGTTGCCGTGCAGATCGGTGCACAGCTGGACATGCAGAACGAGATGCTGGAGAAGACGGAGCAGACGATCGACAAGCAAACACAGCAGCTGAAGCGTATTAACCGCCGACTGAACAAATTCCTGAAGGAAACGAGGCCGATGAACTGCTTCCTGTATGTGTGCTGCGTCTTTCTTATTATCGCACTGGTAGGTTTCTTCCTCGTGCAATTCAACGTAATTTAGCGTGTCGGTGCTTCTCCTTTTCTTTGCATAAAAAAAGACAAACGTCGATGAAGACACACATGTTTTTTGTATTTACTCTGCTTTCTCTTCTGGCTTCTGTTTTTTTTTTTCTCTCTCTCCCCTCTTTGGAGTAAAGAGCCTCCTTTCCCTCCTTGTTGTCTGCGGTGTTTTGATTGCTTTTTCTTGTTGCTTCTGATGCATCGATCTACAAAAAAAAAGAAAAGAAAGGCCGCCCTATGTGCAATGCACAACTCTTGTGTTAAGCAATCTAGATATCATGCAAAAAAGAAGGGAACTTGTTCTGATCCCTTTTCAGAAACCTGTTTCTGTCTTTCAAATTGGTAACTGACGCTGCTGAATGCCCTTCATGTTTTCTTTCTCCTCTCTTACCTGTCGCCGCCTCTTCGTCCCCTCTTTTCGTTTTCCACTGACGCAATCAAAACCACGCGCCGCACCGCCACACACGCCTCATTTCGCGCTCTAAAGTGAGAGCATAAGTCTCCGGTATTTTCCTTTCTTCAAAAACCCCTTAAAAAACCTTTTCAACCATGCGTGAGATCGTGTCCTGCCAGGCCGGCCAGTGCGGCAACCAGATTGGCTCGAAGTTCTGGGAGGTTATCAGTGATGAGCACGGCGTCGATCCGACTGGTTCCTACCAGGGGCGACTCGGACCTGCAGCTGGAGCGCATCAACGTGTACTTTGACGAGTCGACGGGCGGCCGCTACGTGCCGCGCGCTGTTCTGATGGACCTCGAGCCGGGCACGATGGACTCTGTGCGCGCGGGTCCCTACGGCCAGCTGTTCCGCCCCGGACAACTTCATCTTTGGGCAGTCCGGCGCCCGGCAACAACTGGGCCAAGGGCCACTACACGGAGGGTGCGGAGCTGATCGACTCCGTGCTGGACGTGTGCCGCAAGGAGGCGGAGAGCTGCGACTGCCTGCAGGGCTTCCAGCTGTCGCACTCGCTGGGCGGCGGCACGGGCTCCGGCATGGGCACGCTGCTCATCTCGAAGCTGCGCGAGGAGTACCCGGACCGGATCATGATGACCTTCTCCGTCATCCCGTCGCCGCGCGTGTCGGACACGGTGGTGGAGCCGTACAACACGACGCTGTCGGTGCACCAGCTGGTGGAGAACTCCGACGAGTCGATGTGCATCGACAATGAGGCTCTGTACGATATTTGCTTCCGCACGCTGAAGCTGACGACGCCGACGTTCGGCGACCTGAACCACCTGGTGGCTGCTGTGATGTCCGGCGTGACGTGCTGCCTGCGCTTCCCGGGCCAGCTGAACTCCGACCTGCGCAAGCTGGCGGTGAACCTGGTGCCGTTCCCGCGCCTGCACTTCTTCATGATGGGCTTCGCGCCGCTGACGAGCCGCGGCTCGCAGCAGTACCGCGGCCTGTCCGTGGCGGAGCTGACGCAGCAGATGTTCGACGCGAAGAACATGATGCAGGCGGCGGACCCGCGCCACGGCCGCTACCTGACGGCGTCGGCGCTGTTCCGCGGCCGCATGTCGACCAAGGAGGTGGACGAGCAGATGCTGAACGTGCAGAACAAGAACTCCAGCTACTTCATCGAGTGGATCCCGAACAACATCAAGTCGTCCATCTGCGATATCCCGCCGAAGGGCCTGAAGATGTCTGTGACGTTCATCGGCAACAACACCTGCATCCAGGAGATGTTCCGCCGCGTGGGCGAGCAGTTCACGGGCATGTTCCGCCGCAAGGCCTTCCTGCACTGGTACACCGGCGAGGGCATGGACGAGATGGAGTTCACGGGAGGCGGAGTCGAACATGAACGACCTCGTGTCGGAGTACCAGCAGTACCAGGACGCCACCGTCGAGGAGGAGGGCGAGTTCGACGAGGAGGAGGAGGCTTACTAGAGAGCTTGAGAAAAGGGAGTAGGGTGGTTGGTGCATCGACGCGCTTTCTTCCTCTCCCTTTTCCCAATTCTTCCCCTCATTTCCTTTCCTTTCTTCTTCATTTACGCTGTAACGAACAGATCTTTTTAGACGCTGTTTTTTTCTTTTTGTATTTTTTTTTTATCTCCCTCCTCCTTTTTTTTTTGGTCAAATGAGAAAAAAAAAAACCACTAGGCGTTTCTACCGGAGAGCCACTTTTATGTATACGAAGGCTGTGTGTGTGCGTTGTGCTTGTGTGGATATTGAGCTCCTTCATGGGCAACTTCTCTACCTCTTCCCTCTTCTCATCTTGAGTTCTTGCTCGCTCTTCGCGGAGAGAGCGTTCCCAGGGTGGATTGTGGGAAAGGGTGTCGGAGTTGGAGGTCCTGAAGAGCACACGTACACCTACAATCATCGACTTACACACACGTCGTAAAAGCCGGAGTGCTGTGGCCAGGTGAGACGACAGTGGCAATTCGGAAAAAAAAAGCTTTCGAGCAAGTCACGATGGCTGCGCCGCGGGCGATCGAGGGGCACGGTTTCGACTGTGTTTGTACGACTCGTCGGGGCTCTTCCGTGTGCTACTTCGGATTTATACTTGAAATGGCATATGCGCAGAGGCAGAGTAGCTACTCTTGGCTTGTTCCAGCCGAAAAAAAAAAAATCATTCAATAAGCGAGAACTGGTGAGCGGAAGACGTTGCGCGATCCGCTGGCGGAGGGCAGAGGACCTTTGCATTGTCAGTGGTGGCGACTGCACTCTTTGCGGTGTCGAACAGCTCCCGGATGAAAGCGTTCGATGAGAGGACAGAGCAAAGAGGTGTGGCTTTTTATAATACGGTCAAATTGCAAGACATCAGGTGGCGCTATTTGTGTCTTCTGGCGACTTCGGTCGAAAAGAAGAAAAAAGGTCTGCACTGTTACAGAGAGTCTCACGCACAATAGACGGATGCTTTTCACAAACCCGACCCACTTTCCCCTTCTCTCTCTTCTTACTTTTCTTGTCTCCAGAGTGACACATAGGTGTTTAAGCGACTCCACAGCCCTCTCAACGCTTCTGTTTTCCGTCTTTTTTTTCTAAAACACGACACTTCAGTAAATACACACTTTCTTCTTGTTTTTACTCTTTCCGTACTCATGACGTTTGGCAGCACGGACAACGGCTCTACGACGACGGCCGGCTCAGTTTTCGCGGTCCCCACCAACTATACGTGGTACAAGTGGGACGAGGACCTTTCCGAGAGCGACGCGGAAACCGCCACGCCTGAGACAATGGTGGAGGATAAAGAAGAAGTGGCGCCACCAGTGCCGTCTTTCCCAGAGCAGCCGTCGTCAACGCCGTCGCTTGTTTCGTCCGCCGTGTGCGCGGTGACTGGTGTGCTGAGTGGTGCGGCGTCGTACCTGTCCTACACCCGTCGCTGGTACACCTCGCTGTCGTCCGTGGGTGCGGCGATGTAGGGCGACTGTCACGAAAGGTAAAGTTTTCGTTTTTCTTACATCTCGGTCTCATCATTGTTGTTCGTCGAAAGCAGCAAACTGGTGTGGCACACTGTTTCGTTGGTGCGCGATACTGCTGCGGACGACACACTTTTCTTCCGAATGCTTTTTTTCTGCCTTTTCTAAAAAATGGATCAGTGCTTCATCTTCTTTGTTTATATATCGGCACAGTCCCTCTGTTTTGTACCCGTAGCCGGCGCTTGGAGCGTAAGCGAATGGAGCAGTATAACCCCACTCAAGTCACGGGTTCAACTGCTTAGTCGCCTCACTTCCGACAAACCGGGGAAAAATAAAAGACACACAAGCACACAACAACGACTCTACAGCGTTTATTTGACTTTCCCAAGCCCGCCTCTGTTTTTCTTTTACCAAATGTCACTGTCGAGTTTTTTGAGCTGCTGCTTGAAGTGTGTATTTTTCTTTTTTCAGATTTTAATTTTTTGGGTAAAATAAAACCCGCATATACAACCATACACAAAAGTGAGTTATTTTTTCCTTTCTCGGTGCTTTCCTCCACGTTCCTTGCTTTCCTAGTGCTTTAGCGGATGTGTGTGTGTGTATGTGTGAATTGCCCTCGCTAGAGTCGCAGTCAGGAAAAGAAAAAAGTGAACTTTTTGTTTCCGCAATGCCAGGCGATACAGATAGAGTGACGGAACGAGGCTCTTTCATATACTTAACTCTTCCCTCTATTATTTTCTCTTACTAATGAAACTCCTTTTTTATCGACTCAGAATGTGGACTTGCTGGGCCGCGGTCGTCGATCTAAGGCACACCAACACTGCCGAGGCTCGAGCCTGAAGGGATGCGGCTACCGAACGCTCCCTTCAAGTACCGCGGGAGCAGCGAAGGAGGCGAACCTGGCAGTCCACTTTTCTTCTCTTAGAGATCTCATCACGGCTTGGTGGTGGAAGGTGATGGGCGAGGTGTGTCAAACGAGACGTATTAGTGTAGCGGGCGTGCTACGTAATGGACAAAAAAAAGGAAACGGGAAATATACATTGCTTTTCCATCTCAACGCCTCTCATACAGGTCACTGTTGAGCAACCTGCCGAACCCTGTTGTACATCTACTTTTGTCGGCCAAAGCTATTCAGCAACACACAAAAAAAAGAATTTGGGGTGGAGAGAGCGGTGATGTGCGTGGAGATGTTTGTGAGGGGTTCTCTTTCTTATTGGGATGATTGCCGCAGCGGAGTGCATATTTACTGGCGGTCGAAAGGCAGCGTGTGCTTTTTTTGGTTAAGTAGAGCGTGTTGGTGGCGTAAAGGTGTGCGAACTCACGGAGCTGGGTCTTGTAGAGTATCTTCTTCGCTTGATCGAAGCGAAGGACTGCTGTCATGCTCTCTGCAGTGCGTGCGATGAGCCACACACAGCGCCGTCGTGTTTCACGCACATCTATTAGCGTTCTTCCTTTTCTCTGTTAATCTTTCTCACTACCATCTTTCCTACTCTTCCTCTTTCCTCTCTGAACACGGTGTGTCGCTTTTTTTTTTCAGCCTCCAGCAGCAAGACACCCGCCTCAGCAGCAAGCAACCCACGCCGACACAGCGAAGCTTTCCTGTCCTTCTTTTCTCCGTGCGCACCTCACTTCTCGTCTTTCCTCATTCGCGACTACCACGGAAAGAAACAAAAGCAACAGCACCAGGGAATCGCTTTTCTGGCCTCCTCGCATCACACACGTCCACGATGGATCTCACCACCACGAACAGGATGGCGTCCGATTACGCCGCGCACGTGGTCGATCTGTGCCTCTCCCTCGGGGAAGTTCCCGTGGCTGGCGACGTCCGCACCGCCCTCTCTTACCTACCAGCGGACGGGCTGGCTCAGGTGATGAGCTTTGTGCCGCAGGAACCCTGCAGCACACCCGCGACACGCTCGCTGCTGTGAGCCCACAGCTGCGCCTCGACACGGAGGCGCTGGTAGGCTCGCACGGCTACGGCTTCCGCGGCGGTGTGGTGGCGGCTCCGGACTCTCGTCTGGAGTACCAGCTGCCGAGTTTACCGAGCAGCCGCCCTAACAACGTCATTCACGTTGTCGTTGTGGTGGGCACGTCGGTGCGGCTGCCTTGGTCGTTGTCCGTCGACGACACCAACGTCGCCGTGCTCCGGCGTGCTCTCTAAAAGCAGAGATACAACGTGTGGCGACGCTCTGCGTCGAGGTGGACGCGTCAGCGTGGTGCGTCGAGCGCCGCGACACCGTCCTCGGAAGGCTTCTTGCGTTTGTCAACGTGAGAAAGGCTTATTCTGAGGTGCACGGCGGCGCCCGACGACCATTCCTCTGCGTCGGCGGTGCGTGCTGCGCTGAGGGCAGCTGCGGGGATGGGGGTGGAGGAGGTGGAGCTGGTGGGCTTCACCGAGTTCCGCGACTTCTCCGCGTTTGTCGCGCTGGCGATTTCTTTTGGTGCGGTGCGTGGGAGGGAGTGCGGGTTGGAGTCCGTGGCGGGTTTGGAAGCCGCTCCGTCGCTCAGGGAGCTTCACCTCTCTGCGCTGCCGAGATTGCGGCGTCTCTCCGAGGATTGGAGGAGCGCCGCATCTGGCGGTGTTGGCTGCGGAGGACTGCGGGTTGGAGGACCTGAGCGGCCTTAGCGCTGCCCGTGCCTCTCCCGTCTTGTCGTTTCATCCAAACGCGCGGCTCACCAGCCTTTCGGGTCTCCGCGGATCGCCGTCCCTGGCGTCATCTTGAGGCGAGCAGGTGCGACCCTGCGTGATGTCAGCGGCCTGGCGGACTGTCCCCTACTCCACTTTGTGGATGTGAGTGCCAACCACCACCTCCGGAGCCTCGCTGGTGTGACCGGGCGCGCCGTCTCTCCAGAATCTGGATGTGAGAGACTGTTCTGTGGAGCGTCTTGGATGCTCTGCACGGCTGCCTGAGTCTGTGTCGTCTCTTGCTGACAATAAATGACGAGGACGACAGGCTCGCCGCCTTGAGAGGTGGTTTCGACATCATTGCCTGGCTGAACGTGCACGGCGGCTTCCACAACGTGAACCGTACCGAGAGCTTCACCTTGGAGCTCTATTCGCGTCGTGGTTCTGGACCCTTTGTGCTGGTGACGTTCCCCGGGCGTTCCGAGCGCGACGCGTAGCGTGCTGGAGGTGATGGCAACGCGCTGTCGATGTATCGGGCCCGTCGCGCCGCACTCGCCTTGTTGCATAAGCACCGAGACCCACCCTCCGACATTTTTATCGCTAAATGCTTTCTGCTCTCTCTCTTTCTTTTTCGTATTCTCTCTACTTACCACACGCGAGTTCTACGCTCCCTCACGTATAAATTCAACCTTTTTTTTTCTAACTCTTAGTCCCATCGTTTGTTCTGCTTTACTCTTCTTAGCGCCATCTAAATTTCTCACTGTGTTTTGTGACACATCCGGTTCTCGATTGTTTTGATCTGCTCCGCCTCAACTAGAACGAACTAGGTGGTGGTATTTCCATTTTTTGTTGTCTTTCTTTCAATACCCTTTCCTCTTTCTCAATTTCCAACCAAGCCAAGAGTTAGTTTCTTTCTTTTTTTTTTCCTACTTTTGTCACTCGAGCATTCTCCCCACTGTCAGCGCTCGTGCTTTTTAGCACTGATTGTCGACGCGTGTTGGAGGTGACCACTGACGCCGCAACTGCTTTCTTGTTTTATGTGCTTGCTGTTTTTTTTTTTCTGTCTGCTACCTCTCCCACAGCTTTTTGAGAGGGCACAGACGACTCGTTTTTGTACCCAATTCTTTTTTTTTTTTGAGGAAGGAAGGTTCACTTTACGACCTCTTCACTCTTTTTAAGTTAATTTGACAGCAGTCGCACCCTCTTTCGCATCTTCTCTTCACCTGCCGTGCACTGTCTCTTGATATAGAATATTCATTCGTTTATAGTTTCTTCTCCTTATCTCCTCTTCACTTTCCCCCGTTTTTTTTTTCTTTTGTCCGCACAGTTATTGCACAGCTTTACTAACATAAGATTTTAATAAGAGACAGCCTACAAAAATTATTTTGTTCGCTCTTGAGAAGACGTGCGGTGCAGCTCCAACTCGGTGCTGGGCATACCTCTTCTCCTCCTATCACCACGCCCTCTTGTTTAGCAGCGTCTCCCGATCTTCCCTCTACGCGAATTCAGACTCTTGCACTCGCGCTGCACCTTCTCTCTCGCGGCTCTCGACCGCTCTCTTCAACCTGCCTCCTTCTCTCTTCTGCACTATCCATGATGTGATGTGTTCTGCAGATGTTCCGGTGGACCTGCAACATCCCTTCTCATCATGTCAGCTCTTTCAATGTGGCGCTCCATGTTTAAGTTTCAACCCTCCCCTTTCACGCACCGGAGATAAAGATCGCAAGCCAAGCCTGCCAGCTACCACGCAGGTCAACAGCGCACCGCGAGCGATTTGAGAGTGGAGGTGATGGTGGTCCAGCTGACCTCGCTGCCCGCCTGCGCGCGGAGCGACGCACCACCGTGTGACAGGCAGTGTGGTAGTTTTCTCTGCACCTTACGATCTTTCTCGAGTCTGAAGAAGCTGGACGATTCAATGCCATCGACCCAGGGAACTCTGTGCATGGCGGCTGCGTACATGTCGAAGAGTACTGGCAGCAGTGTGGCGCAGATGCCCGTTGAGGAGGGTGACATTGGACCGGCGTGGCTCAGCTGGGCAACTTCGCTGCGTTGACCGGTGCGCCACACCTACAGTCGCTGACGGCCACTAGATGCGGGATATCGGATGCATCCGCCCTCGTGAGCTGCGCGTGCCTCGCCTTCCTCGATCTATCCAACAATGAAGAGCTGCGCAGTCTTTCCTCTCTCGCTGGTGCACCAAACCTGGAAAAACTTTATGCGTCGAGCTGCAACTTACAGAGTCTTGATGGACTCGGCAGCTTACCAAAGCTCAGTTACCTCGAAGTGTCCAGCAACCCTGAGCTGGAGACTACAAAGGGCCTTGCCGGATCGCCTCGTCTGAGTACGCTAAGCATCAGTGTCTGTGAAGCGTTGAGCAGTTTGGAGGATCTAAACAGCTGTCCGCTTCTCGATGAGCTCCATGTGGAGTTTAATGCGGAACTCAGGGACCTCCGGGACCTTGCTGGTGCGCCGTCTCTGCGCTCTGATCGATTGCGGAATGGAAGCCGGGTCTGGGCGGTCGGGTGGGAGGGCCTGAGCAGTTGTCCGCGGTTTAGAGGAAATTGATCTGGCAGAGATTCTTTGGGTTGCGCGACCTCACCGGGTCTTGCTGGCGCACCTTCGCTGCGAAGCATTAACGCGCTTGACACGGGGGCTGGTACATTTGGATGGTCTTGGTCGCTGTCCAAAACTTGACTCGATTTGGCTCAATTCCTGCGATCGGCTGGAGGACATCAGCGGGCTTGCCGGCGCACCGAGCCTCGAGACAGTGGAAGCACGGGGCTGCAACATACGCAACGTCAGCGGCCTCGGCAGCTGTCCGCGACTTGCGGTGATCAATCTTAACGGCAATCGTCCTCTGACCGACATCCGCGACCTTGCTAGGTGTCCCAGCCTTAGGCACCTAATCGTCTGGAACACAGGAGTGACCAGCGCCGCCTTCTTTCCTCCCTCTGTGAAAGTTGATTTGTAGCGCCGGCAGTGAACTAGACACGATAAGAGAAAAAAAAAAAACGTGTTCCTTTTTATATTTTTAATGGCGCGAATACAGGCCACGAGACTACGTGCGCCATTAATGCAATGACACCGTCCATGTGAACACCCAGTGAAGCGGCGTCTGAAAATAAGGATGCCTTCTTCGGTGTGAGCTTTTACGTGTAAAAAAAAAACCCTGATGACTATTTTTTTTTTCTTCATTCTCATTTTTTAGCTAATATATCAGTTTTTTCTCTTTAAGTGTTTGTGAAGCGGCGCTGCGGTGTGTGTCGTTTGTGGCCGCGCTCTTCACAAAACAGCAAATGCTGAAATGGGTGTATTTACCGACAACAAACAACGCCTTGCTCTTCTGTGCTCGCGCCTTTTTCTCTTCTAGCATTTCGGTTCTTTTCTCTGTATTTGCAGTATTGCATCGCCTTTTCTGTTGTTTTGTTAATGTCTTTTTGATTTTTTTCTCTGTCACGCCGTTGGCTACCGGACAAAAAAGCAACTTTTTTATTCCTCTTGTTCTTTCCCGTTTCTGTGATTACGTTGGGTATCTGTGCCTGCATCGAGCAGTTCTAAGCCTTGAGTGGCGTTGTGCCGTTCTGGCGTTTTCTCGTGAGGACGCAATGAGATGCGCGCGCAGAACAAAGTGCAGTTTCAGAAATAACGAGCGAGATGGCCTTGCGAAGCTGTATGAGCACTGTGGTGTTCACATAATTGTTGTGGGCCACTACGATATTTGTTTCAGGCTGGCGACGTTGCCGATGCTGTGCCGTATGTTGGCAGCGGTACTGCGAGGAAGGGAATTAAGTACCATGGCGCCTACTAATTTTTTCCTCTCCCTCCACTCTCACTCCTTGTATCTGCAGCTTTCTTTTTTTGCACAGCACGAGGGTACCGTTGTAAAGCATCGAGCTCCATCAGCAACCACTCCGACTCACACAACTGTCAGACACTCGCACTTCCCTTCATGGTTGCACTGCGCACCTTCACAGGGCTGTGGCACGCAGACAACATGGAGGAGCTGACGGTGTCTTCAACTCCCTCCAAGTGCGATCCTTTTGTGCAGGTGCCGTCTTTAATGCATGGCGATGTGCTGAAACGCAGGTGCGACACAGAAGCTCCGTGCTGATAGTCTGCAGGTGCGAGGCAAGACGGTGAGGCTCACGCCAACTTGCCAACGGGGCTGAAGGGACGGCATCTTCGCCACGAAAAAACACCAGCTGGTTATGCTGCCGTCTGCAGGCTGCGGGAAGGAGGGACCGGCACCGTCCTCGCCCTTTGCGCACGTGATGGGTTGGACGAGTGTATGCCGCCTACCGCTGGAGGCGATTGTGAACAACGCACGCAGCGATGTACTGGCGCTGTCTCCAAGTGGCCCTCGATGCTCTTGCACAGGCGCTGGGGGTGTACCTTGGCCTCGTTGGCCGCCACGGTGCACAGAGCAAGACGCTGACCTTTGGATGGGCGGTGCTAGAGCTTCCTCTCCTCCTTATCCCCTTCGTCAATTCTGCAGAAGCTATTCGTGCCGGCGCCTCAGCGAGGTCCCTTGGGGAAGCTGCAGGACACGCTCAGCGGCAACTAGCTCACCAAGCAGGCTGTGCATACCTACCGGACGGCGTGGGATACGAAGCGGCAGCAGGTGGTGAATGAGATCAAGCGACTGGATCGGCAGCAGCTCCGCCGCACAGCGAACAATGGGGAGAGAAGCTGGGACGACATCAAAGCCTTTCTGCGCGACGAGAGAGTGGACATTTCTGCCGAGCTGGCTGCGTGCAGCCTACGCGTATATGTGTATGACGACATTCGCGCCTCATCCACGCTTCCGGACACGCTGCGGACGGAGCGCCTGGAGCGCTTTGCGAAGGAGTACAGGACGCACGCAGAGGCTGCTGCTAGCAACGACGGGAAGCAGCGAGTCAAGGAGACCAAGGCGCGCAGTCTTCGCAGCAAGGACGACACACGGCGCACGCTTGTCGACATCCTGCTCGGCTACTGGGACTCGAAGAGGTACTTTCCCCTGCGTGTATACAGGTGCTTGCCGTGCTGGCGCTGCTGCAAGGATCTGTGCTGGCCAACAACATCAACACAAGCGAGAGCAAGACGTGCGTCACCAGCTGTGTGATAGCGTATAACCTAAAATGCGGCTATCGCGTCGCCTCCACCACCTCCAGCTGCGACCTCGCCGTGGAGGCGATGGAGGGTTCAACAACGGCGCCTTCACGCTCCTCTTCGCCAACCAGCTTCGCGCTGTTGCAGAGGACGCGGAGACGGCGAAGTCGAACGATACCGTCTATGCAGCGCGAATGGTGTACACGACCGAGGGCAACGTTCGCGCACGGAAGCTGCGCACGCTGCTGGACCCGACGGACGAGCGGCACTACACCGAGAGTGGCGCGGCTTTGCGCACTGGATGCTCCAGGACGAGGCGGACGTTTCCATGGCGCAGAGCCTGGCGGAAGCAATGTACGTTGGGGGCCCCTCGTTGGACGCTCGCCGCGACGCGCTGACCTTTGCAGCTCTCATGACCGCCGCGATCAATAGCGACTCGCAGGAGAGACAGCGTGGGAGGCGTGGGTGCAACGCGCGGGCATTCTGAGCCGAGACCCGAAGGATTGTCTGCTCTCGCGGGAGCGCTTTGAACGGTGTGCCGCGTCTGCGCATGACGCGTGGGACGTGGCAAACAATGAGGACTACGTGGCAGTGAAGGGCAGGTCGGTGCCGTACAATACCGAAACCGGCGAGACCGCTCTACACGACTTCGCTGATGGACGGCCTCAACACGGATGACGTGCATGAAGGAGAGGCAGCGGTGGGAGTGGGAGACGAAGGCGGCTGTGACGTTGAACCCGCTGCTGCTCTTCTCTGTGCACTTCAAGGGTCGTCTGACTGCCGTCACCGGCACAGCAGGCGGCTATGCTGAGCAGGCGATCTGCAGCCGAGTGTGCTAACTCAATCCTGTGATCATTCCACCTGCCTTCTCTACAGCCCTTTTCAGGAGCTTCCACATGAGCTGTACAGCAACACCGCCGCGTACGACGACGGAATCGAACGCAGTATCCGCGGCGCCGTCAGTCGCGACCAGGATGTCCTCGTCGCCGTGAAGACGGTGGCAGAGGCTGACCGGCTGATGTAGAAGTTGAAGGCGCTTTTTGCGCGAAGCCCCGCCACGGCCATCTGCCGGCGTGTGCCACGTGTTCTTCATAGTCTTTCTCGGCGGCCGCGGCCACGACGTGGCGCCGCACGACAAGCAGCCAAACGGCATTCACGTGGTTCTGTGCTGCGCCAAACACGAGCGGGCAACCACCAGGTTCTCCGCCGCGCTGCCCGCCAGCACCACCTCTTTAGCGGTCAGACTGTCTGCCTGCTCGACACTCAGACCGCCACTGCAGCAGACTTCACAACAAACTTCATGACGCCCGAGGACTTTTTCAAGCAGCAGAACAAGGCAGTGAAGTCGGAGAGACATCGTCTGCAGGTGCTGATCACAAGCGAAATCCCTCAAGCGCTGCTGCGTCGTCAAGGGCTTCAGACCGCGGTGCAGGACTGCGTGCGCCAACTGCGAAGCAACAAGAAAGGACTCTACCTATGTGCAGGCTTTGTGGTGCCGCACTGCTTCGCGACGTGGCTGTCGACGAAGAGGGGACGCGATCACTCAGGGAGGAAGGGAGTGGCGGCGTGCCGTGCCCGGTTGGTGGTAGACCTGCAACGAAACGTCACTGGCCGCTTCCTCAACGCCGCGATCGACGACGTGGCGGCACTCGCTCGTCTCCTGCGCACGACGGAATGAGCGCGTGGTGGTGGCCACTGCACTGCGAGGCACCCAGCTGGACCTCCCGTGGTGCGCGCCGAGAGTGTACGAGCTCTTTGCCGGATGCCGCAACGGTGTTTGCGCGTACTCGATTACAGAGCTCATCCACGCACTGGAGGCCGCTTCGCGCGGCAACATCGGACGACGTCCGAGCGCACGTGCTGGCCTTCAACGATGACCTTAGCCGGTGGATCGCTGCACAGGAGCAGCTTGCGGACGACTTGGACACCATGCACCGCGAGGCGGGCGACGGCGGCGATGCGGAGCCTGGCGGCGATCTGTCAAGCGTGCACGCTGCTACGGCCTTCCTCAGAGCACTGCCGAAGGAGCACTATTTACGGCTTGTCGGCTCGAACGGTGTGTTGCCTTCTTCTGTTTTTAGGGACAACGGGCTCAGCTTTGCAGACGCCATGGCGATGCTGGACGCACTCGTGCAGCACGGCTTTGTGAAGGATCCGCCGTGTATGGTGAAGAAGAGCTAACAGTGGGCGGCGAAGTGCGAGGCGGTTCAGCAGGTGGTGCCCGAGCCGAAGGGGAAACCGTGCGCCGCACCGCCGAGAAGCTCGCTCGGCTTCCTTGAATGTGTGTCTG
>AODS02000214.1:0-14125 GCA_000331325.2 Crithidia fasciculata
CTCCTCCCTGCTCTCAAAGATTCACGACAACCGCTATGGCGTCGTCGCCGCGGGGTGAGTGCACCGGGCTGCGCTTCCGCTCGATTGGGCGGCGCAGAGAGAAGAAGAAGAAGAAGATGCCGACGCCGATGAAAATGTGGAAGAGGCCGTGAAACATGCGGAAGGGATCGTTTTGGTCGTCAAGGCCGATCGCGAAGAATACGACACCGATAGCGCAGGCTGCGAGCCCCACGAAGAGGCGGCGCAGAAAAATTCCCTGTCGTCGGCGCCGGTAGAGCATGTGCGAGGCAATGGGAATGCAGATGCACACCGTCACAGGTGCGATTGTGTAGCGGATGTCCCACGGCGCAGCCTCTTGGAGAATGATCACAGTGAAGAGGACGGCGGACTGCAAGTATTCGAGGGCGGCGCGGCTCTCCAGGCAGGCGAGATGCAGACAGGAGCAGCCGACCGACGTGATGGCGCCGATGTTGTCGAGCCGGTGCCACCGCATCTCGGAAA
Organism: Crithidia fasciculata; assembly: GCA_000331325.2. Taxonomy (NCBI): domain Eukaryota; phylum Euglenozoa; class Kinetoplastea; order Trypanosomatida; family Trypanosomatidae; genus Crithidia; species Crithidia fasciculata. The sequence continues at coordinate 502 of AODS02000214.1, forward strand.
GGAAGAGCACCGTGTCGAAGCACTCGCAGGTGTGGTACATGAAGGAGACCACGACGGCGAAGAGACCAGTCAGACACTCCGCACGCATTTGCCGCCGCATGAGCAGCGCCACGGTGAAGAGCATCGGCACATGGCTCACCACGCACGTGATAAACACCGCCCACCGGGGATCGTCGGGCCGGCCCGGCATCGGACGGAAGTGAAGAATTTTCGCGACAGCGAAGGAACACAGCAGGTGCGCTGAACACCCGCCGGCTGCGGAGCAACAGGTGAGAACTGCGTCGCGGGCACGAGGTCGACTCGAGCAGAAGAGGCGTGGCACACCAACAACACTTGAGCTGGGATATTGGCTTTTGTTCTCGTCAAGAGCGAGACGCAGGCAAAGAAGGAGAAGGAGGGTGCGTGTCACTCAGGCACTGCGCTGGAGCCAAATGCCTTATCGGTGAACACAGCAACAGAAGATTAGAGAGTGTTTTTTTAGACGCGTTAAAAAATGAGAATGACAGAAGGCACCGCTCCCCGGTCGTGCCGTATGTCGTGTTGGATGTATCGCGCCGGATCCGTACCGCACCTGGAACCCTGCTTTGCTACGTTTAAAAAGCGGTTTACGTCGGTGAGTTCATGCAGGTGTTGAGTTGCTGCGCTTACCAAAAGGCAGTGGGAGATAGCGCTGCTGTGCACTGCGGAAAAAGAAAGAAGAAGATAGAAGTGCGGCGAGGCGAGAGAGAGAGCAAAGGTGGAAGGGACGCGACACATGCACCACACCGCAGCCTCTCAGCACAGCAGGAAAGAGGACGAGGCCGAGTGCTTTCATCGGTCGTGTAAAGCAAGGAAGCTGTCGACTTTGACGACGCGGCTGAGGAGCAGCGCTACGATGAGGCGCATGCTGCCGTACTTTGCACATAAATATACTTCTCGACTCGTCACTAGGGTCATTTATTGATACTAGCTCACCGCTTCTCATTTTTAGAAAGCGAATACAAAGAAAAGTAGCGATGCAGTGAAAAGCCCGATGCTGATTGCTCAGACACAACGGCTCCGTCGTCGCCGGTACGACACATAGGCGTGAATCCACCTGCATTCTCAGTGCCCGTCGTGCAGATCATGTGATTGCATTTTTAGTTGCGTGGTGGTACGCCTACGCCGGACGTAGTGAGACTGCAGAGAAAGACAACATGGGAAAACATCTTTCAGATCAGAGATCCGGTGTCAGAGAAACGAGAAGCCCGCTGAGGAGAGTTAAAGTCAAGGAGGCAGCAAGCCCACGAGACAAACACACAAAATACACGCGCTTGCGCTGATAGGAGAAAGGGTAACACCTGCCGCTGAGTAAAACAAAGAAAAATGCATCGGAAACGGAAAACGTGATTTAAAGGCGCGTCACGAATTGACAGCGACACTGTGAGACAAGGCACAAAAATAGAAGAACTAAAGCCATAACAGCAACGCTTAAAAGATAAATAATCACAGAAACAAAACAGAGAATCGAGTAAAGCAGTAAGTCAGCTGGACAGCACACATAAAAGCATAACACAACATGCCGCACTTCCCACCACCTCTTTTTTATGGAAGGAAGACGCATCCGCTAGGAAGAGAGAAGAACTCCGCGCAGAAGTGGGGCGAGAGGCAGCGCTGGCATGCGCCGCTGCCGTTGGTCGGTCGCCGAGCCCCCGCTGCATTTGACACGGACGGCCGAAAGGACGGCGGGCACGAAAAGTGGACGGCTGCAGATGCACACATCTCACAACATCAATGAGAAACAGGCGGAGAAGAATCCGCACGAGCTAAAAGAAGAAGCAGCAGTTGCGCAGCCACCCACACCAGCTATGCGGGTCCTGCTCCGTCGAGGTCACCTCAATCACTGTCGTCTCCGTGTGCGGCGGCTCCGCGCAGTCGGCGTGGGCCGGCGCCGCTGCAGCGATGAGAACGCTCCTCTCCGGCGCCGAGGGGTCGTCCATCGCGGAGCGGAAGCGCAGGCGGCGTCGGCGTCGCGCGTCTGCCGGGCTCATAATTCGTCCCTCGTCGCCGATCAGCGGCAAGAAACACATCGGGCACACGGTGGAGCGCTGCCGCCACGACTCGAGACACTGCAGGTGGAAGCCGTGCTCGCACTTCAGCAGGATGGCAGGATTGTCCAGCGTGAAGTGCTCCAGGCAAATCGGGCAGGAGGTGAGGTGGTACTCACCCACGTCAAACGTCTCCTGACCATCCACGACGCCGGCCTCGTTGCCGCAGTCGCTGAGATTCGCGCAGCTGACAGTGCGGGAGGCGGGCAGGAGAGAGCTGGTCGATCCGGCAGTGGGAAAGCTTGCCGCAGCACCCCACTGCTCCCCCTTACGTTGCCGTGGCGAGTTCATAAGATGCTAAGCGCTGCTGCCGGATACAACAGCAAAAAAAAAAAACGAAGCGCAGTTGAGGCGTACGAGTGGCTTAACAACGCCTGCGTGGGTGTGTGTATGCGCGTAGTCGCTGGCGAGAATTCAGAACAACAAAAAAAAAGAGCGCACACACAAAAGCGGAGACAAAAAAAAAGTCTTTTTAAAAATGGTCGCTAAACGCGTGGTGGCGCTCGACAAATCGTATTACTAAAGCAGCAGCAAAAAAAAAAACTTGTGATGAAAAAAAAGGAAAAAGACGGAAGAAGAGTGTCAGCAGGAGGCGACAGCGATGCCCAGTCGGAGCTGTGGCGTGCGTTTTGTCAGCCAAGCGGGCGGTTATGGCAAAAGGAGGAGGAGGGAAGACGCCGGAATTGAAGAGAGAAGAGAATAGTTGTGTATGAGATGCAGTGGCGTAGCGTCGCGAGCAGCAGTTGCACTCTTTCGCTGAAGATGTATTGAGGCTGCTGCGATTGCTTAACAGGACCAATATCCCAGGCGAGAGAGTGCTGGGTGTGAGCGCATTTACAAGAGAGGCAGATGAAAGGCACAAGCAGCACTCATCGAGAGTGGCAACGCTGCACTTTCCTCTTAAATCTGTCGTTCATTTTCATCTCCTCTTTACCTTCTACTGCATTGTGAATTACACGGCGCAGCTTCCGTGGACAGCAACAGTATACAAAAAACCAAAGCTCTCCAACGAGAGCAACAAAAAAAACCTGTGAAGCACACGAGCAAAATGCAAATGAACGTGTGAACTGCGTTCCTGTACGCCGCAAGAAAGAGAGAGGGACCGCCACTGCGGCGCAGCATCCGAAGACGTGCAACAAAGTGCGTTCTCGAAGCAAGAACACACCTCAGCCAAAAGCACGGCCAGTGCTGACGTCTCGCATGCCGTCTGCTCTAACACCTACCTGCTGCGTAGGAGAGAAGCATCCGCACAAGAAAGTAGCCGCCCTGCCCAACGCACCGTCGACGGAAACGCTTAAGAAATGTGAAGCAGTGAGAGGCCTCTGCTACTTGCCGGAGCTCCTCCTTGCCTCGGCGTCCTCATGGATGTACTGGCCCGGAAAGAGAAGGCGGCGCACCGCAGTGGGTGCGAGCCGCTTCGGGTCGGTGTCGACGTCCTCGCCGGCCATCCGCTTTCGCGCCTCCTCCTTCTCCTGCTGGATCATGAAGTGATAAAACTCGGGGTCGAAAAACTTGAGCGCCGCCTCGAGGCCGTTGGTGACGACTACCATGGAGAAGAAAAGACCAATGAGAAGCATCACGAGGTAGGAGAAGAGCGCGAAGAGGCGCACGCGGTCGAAGCGCCGCACCTTCTGCTTCGACGCCACCAGCAGTTGACGGTAGAGCGTCGGCGAGGCGCCGTTCTGATGCCACAGGCTCACCGGGTTGGTGGACATGCGGTACGCCGTCTGCAGAATGGCGTACTCGCTGTCCCCAGTGGTAGTCTTTGCGGTGTCGGGTGCGTCTCCAGCACTAGGTGCGGTATCGTGCGCGTATCTCGGTCAGCTCGGCGTGGTCCGGCAGGCCCATCACAGCAAGAGGGGAGCCGTGCTTCTTGAGCCACTGCTGCTCTCTCTCTAGCTCCTCGGTGCGCTCCATACCAGTCTGCATGCGGACGGCAATACGCTTCTTCAGCGCGGCGGGCGTGAGGGCAAGGAAGAGTTTGCGCAAGGCGATGGCGACGCGACCAGGCCGGTAGCTGTGCTGCTCGCCAGTGGTCGCGCACCGCAGCGCAGACCAGCACGGCGGCAAGGTGAAACGCTCAGAGGAGCGCACGCAACTGCAGCCCAGCCGACGCATCGTGCAATAAACAAGAAAATGAGAGCAAACAGTGAGTAGTGTCGGGAACACCAACGCGGAGCGCTCCTCGGCTGTTGTGCATGGGGGTGCAGAATGCGCAGGAAATCGCAGTCAAGAGAGCGAGAGTGTAAGAGTAAGAGAAGAGAGAGACGTAGAGCACGGAGTACGGAGGATGCGGGTGTTGAGAAACACGGCCGTAGCCGAGTACTGCGGGTGCGTGCTGACACGCATCGAACAGAAAACGCCAAAAAAAAAAAGGAATAAGAAAACGATGTTCGCTCTCGAAAACGTTTACATCAAAGTGTAGAGTGTGTCGGGCTTTCATGAGACTCCTTTCCTAACTCAGAGGTTGTAGTTCTGCACGTTGGCTCCAGTGTAGTCACGTGCACCACCTGTATGCCCTTCTTAACACAACCAATCGGGCTTCATGAAGCGCAGTGCAGAAAACCTAAAAAAAAAAGGCAAACGAAAGCAACCGACCACAACCCCTTAAAAACTAATTAGATAATGCTCAAGAGGGCTGCCACCTTCATGCAGCACAGCCTCTCACCCCTCTCACCTCATGAAGCCGCCCAGAAGCGACACACAACGCCTCGTCCATCGAACTTGCTGCCGTGAAGGCGGGCAATTGCCAACGCCGCCTTCTCCTTGCAGGAGAGTGTGCAAATCACCGCGACACGATCGTCAAACACAACTGGCGATAGGGAGGACGTACCTACATGTGCCTCGGTTGGTGTGTCACCCGCTGCAGTGGTCGGTGCACTGCTGCTCTCTGTACGCGTCTTCTTCGCCTCTGGACCATCTTCCGTCGATATCGGTGTAGCAGCGTCGTCCACGAGCACCCGCCACGCCGCCACGTCCTCCTTCGCGACTTCCGCAACCCGCGACACCACCGCCGCCACCAGTGCCGTTCGCTCCTCTGCTGTGAACGCTGCAAACGTCGGTAACGTCACCACGTTTGTCAGCAGTATTGCACTGGATGGCGTTCCGGCTGGGCCGTCGCTGGCCTGCAGGAGCCGCTTGCGTTTCTTGTGCAGCGCCTGCTCCTCGCGCCGCTTCTCCCACCGCTTTGCGATGTCTTTGCGGATGAGCTCCACAATCTGCGCCACCTCCAGCTGCTGCAGGGACGACTCCTTCAGCACGCGATTGAACCAGAAGCCCGCCACGGTCTCCCAGTGCTTCTCGTAAAAGTGGGCGTGCGGGCAGTCGCGCACCTCCTCCGGCATTCGCAAGTCTTGCAGAGAGAACTGCAGGCGGCGGCCGGTGCTGCCCCAGACAACGAGTGCGTTCGCAGAGTCGGACATGGATGCACGTGTGGTGTGGGCAGTGCTGAAATTTGCCAATGTGTGCGGTGTTGAGTGGCTATTTGTGTGGTGACGCCTCGTCACCTTTCGAGATAGCCGAGCCGTGGCGTCGAGGAGAAGAAAAGAAGAGAGAAGAGAGAGAGAGAGAGTAAGAAGGTGATTTGCGCCATGAAGTGCGGCAGGCCGAGTTGCACCGCAACACGAGCATAGAGTCTTTTTTTTTTGGCGCTGAAAATGCAGGAGCGCGTCCCTGTGCATCAAGAGAGAGCAACATGCATAAGCGCACACAACAGCAGTGACAATGGACCCAACGAGGTGAGAAGAGGATTCTGCAGCGCACGCGCTGACTACCGCACCGGAGGTCCCTCAGCCGCTGCACAAACTGTACGCGACAGCCGTGACTCACGTCAAGGTGCACCTGTCAGAGTTCCTTCGCTTATGAAGACATGTGGCCGCGAAAGCATAAACAAAGAAGATCAGAAGAGAGAAGAAAACAGAAAGCTGTTACGTAAGGACAACACAAGATTTGTGGCGCGCCTCTCTTCATCTCCCCGAGGATTATCGCGGTTGGCGTTGCAGCAGCACCTCCGTACAGCCGATGAGGAATCAAGAGAAAAAGGAAAGAAGGAAAACCACAAAGAAAAACCGTTTCGTTGAATAGTGGAAACACCATATGTACATGCCTCTTCCCTTCCTCCTGTGCCGGCACTCACGGAGTCGCGCCAGAAGATGCGCGGTGAGAATCCGTGTGCGTTGCCTGAATGCCTCCGTGTGTCTGCGCGGGAAACTCTCGCCTCATCACCAGAGCGCACACTCACCCGCTCAGCTCAGTGAGCGTACATGTAGGACTCGGCAGCGGTGCGGGACGAGAAGCAGTGAGCGTCCGGCGACTAAAGCTGTCAGCGCAGGAGACGAAGAAGTGTGTTCAATAGAGAAGGAGTGGTATGATCAGGGAGCAAGAGAAAAAAAGCACACCTGCACACGCAAACAGACGAGGCGGAGGAGAAACACACGGAAGCCTCTTCCGCCTCGGGGCAACGAGCACAACAAGAGAGAGCCAAAGAGAGAAGGCTTATTGAGAGATACTATACACTCAAACACACAGAGAAGGAAAAACAATGCGGCGACAACGTACACCGCTACAAGTGGAAGGTTTGAAGGAGAAAGTAGGGAGAAAAAGTGCACGCGTCGTGCAAAGCAGCAGATACGTGCAGTCATGCGCACACCTTACGTGCCGGTCGCTACTCCAGCGCGGCCGCTGAGAGGAGCAAGGGAAAAGAGAGAAAAAAAAAAAGAAGAGTGAAAGCCCGTAAAAACTGACGGAGCGTCGAGCGGCGCGGTGCAACCGAATTCACCCGCCGCGAGTCGGTGGTGCAGTCGTATTGCGCCAAAGAGAACGAGAGCACATGGAAGCACAGAAGGACTTTACACCGATCCCTCTCTGACTAGAGAGTCTTGTCGCCCTGCCGCACTGGAGGTAGGCGGGTTATCGGCGGCAGACGCGGCATGTGCGTCTTCTTCTCCGCTGAGCGGCGCCGCCCCACGTGCGGAAAGGCGCGCTTCGACCGCGGCTGATGTGACGTCTCGCTTGGCGAGGAAAAGAGGGAGTCGCCACCGAGACTCGGCGACGTACTCGCACTCGGCACCTCCATCAGCGAGGCGCTGTGCGACACCGCAGACGGCGCCAACTTCTCGCGCAGAAACGTGTTGATTTGCCGTATCGTCTCCGCCCCGATGCCGGTGTCGCCGACGTTGATGGTGGTGATGTGCGAGAGCGGGTTGCGGGCGAGGCGAACGAAGCCGCGGCCAGCTACAGCAGGGATTGGATTGTGAGAGAGGTCGATCGAGCGCAACGACGGGTGCCGTGTGGCCACCTTGAGAAAGGCCTGTATGACGGAGAGGGAGTGGATGTTGTTCCAGCTCACATCCACGTGGCGGAGATGGGGGCAGGTGTTCATCATCGCCACGAGCTCGAGCAGCGCCATCGGGCGGGCGTGAAACATATGGCTGCAGTCCAGCGAGTCCCCGCGCGGCACAAAGAGACCCGTCATCAAGTAATGATAGTTGCGCAGTAACGGGTAGTCGGCGTAGCCGAGCCGATCTAGCCGTCGCACCTTGGAGAAGTAAATAAGGCGCTGGGCAGCCACCACAGCCAACACTGCCGCCCGCCACCGCGATGACGGCTGCGACGAAGTCGACAGCGACGAGTGCGGCGAGGTAAAAGACACGCGGTTCAGCTCCATGCCGGCGCGTATCCACGGGTGCTTCAGCGCCTCGGTGGCCGTCATGCGTCGGTGCGGGTCGAACGTCAGCAGCTGGCTAATGAAGTCCTGCAGGAGAGGAGAGCAGGCAGGTGAGCGACTGGCGGAGCTGCTGGCTGTCTCGTTGGAGGGACGGTAGCCTCGGCAGATGTCGCGCGAGAGGGCCGCCTCGGTACGGCCTTTAAATGGGTAGTCGCCGACGAACATCACGTGTGCTATAACGCCCATCGCCCACATGTCGACCGGCTTGCCGTAATTCGTGTCGAGAAAAATTTCAGGTGCCATGAAGTGCAGCGTGCCGCACCGCGTCGTCAGACATTGCTCGTTGCCGGCCAGCACGGACAAGCCAAAGTCGGAGATCTTCACCACAAGGTCATTCTGCGAGAGGAGGCAGTTGCTGGGCTTTAAGTCGCGGTGGACAATGCCCTTGTCGTGCACGTACTCGATCGCCATTAAGAGCTGCGTCACGAATCGCCGTGTTTCGGCTTCGGACACTCTCTCGCGATCGAGGCGGTGCTGCAGTGAGTCTCCCGGCAGATACTCCATGACAATCCACAAGTAGGTGTCGTCTTGGAATGTCTCCTCCAGCTTCACAATATTCGGGTGCGAGAGAAGGCTCATTGTCTCTACCTCTCCCATCACGCTGCGCAGTCCTTTCGTGCCGGCTGCTCGCTTGTCGATGCGCTTCACCGCGTACACGTCGCGCGATCCGTTGCGGCGGTTGGCGCTCCACACGTCGCCGTAGGACCCGCAGCCGATTTTCTCGACGAGCGTGTAGCGGCTTCCGATGGGAACACTCTCGCCGGCGTGGCTGTTATGCGACCCGTGTTGAAGACTGTACTGGAGGGCTGAGAAGTCCATCGTGCCCCTCGCAGTGCTGGTTGGCGTAGATGATGAGCAAAAGAGACACCGATGCAGAAAGGGAGAGAGAGAGAGAGAAGTCAACGACAGTGGTGGTGTAGTGTGAACAGAAAAAGAAGGAGGGAGAAACGTAGCGGTAGCGGTGTGCATGTATCACCGCTTCACGACAGAAAAGACAAGAACAAATCAGTTGAAGCGCCGTCTTGCAGAGCACAAATTCAACTCGTCTCCGCCAACGGTGGCACCAGGGGAGAAGTACGTCGTGACATCCCGTAGTGCATTGTTTGGGCAGCGGCAGTGGTAACCACTCGTTACACACAAGGCGGCACGCATCATGCCAGCAACCATCGCCGCCGCTCAGCTCCCTCTTTTTATTTCATTCTTTGTTCATCATCCTGTCCACAACGTAGTGCCACACAGATGCGTCGGCCGGTAAATCAATAGAATATAAACAAGCCGTGCTGCGGCCACGAAGCCTCGACGAGACTTTGCAGCTGCCTATGCGTCCGCAAACCCGACTGCTGCCTTTGCCCATTCCGCGTCTCTTCCCTTCAGCAGCCGTCACCAGAGAGCTGACGAGCGAAGCTGGCACCTACAACAAAAATGACGTGAGACTTTTTTCTTTTTTGCACCCAAGCGCCGTGCAGTTCACTACTTCTCCTCTTCTGTGTCAAGGCAAAGATGCGATGCAAAATAAATGCTTTGCCTCCGCAACGCGTTGGCCACCATAACGGGCGTGCGAATGGCGATCGCAACAGCTGCACGCGCGACAACGATAACAGAAAATATATATATATATATATATGGCTACAGAAACGAAACGGTCTTGTTCGTCGCCGCAGCGATAACTGTCAAATTTACTGTGAGCCAACGCACAAAGCCACAGAGGACACAAGGATACAAGTCGAAAGAGAAAATACAGAGGAAAAGAGTAACACAGCTGCCTTTTGTCGCTCTCCTCCAGTAACCGAGCAGCGCAGCTTGAGAGCGAAGTGCACGCGCACAACGTGGCGAAAGGCTTGATTTAAAAAGGCAGGGAAAAAGAAAAGAACACAAGCGCAAAGGTGAAGAGGAGCAAAACAGTCGATACATCCTTCCATGATGCATCACACAACCACGTTCGTGAGACTTACTGGTTCCCGAGCCCTTGCTCCCGCAGCTTCTCCACCAACCAGTCCATACCCTCAAGCAAGCCATCACCGGTCTTGGCGCTGCTCTTCGCAATAGTCCACGTGCGATTCATAATGGACGACACGCCAAGTTGCTCTGCAATTTCCACCTCTGATGCCGCTTCCGGTAGGTCCTGCTTGTTCGCAAAGATCAGCAACAGACTCTTCCTCAGCTCATCCTCGTCCAGCAAGGCAAACAACTCGTGCTTGGCGACACCCATGCGATCGCGATCGGTGCTATCCACCACGTATATGACGGCGTCGGTATCGCTGAAGTAGCAGCGCCAGTAGGGCCGCACACCAGTCTGGCCACCCAGGTCCCACACCTCGAAGGAGATGTTCTTGTACTGCAGAGTTTCTAGGTTGACCCCGACTGTCGGCACCGTCGTCACGACATCGCCGAGGTGCAATCGGTAAAGAATGGACGTCTTGCCAGCGTTATCCAGGCCTAGCATGAGCACGCGAATCTTGCGGTCTGTCGGCAGGAGGCCCAGTGCCTGCCGCAGCGTCGTCAGCCATGCACCCATGTCAGCGAAAAAAAAAATAAAGGAGTGGAAGGGAAAAATACGGATTGCGAGCTGAGTGGCGCGATGATGCGAGGAGAACTTGTCGATTCCCTCTATTAGAAGTGTCGCTTAGATGAAGGCAGCTCGCCGCGAACAGAAGGCGAGGACACCGGTCAACGGCCGTTTCCACCCTATTCTATGAAAGCACCGAGATGGCGAGTGTGGCAGCGCACGCAGCGCTGCTGTCAAGCGTTAGAGAGTAGCTCAACCCTGGAGCAGAACAACGTGTAAAATGCAAAAAGCAAAGGGAAAAAAAGGTGGCTTCAGCGTATAAGCAGAAAAGATGCAGTCGCACCGCCCGCAAGAGCTTTATGTGTGATCCGTACGAAGAGCAACACAGCACAGCAGCACTACGCTCGATGCCAAAAAAAAAGGAGCAATAAAGATAAAGAGGCACAAATCTGACTCACGTGCGACACACAAACAAAAGAAACTAAACAAACACCGATCAGCCCAGCACGCACCACACCGAGACAGTAGAAAGAAAAGAGGAGGCGACAAGACAGTGGAATAGAAAGCAACTAAACACGCATGCAACACAGCCCAATCATTGAATGCAATGGACCTCACAAACAAGACTCCCGTCATTCATCAACAACATGATACTGTACCATCAGGGGCAGGCATCAACTCCTCCTCATACTTACATCGCACTGGCCACCACGTTGCAAACTGCAACCTGGTCTGACGAGAAAACTCCAAACAGAATCTTTGCAACCAGTTGCACAAAAAACACCTCCACTGTGAGCCACTCCTGTACAACTCACATCACCGAATTCACCTACAGCACGGCAACCTTCTCTCCCTTCTTTTTCTCATATTGGAAATGAAAAATAAAAAAAGAGAATCGGACGACTCCCTTTGCTTAAAATGATAGATTAAAAATTAAAATGAGTTAACTCGCAAACTGCCCTAAGCAATAAGGTCCGGCCACGCAGTCGCACTCGCGCGTCCGCGGGCACGGGCCCGGCAGACGCAGTGCAGCCCCGGCACGCTTACTTCTTGGAGGCCTTGGCGGCGGCCTTGGTCACCTTACCGGCGCTGCCGTCCTTCTTGCTCACGCCCTTGATGATGCCCACGGCCACCGTCTGGCGCATATCGCGGACAGCGAAGCGGCCCAGCGGCGGGTAGTCGTTGAACACCTCCACGCACATCGGCTTCTGCGGGATCATCTTCACGATGGCCGCATCGCCGGACTTGATGGCCTTCGGGCTCTTCTCCAGCTCCTTGCCAGAGCGGCGGTCGATCTTGGACTCGATGTCCGCGAACTTGCACGCGATGTGGCTCGTGTGGCAGTCCAGCACCGGCGCGTAGCCGTTGCTGATCTGGCCGGGGTGGTTCAGCACGATCACCTGGGCAGTGAAGTCGGCCGCCTCCTTCGGGGGGTCGCTCTTCGTGTTGCCGCACACGTTACCACGGCGGATATCCTTCACGGACACGTTCTTCACGTTGAAGCCCACGTTGTCGCCGGGCACGGCCTCAGCCAGCTGCTCGTGGTGCATCTCGATCGACTTCACCTCGGTCGTCACGTTGGCAGGCGCGAACACCACAACGTCGCCCGGCTTCATCACGCCGGTCTCCACACGGCCCACGGGCACAGTGCCGATACCGCCGATCTTGTACACGTCCTGCAGGGGCAGGCGCAGCGGCTTGTCCACCGGACGCACGGGGGCCTCCAGCAGGTCGAGCGCCTCCAGCAGCGTGGGACCCTTGTACCACGACATGTTGTCGGACTTCTCGATCATGTTGTCGCCCTGCCAGCCCGAGATCGGGATGAAGCGCACCTTCTCCGGGTTGTAGCCCACGCGCTTCAGGTACGCGCCGACCTCCTTGCTGATCTCCTCGTAGCGGGCCTGGGCGTACTGCACCGTCTTGTCGTCCATCTTGTTGCAGCACACAACCATCTGCTTCACGCCCAGCGTGAAGGCAAGCAGGGCGTGCTCGCGGGTCTGGCCGTCCTTGGAGATGCCAGCCTCGAAGCCACCCTGGGTCGAGTCAATCATCAGAATGGCGGCATCGGCCTGGGAGGTGCCGGTGATCATGTTCTTGATGAAGTCGCGGTGGCCGGGGGCATCGATGATCGTGAACACGGACTTGGGCGACTCGAACTTCCACAGGGCAATATCGATCGTGATACCGCGCTCGCGCTCCGCCTTCAGCTTGTCCAGCACCCACGCGTACTTGAAGGACGCCTTGCCGATCTCGGCAGCCTCCTTCTCGAACTTCTCGATCGTGCGCTTGTCGATACCACCGCACTTGTAGATCAAGTGACCGGTGGCGGTGGACTTGCCGGCATCGACGTGGCCGACCACCACAAGGTTCATGTGCTGCTTATCCTTGCCCATGATGACGAGAGAAGAGTGTTAGGGGGTTGAGTGAGTGAGTGAGCTAGTTAACTGCGTGTGTGCCAGGAGGGGGGCGTGTGCGCGTGCGTGTGTGGGGACGGCAGGGGCGGCGCAGAGCAGCGTCGCGTGGAGGCGGAGAGGGAGGAGGACGGGTCAGAGGCGAGAGTGGGGGGGAAGCGGGCAGCGCTTTCGCGCAGGGAGGGAGGACGGCGGGCACGGGACGGGCGTCAGCGGCGCCACGCACCGCACGGACACCACCACGGGGAGGCACGGCGGGCAACGGCCCCGCGCAAAAGCCCCAGCGCGCGCAAACAGCGCTGCAGACACACACAAATAGACACATTTAAAAGAGGCACCAGCGGCACCACATACACACACACACATACATCAGCCGCGCACAGCAGCAGCAGCAGCAGCGGCAGCAAAGGCACGCTCCGCAGGCCCACGGGCAGCCACAGCCGCACACCGGCAATCCACGGCGGCGGCGGCGGCACTCAAGCACACGCGCACACGTGCTGCTCCTTACAACTTGCTTTTCGTACAGACTTGGGGGTTTTCTTCGGCGATTGGGTTTTTTTTTCAATTTCGACACTTTATTTATATCCTAATCACTCGCGTCCTGCGGCTTCGCGTGCGTGTGCAGCGGTGCCGGCAGAGCCCACACCCGCACACGCGCTCCATCGCACACGCACGCGGTCCCACGGCAGCGGGGTGCACTGCCGGGGCCGCGCCACGGCCAGCCGCCTGCCTTGCGGCAATCCGAGCTGGTCTGGCTCTTTATACTTCACCTGCTTGTTGCTGTGGTGGTTTGGTTGGTTGTTTTTTCTGCCGCCGACGCACCGGCACGGACACCGGAGTGGGTGCCGGGGGACGTCGGCGCACCTTAGAATCAGTTAGTAGCTTACCTTAGCGGGGCGAGCGCCACGCATGAAAA
>AODS02000215.1:0-18505 GCA_000331325.2 Crithidia fasciculata
GAGGCATAACGGACGACCACCCGACACTGACTGAGGTAGCATAAAAACAATTGAAAGCATCAATGAAAAACAAAAATAGGAGAAGTGAGAGGAGAGGAAATAATCACCAACCTCAACACCTCTTTTTGTGGAGCTCACAAAGAAAAAAATTTTAAGCTGCCACGCTTAACCAACGAAGAGGAAAAAGAATGTCGTCTGGGGATCTGTGACGCGGTGCATTTATTTCCGCGGAAGGCGCTGCGAGGCCGCCACGGACGCTCCAGAGTAGACACACGCGCACACACACATACACAGAAAGGCATTCCGCCGCAACGGAGGAGCACAGGTGGAGAGCGAAGAAAATAAAAAAGACGGAGGGGTAGCATGCAGAGCATGCAAATTAGGTGAACAAAAGAAGAGCAAAAAAAAAATTCTTAGCTTTGCATATGCATTTTATCGACGTTCAACTCGATGATGAATGAAAGAAATTGAAAAGGCAAGTAGAATGCAAATGCTACCAGAATACGTGGCACCCTCACCCCACAATTCTGAAGAAAAGAAATAGAACAGAGCAATGCGCAGTCCGCTACGTCAGTGAAGAGTCGTGGCCAGGCAGTATGGAGCCCCCTGAGTTTCCCACTATTTTCTTAGTTCTATTCTCTCTTCCCGCCCATCATACAAAGCTTGACAGAAGCACAGGACACGCAGGAGAAAAAAATAACAAATAGAAAAAGGAAATAACAAAAATGGGTCAGAGAAAGGCATCCTTTTTGGGGAGGGTTGTCTGTGTGCCACTTGTGAGCGCACAACACCGAATTTTGTTAAGTGAACGTTTAAAGTAAGCTCTACAATACGGGAGTGGGTCGGCAAATACGCAGCACGGCCCCGCGTATTCCTTTCCGCACCTACTATTCATTCCGGTAACAACCCGTTTAAGCAAGAAAAAAGAATTTTAGAATCACTTAAGCAACTAAGAAACAGAAAATAGGTAGTTAAAGGCCAAAACACCACCAACTCTGTGAGCCACGCTGCCTCCGCTGTACCCTTTCCTGACACGTAAAGAGAGGTATTTGACGTTCAGCGGGAATTGACACGGCAGCACAGCACATGCAATCACGGATCAACGGAGAGCTGAATACACAAGTGCACTAAGCCACGCTACGGCATCTCGACCGCGTAAGTGACATCCAGCGCCTTCAGTCCAGTCTTTTTGTAGGAGAAGGCGTACACGCTGACGTTGTCCCCCTCCGCAATAAACGAGCCGGGGATGCCCTTCGGATGCTCCCACTCGAAGTTCGTGTACCGCCCGTAGCCACCCGTTGTGGACGGCACCAGCGACCGCATGTAGGCCTCCGCATCCTTCACCGCCGCCCGCACCACCGCACCAGAGTTCAATCGAATCCGCTCCGCCACCTCGTGCTCGTGCTGGAAGTAGTAGTGCAGGTAGTACTCGTCAAAGGGGGAGACGTGGTGGAGCAGCATGGCAGCCCAGCCGATGGGCCTTTTGGGCATGTGCGTGTCCAGCATGCGCGGCTTCGCCTCCTCGACGTAAAGGGCACGCTTGAAGGGGCACACCTCGCGCAGGCGGCGGCGCTTGTCACGCAACATGCGGCCCACAAACATGTCCTCTATATGCATCAGCAGCTCTTCGTACACCTCCTTCGCAGTTTCATCATATGGGAGACAGCGTAGCGCAGGGTACGCGCGTTCAGCTCATCTGTGTCTTCCATCACCGCCTGCACCATCCGCCGGTGCAGCATGTAGCCGTTGCCACCGTGGTATCGCAAATTATCCCACGCCGCATTTCTCACCCAGCAGCCCCAGTAAATGCACTCCTCTGTTTGTTCGATGCCGATGGGATCGCGCAGGCCATGCGGAGCCAGCATCTTGTCGTTTTGGAACCCAGCACGCATGTAGCGGGTGTCGCGCACGAACTGCGGCACCTTCAGGTACGTGTCGTCGTCGCTCTTCATGATGTACGGCACATCGGGGAAGGCGTGGTAGGCGTACTCCAGCCACAACACAAGCTTCTGGCTCATCCCCACCTCCACCGGAAGGCCCCAGTTGCCGCCCTCGCCCATCTTCTTCTTCGAGGTCGGGCGGCGGTCCGTCATCATGTCCACCCACAGCATGTTGCGGTGTGCGAGCGCCTCCTGCCACAGCGCTGCCGACGCATGGCAGATGAACTCGGCAGGGGCAACGGCAGCGGGGACGCACAGGCAGCTGCAGCGCGGACGCGAGCTGCGACACCCACGTCGGGGCCGCGTCAGCACCAGCTCCAGAGCTCTTCGTGACGAGCTTTGCGCACGGCGACTCCGGCAGACGCGGATCATGCGCACCCATGCCCTGCAAGTCATTAATCAGCTCCACGCGGCGAAACTCGGGAGCGGGCGGGGTTGTGGTCTCGTCGTCGTCGTCATCCTCTTGGAGCAGCATTGTCGACGCGTCCTCGTACTCCGCCACCGTCGGCAGCAGCGGCGACATGTCCGTCACACCCTGCGACAGCTCACGCTCCGCAGCGGCGAAGATGTACAGCGGCAGCAGCGCACCGTCGAAGCCGTTCTCGCTCCGCGCAACGTCGCGGTACGACAGCCACGTCGCACGCTGGGCATCGCGCAGCGACGCACGCACCGGCTGGTCCACGGACGGAATGCCCAACACCACCAGGTACGGCGTCGTCCCGCCCTTCAGCCCCACGGGCGACGCACCAGCGAACTGGCGCCGCACAGCACGCGACCGGCCCACCCAGCCCCACCTCGCAAGCTCCGCGCCAACCGCCACGTCGTCCGTCACGCTCGCCATCGCAAACAGCATCGGCCCCGCAAGCCCCAGCGGCGCACTCGGCGTCGCAAACACAGCAGCCGCAGCCGCGTCGCTCCGGTTGCCCAGCTGCCGCGCAACAGCAGCCGCGTGCGTCGCGCTGTCCAGGCACTCCGTGCACGCAGCCTCCACCACGTGCAGCGTCCACGACGGCAGCTGCGTCCGCCGCATCACCAGTGCGCGACGCAAGGCCCTTCTCGCGCCGCCGCAGCTGTGTCTTGTCCAGGCAGGTCAGCGGCTCCCGGTGCAACACCAGCACCGACAGCGGACGCATTCCACGCCACCTCCGGCGCCTGCTCCTCCGCCTGATCTTCCGTCTCGCTCACCACCTGCTGGCCGCCGCGCCGCGTCAGCATGAAGTTCGTCACGCACAGCGAAAGCAGCACCAGCGACAGCAACCCCACAAGCACCCCACGCGGGCCAAAGCCCATCACCGCTGGCGACGACGTCTTCGCAGACGGCGGACCACTGTGGCGTGCAGCGCCAAGAGACGGCGAGCTCTTCGCACGGCCGCCATCGGCGCAGCGACAACGGTGCCATGGAGACGGACGGCAAACTCAGCGGCTGCATGGCGTACCTGAGAACGAGGGCGGCTTAAGTATCGTGTCGTGTGACGGCAAGCTAACGATGCTCGAGCAGTGAAGTGATGTGAGCGGAGTCTGTGACTCTCAGCGAGAGCGGAGTGAAGCGCAAACTGGATCGGTTGTCCCAGAGTGTCTCTGCGGGTTAGAAGAAAAGCGGAGTGTGATACAAGAGAAGAAGGTGGGCAATTTTCGACAGATGGGGGCAGGGGAATCGAAGGAGCACCGGAGCTTCCGCAATCAAAGTGACAAAGGCGATGCTGAGGGCGGCTGTAGGGAAACTTGCGAGACGAGTCACCAGTCCATCACAACACTCCCGTGTGGGGGTGTGGCAAATGCGGCAACAGAGGTCCGCGATCAGAAACAGGAGAAAGCAACGTGTCGCGGCACTGCGAGCTTGTCGGTCAATGGCACAGCAGATGCGTGTACGGGGAGAGGTACAAGTCATGGTGTGCGTGTGCGTGGGCGTGGAGAGCTTTACCGCTATGAAACCTATACGCTTCTGTTCTGTTCTTTGTTTTCTTTTTCCTGCGTTACGCTGCTCTTGTCTTTGTTTTATCACTTTTTCAGACAAAGAAAGAGCGAGATAATTGGCGTTTTTCGCTTTACTGCTGCTTTACAGACACGACAGCATCCTTCGCGGAGCAGGAGACATGAGGGGCGACATTTGCAAATAGCTTTGCTTTTCTCTTTTGCTTCCGCTGTGTCGCCTCGACGAGGAGTAGCAAGAAAGCACGAGTCTGTGCGAGGGGGAGGGTTTGGGTTGGTGCTGAGAAGGGCAAGCTGCTGTACGGTCGTGGCCCGCTTGGATGAATAACGCACAAACATGTATAGCAGCCTTTGAGACGGGCGAGAAGAGAACAAAGATCCTATTTTAAAAAACCCTAGAGAAGCACAGACTATCAGCTTTACCTGCTTGGCACCCTCGCTACATCCCCTCTCCCGCTACTTCCACTGCACGTCCTCCCGCACATCCCCTCGCTCTCTCGGTTTCTCTGTCTCAATGAATTTGGCGGCTGTCATGCGTGCTTTTTTTACGCCTCGCACTTCCACACAAATGTGAGAACCAGAGAGAGGTCGTAGCGCCTTACGATATCAATACGAAAAAAAAAAACATTTTAAAAAAAAAAGAGAGCAACTTGACAATAGAAAAGACAGAAAAAAAAACATTAGACGAAAAGAAACAAAGAAAAAACTTGTTCTACGTGTTGTTTGCGGCCACGCTCGTGTCGTCAGGCACTAGAGGAACACAAAAGGAAAAAAAAAGAGCATGAAAGAAAAGAACTTTTGTTTTTGTGCGTGCGTAGTGTTATACTCACTCCTAGATGCCTTGCGCTTAGCCGCGGGTGTCCTTAATTATTATTTTGTTGGTTGTGTGTGGGTTTTTTGTTTTTGGACGCCACAGCACTCAATGACAGAAAAATGAGAAAGAGATTTAGCAAATGGAATACAAGAGAATTGTGAGACCCCCACAATTAAAGTAAGGTTAACTAAACAGAGGAAAATGGTCTTCCGGCGCATGCTTCGCTGTCAAGCCGTGGTGCATGAACGTCGTTCGCTGCGTTCTCCTCCTTGCCCGTGAGCAGCCACGCCAAACAAAACAAGAAAACAAAGACACCACAACGGCCAAACGGGGAGAAGGTCAACAACAGCGAGGCGTTCCGCAACGCCAACTGCACTCAGCATTACACTAAAAGAAAAAACAAAACAGAGAGAGGTCTTCGTGGAACATGCGTGTACCTGGCAAACCACCTCTCCCTCTCACTCGGTGAGACACGCAGTCGCGCAACGAACAGAACGCAGTCTTTTGTCAAGGAAACACTCCCCAACTGCGCTAATGTCCTGCTGATCAAGAAACACAGAAAAATGAGCAAAACAAAACAAAAGAATAAAGAGAAAAATGACATAATGGGGAAAATGAAAATAGCGGGTGCGGCACCAGAAAGCCAAGCCAACGAACTCAATAACCTTCTCTTCACGAACCCATTCTCAACCAGGCTTCCGAACCCTCTGGACTATTTCCTGCCCGCAAAGGGACATCGATCACGCAGCTTTGGCATAATTTCTTCTTTTTCAAGCTTAGCACCGTGCCCCAAAGCCCGAAAGAAAAAAGGATTTTTTCCCTTTACGATTGAGAAAATGCTCTGGACAGCTGCACAGGAACGAAACAAAAAAAAAAACAGTGCACACGTTCCTTCACCACTACGACGAAGAGACGCACCTCACTCGCTCCGAAGCCACGCGGCACATACCACGCACAACACACCTTCGGGAGAAAACATAAAACGTCGCACCTCAGAACTTTCTACAGCATCGAAAAATGGTTGAGCTGCCACGTGTGCATCCTCATCTCCCTTCAACACTGAAGCGCACAACAGGAATAAAGCCAGTTTACTCGCTCCCCTTAGAACCACATCGCCGTGTAAAAGGATGACACATAGCCGGCCATGATGCCGTGGCACGGCAGCCCACGGCCCCAGCGGCGCAGTATCACGTTGGTAGACACAGAGGACACGGCGACGCCACGGAACATGCCCGTGTTCGTCAGCACGAAGTAGTCGAAGGCCATCGCGAACATCTCCTCCAAGAGCGGCTCATAGAGGTTTTGCATCATCTCTACTCGTAGCTGCGCCTCACCCTCATCAGTGCGATACATGCGGCCATTCTTGCGGCGGACAGCTTTCGGTATCTTGGCGTCCAGTTGGCGGTACATGTCATCATACACGGACCGGAAACTGCCGCCGATGCGCACATCATACGCGTTGACGAAGCGTTGAGGGAAAGTCGACGCCTCTCCCCACGTCGCACCACGGCCATCACCGGCGCGCCGTCCCCATTAGCCAGCGATCCACCTGCTCCGCAATGTCTCCGCTCTGGTCGTCGTACGCCATGTAGATGGTCGGCACCACTGCCGCAGCACCAGCACCAGCACCAGCGTCCGCCGTCATGTTGTGGCGCATCCACCGCGTGTACTGCCGGTACAGCTCCACCACACGCGTCCGCGACAGTGCGCAGTCCAGCTCCATGTTCCGCAGCGTCGACACCGGACTCGCCCAGCTCGGGTCCTCCTTGTCCAGCCGGAACCGCGGATCGATCGGATACGCCGTCTGGTCGACTATGACACCCTCCGCGCGGCACGTCCCCTCACGGCGGCGAATGTGGAGACCGATCACGTGCTTGAAGTTGACCGGCCGAAGCGTGTTGTGCATGCTGGCGTTGTTGCCGTTCGTCGCATCCACCGGCCACAACAGCCTCGACGCAGTCTGCGAGTACAGGCGGTCCGCCTCCTTCACAATGGCATCGGACGGACGCAGCAGCCCATCAGCAGCGTCTGCTCCCGCAGCGACGGGTGCGCGTAGAACGCCATGCGGCTCGACAGGATCCCAAGCCGAGGCTGCGGCTTCACACCCTCAGCGGCCACGTGGTCACCGCCCAGCTGCTCCACCATCAGCGACACGGCCCTCCGCATGCACGCCATCCGCACGTACTCCGCCTCGTCACCATTCGGAAAGACGTCCTTCACAGTGAAGTCCTCCCCTGTCTCCGTCAAGTTCATCCCATCGTCGCGCGCATCACGGACACTCGTCACCGGCGGGTCGCGCGCCTTCGAGTCCTCCAGCCACGCGTCCACGTTGTACACGCGCGCACCCGACTCCGCGCTCCGCTGCGGCAACACGTACCACTCCTTTCGATCCACTTTCCTCCACTCCCTGTCGCTCCTCGGACGCGGGTCGGCGTAGTAGTTGTAGCGGCGCAGCGTCATCGGCTCCTTCTCAGCCTCCAGCTCCTTCAGCATCGCGCGGGCCTCCGCGTACGACACCAGGCAGTAGCCGCCCTCGCGCCGCAGCGCATTGAACCCGTACAGCTTCTGCGCGTCGTAGCGCACGTACGCCACGTCCCTCTCCGGCACCAGCACAGGCACGATGAAGGTCCGGTTCAGCCTCTTCGACAGCGCCAGCGTGTTCGTCATCTCCTGCACCTGGTTGTGCTGCCGGCCAAAGCGGCCAATGAACACAGACAAGAAGTGCGACGGGCACACCATTTCGAACGGCTCGGATCTGGTTGAGGTCTCGTCGCGACCAAAGCGGATCACAACGCCGCTGCGGTCGCCCGTCAGCGCCACAGACTCCGGCGGCCGCACGTCGCGGTCCACGTCCGTCTCCAGCACGCGCGCAGTCCCGAAGTACGGCGGCGCCGAAGCACCTGCGGCATCCAGCGCGGC
This sequence comes from Crithidia fasciculata, assembly GCA_000331325.2. NCBI lineage: Eukaryota > Euglenozoa > Kinetoplastea > Trypanosomatida > Trypanosomatidae > Crithidia > Crithidia fasciculata. The sequence continues at coordinate 7,603 of AODS02000215.1, forward strand.
ATCGCCCACCGCGCGCAGCGGCCACGACGGCAGCCGCGGGTACGACACGTCCATCTTCGCAGCGCCGCCACCAGCAGACGCAGCCGCCACCGGCCGCACCTCCGCAAGGAACGCGGGGCACTGGTCCGCACGCCCCACAGACACGCCGCCGCCCTCCGCGTCGTAGTCCACCACCACGGCAGCGCTCACCACGGGGGCCGCCCCGTCCCGCGCAAGCGCCGCGTCCTGCGCAGCACCCATCAGGCCAAGGCTCAGCAGCTGCGCCACGCACCGCTGCACCACCACAGCACTGCTCGGCCACGCCGCAGTCGCCGCTCCGCTCCCCCGCACTGAACACCGGCGCAGTCCCCAGCCGCACCTGCATCACCTCCGTCGCCACGTGCTGCACAGGCGCCGCGGACACCGTCTCCGTCGCGTGCGGCGGCCGCCCCACGTGCACGTACACGAGCCCGTCCGTGCACATCGCACACACCTGGTCCGCCGCCCGCACCACCACCGCAGGCAGCGCCGTCTCGTCAATCGCGTGGAACAGTGGGTCCATGTGATCCTCCAGCGATGGCCGGACTGCAGGGTGGGGCGGCGGGGTGGGGATCTTCCCAAGACGGTGTGCAGGGGTTTCCATGGCGCCGGGACTCATCACAAAGATCCCGCTCAGCACCACTAACAGTGCCAGGAAACCGATTTGTAGTATGTGGGAAGTACGCAGGACGCCATGGAGTCGACTGCGAGCCAATGGCGCGCCGTCATCGCGCTCATCGCTCCCGGTGCCGCTGTATTTCCTAGAGATAAGGTGTTTCATTGCTCCAGTATCACGCTGCGAAGCACAACCCAACACAATCGTACCTTGTTTCTGTGAGAGTGCCGAACCTACATTGTGTGTGTGTGGTTCTTGAGAAATGCAGCGCCGCTCCCTTCGCAGCCACAGAGACGGCAGGCACTCTAGAAATGAGTTCTTTAAAAAGCGTTGTTGTCGCTGCTGTTGCTGTTTTCTTTTTGGTCAGAGACTGAGAGAGAGAGGAAGAGGTGGAGGGTGGGTGAACCAGTGCGCCTGCCTCGCACGCTTTTTTCTTTTCGTTCTTGTGCCCAAGTATACCTGATGTCGACGACTACGCATGCGCACATGATCACGCAGCTAGCCCACACGCATTGCCCCCTCCCCCGGTGCACACGGCCGTCATACAGCTGCTTGTGGACAGCAGGGTATGCTTAGGGGCAGGAGAGCACGCAACAATAAGAATCCCGGCAACATGCGGGTGGCCCTCACCTTCTCCTATCCACAACACCTCCCCTCGCTGGCATGATAACAATAATAGTAAAATACCAATAATAACACTAGTAAGAGAGTTGACAGTCGCGCACTTCTCAGCCGATTGCCTCGTCTCACTACAATCGCCACCGCTCTACGGACAGCGTGAGCCGCATAAAGATATCGGGTGTCGGATCGCTTTACTTCAAGACATAACGGACGACACCCGACACTGACTGAGGTAGCATAAAAACAATTGAAAGCAACAATGAAAAACAAAAAATAGGAGAAGTGAGAGGAGAGGAAATAATCACCAACCTCAACACCTCTTTTGTGGAGCTCACAAAGAAAAAAAATTTTAAGCTGCCACGCTTAACCAACGAAGAGGAAAAGAATGTCGTCTGGGGATCTGTGACGCGGTGCATGTATTTCCGCGGAAGGCGCTGCGAGGCCGCCACGGACGCTCCAGAGTGGGCACACACACATACACACATACACAGAAAGGCATTCCGCCGCAACGGAGGAGCACAGGTGGAGAGCGAAGAAAATAAAAAAGACGGAGGGGTAGCATGCAGGAGCATGCAAATTAGGTGAACAAAAGAAGAGCAAAAAAAAAATTCCTAGCTTTGCATATGCATTTTATCGACGTTCAACTCGATGATGAATGAAAGAAATTGAAAAGGCAAGTAGAATGCAAATGCTACCAGAATACGTGGCACCCTCACCCCACAATTCTGAAGAAAAGAAATAGAACAGAGCAATGCGCAGTCCGCTACGTCAGTGAAGAGTCGTGGCCAGGCAGTATAGAGCCCCCTGAGTTTCCCACTATTTTCTTAGTTCTATTCTCTTTTCCCGCCCATCATACAAAGCTTGACAGAAGCACAGGACACACAGGAGAAAAAAAAAAACAAATAGAAAAAGGAAATAACAAAAATGGGGAAGATAAAGGCATCCTTTTTGGGGAGGGTTGTCTGTGTGCCACTTGTGAGCGCACAACACCGAATTTTGTTAAGTGAACGTTTAAAGTAAGCTCTACAATACGGGAGTGGGTTCGGCAAATACGCAGCACGGCCCCGCGTATTCCTTTCCGCACCTACTATTCATCCCGGTAACAACCCGTTTAAGCAAGAAAAAAGAATTTTAGAATCACTTAAGCAACTAAGAAACACAAAATAGGTAGTTAAAGGCCAAAACACCACCAACTCTGTGAGCCACGCTGCCTCCGCTGTACCCTTTCCTGACACGTAAAGAGAGGTATTTGACGTTCAGCGGGAATTGACACGGCAGCACAGCACATGCAATCACGGATCAACGGAGAGCTGAATACACAAGTGCACTAAGCCACGCTACGGCATCTCGACCGCGTAAGTGACATCCAGCGCCTTCAGTCCAGTCTTTTTGTAGGAGAAGGCGTACACGCTGACGTTGTCCCCCTCCGCAATAAACGAGCCGGGGATGCCCTTCGGATGCTCCCACTCGAAGTTCGTGTACCGCCCGTAGCCACCCGTTGTGGACGGCACCAGCGACCGCATGTAGGCCTCCGCATCCTTCACCGCCGCCCGCACCACCGCACCGGAGTTCAATCGAATCCGCTCCGCCACCTCGTGCTCGTGCTGGAAGTAGTAGTGCAGGTAGTACTCGTCAAAGGGGGAGACGTGGTGGAGCAGCATGGCAGCCCAGCCGATGGGCCTTTTGGGCATGTGCGTGTCCAGCATGCGCGGCTTCGCCTCCTCGACGTAAAGGGCACGCTTGAAGGGGCACACCTCGCGCAGGCGGCGGCGCTTGTCACGCAACATGCGGCCCACAAACATGTCCTCTATATGCATCAGCAGCTCTTCGTACACCTCCTTCGCAGTTTCATCATATGGGGAGACAGCGTAGCGCAGGGTACGCGCGTTCAGCTCATCTGTGTCCTCCATCACCGCCTGCACCATCCGCCGGTGCAGCATGTAGCCGTTGCCACCGTGGTAATGCAAGCTGTCAAACAACTTATTTCTTACATAGCACCCCCAGTAAATGCACTCCTCTGTTTGTTCAATGCCGATGGGATCGCGCAGGCCATGCGGAGCCAGCATCTTGTCGTTTTGGAACCCAGCACGCATGTAGCGGGTGTCGCGCACGAACTGCGGCACCTTCAGGTACGTGTCGTCGTCGCTCTTCATGATGTACGGCACATCGGGGAAGGCGTGGTAGGCGTACTCCAGCCACAACACAAGCTTCTGGCTCATCCCCACCTCCACCGGAAGGCCCCAGTTGCCGCCCTCGCCCATCTTCTTCTTCGAGGTCGGGCGGCGGTCCGTCATCATGTCCACCCACAGCATGTTGCGGTGTGCGAGCGCCTCCTGCCACAGCGCCGCCGACGCGTGGCAGATGAACTCGGCAGGGGCAACGGCAGCGGGACGCACAGGCAGCTGCAGCGCGGACGCGAGCTGCGACACCCACGTCGGGGCCGCGTCAGCACCAGCTCCAGAGCTCTTCGTGACGAGCTTTGCGCACGGCGACTCCGGCAGACGCGGATCATGCGCACCCATGCCCTGCAAGTCATTAATCAGCTCCACGCGGCGAAACTCGGGAGCGGGCGGGGTTGTGGTCTCGTCGTCGTCGTCATCGTCTTGGAGCAGCATCGTCGACGCGTCCTCGTACTCCGCCACCGTCGGCAGCAGCGGCGACATGTCCGTCACACCCTGCAACAGCTCACGCTCCGCAGCGGCGAAGATGTACAGCGGCAGCAGCGCACCGTCGAAGTCGTTCTCGCTCCGCGCAACGTCGCGGTACGACAGCCACGTCGCACGCTGGGCATCGCGCAGCGACGCACGCACCGGCTGGTCCACGGACGGGATGCCCAACACCACCAGGTACGGCGTCGTCCATCCCTTCAGCCCCACGGGCGACGCACCAGCGAACTGGCGCCGCACAGCACGCGACCGGCCCACCCAGCCCCACCTCGCAAGCTCCGCGCCAACCGCCACGTCGTCCGTCACGCTCGCCATCGCAAACAGCATCGGCCCCGCAAGCCCCAGCGGCGCACTCGGCGTCGCAAACACAGCAGCCGCAGCCGCGTCGCTCCGGTTGCCCAGCTGCCGCGCAACAGCAGCCGCGTGCGTCGCGCTGTCCAGGCACTCCGTGCACGCAGCCTCCACCACGTGCAGCGTCCACGACGGCAGCTGCGTCCGCCGCATCACAGTGCGCGACGCAAGGCCCTTCTCCGCGCCGCAGCTGCTGCGTCTTGTCCAGGCAGGTCAGCGGCTCCCGGTGCAACACCAGCACCGACAGCGACGCATTCCACGCCACCTCCGGCGCCTGCTCCTCCGCCTGATCTTCCGTCTCGCTCCACCACCTGCTGGCCGCCACGCCGCGTCAGCATGAAGTTCGTCACGCACAGCGAAAGCAGCACCAGCGACAGCAACCCCACAAGCACCAAGGCGCGTGTCTTCCTCCTGATGCCCGCACCGAAGGATGGCAAGGACCGCACCGGCGCCATCGCGAACCGCTGCAGGTGTTTCAGCAGCTGCACAACACTGGAGGATGAGTTCGACTCCTGGCGGTGCCGCGCAGATTCTTTACTCGTGAAAAAAAAACCGAATCGCTGCTGGTTCTTGCCAGCTCCGAAGTGTTTTTGTTTTTTTTTTCTTTTTGGCAGAGGTGAAGCAGGCTGGTGGTGATCTGGTTTGTGGCGCACTGCACAGGCGTGGGCAAGCAGTAGTCAAAGGACAACGAGAAGACGCAAAGCCGTGCCGGGTTTTCAATGTGAAGGGAGCTTTAAAGAGAAAAAAAAAAAGAAAACAACCGGCACACAAAAAATAAATTCAACAAGTTGCGCCAACAGAGCCGCTGTTGCCCAGTGATGTTGTGTGTGGGAGGGGATAAAGAAGCAAAAGTACACCAAAAAATGAGAGAGAGGTCGCTGGAGTGTAAATGGCACAAGTGCTATAAAAGAGAAGCGAAGACAGCTGAAAGCACTATACACAAAGCTCCGCAGCAACCCGCACGCGCACACGCACACCTACGACAACGACGGGATGCTGAAGACGGAGTTGTTTGGGAAAAAGAAATAGCGACGAAAATAAATTGTGGTTAAAAAAAATAGTAAAAAAGCAAGCGAAAACAAGGGTAAAAATGGGAGAAAAATAGGTTTGTAAAGCAAAACAAAAATGGATAAAGAATGGTTTATTTATCGTTTCGATTGCTTAGGGGTTAAATCTTTTCTTTTGTTTGTTTAGGAAACGGCACCAATCACAATAGGGCAACCAGGAAAGTGCATCAACACGGTGACCAGGACACGTTGTTTTTTTTTTTTTCTTTATAAATAATTAGTTTATTGACGTGGGAAGATGGGGGGTGAGGGGGAGGGGGGGTTTAAAATTACGGTAGGCTTCACCAGAGCGCACCGGCTTTCCTTTCTTCCCTCGTTTGTATCTCGTTGCGAGTTTACAAAGTTCAACTAAATTAGTTTAAGTCTTTTTTTCTTCTGTGTTGTGTCAATTTTTTTTTTTTTTTTGCGGGTGATACAAGTGATGCGAAGGAGAAAGAGAAGGAGAGAGAGAGAGAGAGCGAACCCCACGAGAGTTGGAGAGGAGAAAAAGAGCGGTTGTAGCGCAAGGGGAAGCACGCACGACAGCAGGCGGTCCTTCCACCATCGCCGTGTCGCAGTTTCGTTTTCATTCTTTTTCAAGTTCTTTCCGGCACCAAAGTCCTTGGGAGACAGTCTCACATGTTTCTTTTTTTTTTTTCCTTCGCGTTGTTTCCTTTTTCTAAGTAGTTAAAAAGCTGCGAGCCCAGAACCACTGTCTTCTCTTTCTTGAGAAGCCGCTCTCTCAGCGTGGGAATCAGCAGAACAGATCAGCAGCGGGAGCAGCACCACTTTAGCGTCGTGTTGCTCTCAGCGGGCGCGGTACTGTCAGTGTTCCATGTGCCGAGAAGTGGGTCGGTTTTGTCATCCCCTCAAGCACAACATCGGGCGGCGAAACTCGCTGATGACCTCGTCACCCGCTGAGTTGCTAGTAAACAGCACGGCGTTGAGAGAGGCACCTCGAATTCGCAGACAAGCTCTACTCCTTTGCCACTTATGTATTTTTCGGTTGTGGTATTTTGTTTTTTAATTCTCGTCTTGAGCGCTTCTTCCCGACAAGACACAATAAAACAAAAGAAGAATCTCGCAGTAGGTTTCAGCTAGAGAAGACCCGAAAACGAAGAGTCGAATGCAGTGAGGGGTCCTCCCCGATGGTTCAGGTGGTGTCATCGCCGTCAAAAGGACGCGCCACCTCCCGCTGTGGAAAGTCCACACCACACACACACACACACAACGCGTCATACTCCCTCTACACTCCTCTCCCTTTCTCTCTTCAGCTCGGGGGGCAAGGCGCAATCTCTTCATTTGTTGTTGTTGTTTTCCTTTGAAGTCATTGAAAAGCAAAGAGGGGGAGAAAAAATGCAGCTACTCGCAAACAGGTAAAATTCTCGTATTTCCTTAATTTCATCTCACTTTGAGCAAACAGAAACGCGGTTGTGGTAACAAGACGCGCAGCACGGGCAGTGCAACTGTGAAGGGCGGCACCAGCGCGCGTCGTCGGCCACAAAAAGAATGATGTATTCCCCGCCAGCGAGCCTCGACGGGTGAGTGTCCAATTGCACCTCTCCCTCGAAAACACGCCCACATACCGCTAGAAATAAGTGCAGGAAAGACCCCGCGAGAATTGAGCGCTCGCCTCTGCATACTTCTGTTTATTTTATTTTCTTTTTTACTTTAACTGCAACAGAATACTGAAACTTGGGCATACTAGAAACAAAAACAGAGAAAAAAGTTTTTTTTTTATCTTTTGACACTCACTGCCACGCCTCCTCTCTCTTTCAATGGCTTTAAGTCTTGTCAAAAAAAAAAAAAAAGATTCGACCTCTGCCGAGTACAAAGGAAAAGCTGTTTCGTATCCCTTCCGCCACAACACTCACACCAGGGAGGCTCGAAGTCGAGGACGAAGGGAGCCGGCGTACGAGACTTTTGAGCGTGGAGTTTTTTTTTTCTGTTGCTGTTGTTGTTGTTTGTTAATCTTGCAACGACGTCGCAGCCTCCTTCTTTGTTCTTGTTCTTCTCGTGCTTTGCTTTACCTCGAATGCGTCGCGAGTCGTAGGGAACAGCATACGAGTAAGATTGAAGAACGAGACAGATGGAGAAAGTGGGGATTAACACGTCTTTAGCAAAAAAAAAGGCTCCAGAAGAAAATATGGATTAATAGCAGCAACAAATCAATGGAAAGAAGCACTGAGTAAGAAAGTCAACTAACAACATGAGGAAAAAAGAAACAGAGAAAAGGGTCAATTGGGACCAGAAGGTCAATGAGAACGCAACCGAAAAATGAAAGAACGAAAAGAGTTCGTCGTCCTTCGTTACGATACGAAACAGCAAGGTGGAGGCGACTGAAACAGAGCTAAACAAGAAGAGCAAATAGTAGATCGATAGATTAAGCGTACACCCTAACGTGACGTTCAAAAAGGACGAACGACTACAAAAAAAAAAGATCTAGCAGTAACAGAATGCAAATGTTAATGGCAGGTGAGACGGGAAGTTCGGCTTTCCTCACAATCCTGCCGCTCTGGCGGCGTCATCACAAGCAGATTAAGTACGCAACAAACCATGCTAACGAGAAAACAAAAAGCGGCACATTGGCAAAACAAATAGAAATACACACACTCTCCAACCACTAACACAGCTCGCCACATGGCCTCACTCCCAATTCAATCACACGGCAACAGCCCACAACCCGAAGCTCCCTCCCCACCACGCCCCTTTCCCAATTCCAGTAAACACATACAAGCACACCGCGTCTCAAAGAGAGAGGGAGACAACCAAATGTCGCTTGTCCATCACTATGTCCTACTGGATTAAAAAAGCACCCACCTTAAAGCTTTGAGAACCACATCGCCGTGTAAAAGGATGACACATAGCCGGCCATGATGCCGTGGCACGCGCCCACGAACCCAGCGCGCCAGTATCACCCGCTGGTAGATCCAGAGGACACCTGCGACGCCACGGACATCCGTTCGTCCCGCACGAAGTAGCGAGAGGCCATTCGCGAACATCTCCCTTCAACCATCGCTCATAGAGGTTTTGCATCATCTCTACTCGTAGCTGCGCCTCACCCTCATCAGTGCGATACATGCGACCATTCTTGCGGCGGACAGGTTTCGGTATCTTGGCGTCCAGTTGGCGGTACATGTCATCATACACGGACCGGAAACTGCCGCCGATGCGCACATCATACGCGTTGACGAAGCGTTGAGGGAAAGTCGACGCCTCTCCCCACGTCGCACCACGGCCATCACCGCGCGCCGTCCCCATTAGCCAGCGATCCACCTGCTCCGCAATGTCTTCTCCGCTCGGCGTGTACCATTAATGTCCGGCCACAAACTGCGCGCACCAGCACATACAGCACCAGCACCAGCGTCCGCCGTCATGTTGTGGCGCATCCATCGCGTGTACTGCCGGTACAGCTCCACCACACGCGTCCGCGACAGTGCGCAGTCCAGCTCCATGTTCCGCAGCGTCGACAGCGGACTCGCCCAGCTCGGGTCCTCCTTGTCCAGCTGGAAGCGTTGGTCGATTGTGTACGCAGTTCCGCCGATTCTTGCACCCTCCGCGCGGCACGTCCCCTCACGGCGGCGAATGTGGAGGCCGATCACGTGCTTGAAGTTGACCGGCCGAAGCGTGTTGTGCATGCTGGCGTTGTTGCCGCCCGTCGCATCCACCGGCCACAACAGCTTCGACGCAGTCTGCGAGTACAGGCGGTCCACCTCCTTCACAATGGCATCGGACGGACGCAGCAGGCCCATCAGCAGCGTCTGCTCCCGCAGCGACGGGTGCGTGTAGAACGCCATGTGCGCAGACAGTACTGCTAGCCGAGGCTGCGGCTTCACACCCTCAGCGGCCACGTGGTTACCGCCCAGCTGCCCCGCCATCACTGACACGGCCCTCCGCATGCACGCCATCCACACGTACTCCGCCTCGTCACCATTCGGAAAGACGTCCTTCACAGTGAAGGCCGCTTCCGTCTCAAAGAAGTTCATGCCGTCACTGCGGGCGTCTCCCACCACCGTCACCGGCGGTTCGCGTGTCTCCGAGTCCTCCAGCCACGCGTCCACGTTGTACAAGCGCCGTTTGTCCGCTCGCAGCCCGGGAAGCTTCCACCAATCTTTGCTGGAAATCTGCTGCCAATCCGTCGCATTTGAAGGACGTGGATGGCCGTAGTAGTTGTAGCGGCGCAGCGTCATCGGCTCCTTCTCAGCCTCCAGCTCCTTCAGCATCGCGCGGGCCTCCGCGTACGACACCAGGCAGTAGCCGCCCTCGCGACGCAGCGCATTGAACCCGTACAGCTTGTAACTCGCGTCGTCTAGCGGCAGGGTGGGACGGAGGCGTCCGGCACGTCACTCTCCCGCACAAAGCACAAGGCACGAGAAAGGCCCCACGTTCATCAGCCTCTTCGACAGCAGCGTGTCGTTCATCTTCTGCACCTGTTTGCGGCCGGCCAAATCAAAGCGAAACGGGCCAAGAACACCAGACAGTAATGTCCCGGCACCGGCTTGTGGCTCCATCTCGAACGGCTCGGATCTGGTTGAGGTCTCGTCGCGACCAAAGCGGATCACAACGCCGCTGCGGTCGCCCGTCAGCGCCACAGACTCCGGCGGCCGCACGTCGCGGTCCACGTCCGTCTCCAGCACGCGCGCAGTCCCGAAGTACGGCGGCGCCGAAGCACCTGCGGCATCCAGCGCGGCATCGCCCACCGCGCGCAGCGGCCACGACGGCAGCCGCGGGTACGACACGTCCATCTTCGCAGCGCCGCCACCAGCAGACGCAGCCGCCACCGGCCGCACCTCCGCAAGGAACGCGGGGCACTGGTCCGCACGCCCCACAGACACGCCGCCGCCCTCCGCGTCGTAGTCCACCACCACGGCAGCGCTCACCACGGGGGCCGCCCCGTCCCGCGCAAGCGCCGCGTCCTGCGCAGCACCCATCAGGCCAAGGCTCAGCAGCTGCGCCACGCACCGCTGCACCACCACAGCACTGCTCGGCCACGCCGCAGTCGCCGCTCCGCTCCCCGCACTGAACACCGGCGCAGTCCCCAGCCGCACCTGCATCACCTCCGTCACCACGTGCTGCACAGGCGCCGCGGACACCGTCTCCGTCGCGTGCGGCGGCCGCCCCACGTGCACGTACACGAGCCCGTCCGTGCAAAACACGCACACGATCCATTGGTCTCGCCGCCGCCACCACCACCGAGCAAGCAGCAACCGCTTCTCAATCGCGTGGAACAATGGGTCCATGTGATCCTCCAGCGATGGCCGGACTGCAGGGTGGGGCGGCGGGGTGGGGATCTTCCCAAGACGGTGTGCAGGGGTTTCCATGGCGCCGGGACTCATCACAAAGATCCCGCTCAGCACCACTAACAGTGCCAGGAAACCGATTTGTAGTATGTGGGAAGTACGCAGGACGCCATGGAGTCGACTGCGAGCCAATGGCGCGCCGTCATCGCGCTCATCGCTCCCGGTGCCGCTGTATTTCCTAGAGATAAGGTGTTTCATTGCTCCAGTATCACGCTGCGAAGCACAACCCAACACAATCGTACCTTGTTTCTGTGAGAGTGCCGAACCTACATTGTGTGTGTGTGT
>AODS02000216.1:0-19306 GCA_000331325.2 Crithidia fasciculata
GCAATCGCTCTCTTTCGCCGCCGCGCAGGAAGCCCTACGGCAGCAGCATGCGGAGGAACGAGCAGAGCTGCAACGTCAATTTGCAGCGGCGCAAGAACAAGATCGGATAGAACGCGCAAAAGCTTGGGAGGAGCAACAAAACGTGGCCATTGCCACCCACGAAACGCTGCTGATGCAGCACAACGAGCAGATGCGCCTCGCGGCCGAGGCTCAGGAGAAAGAGCGAAAGGCACGCGCGGAGGAGCAGAAGGAGATGCTTGCGCTCTTCAAAAGCGCTTTGGAAGCCGCCCGCACGGCCCCCGCTCCGCCACCCCCTATCTCCGTCACGGCTGTGACACCAGCTGCCACAACCGCTCTTCCGCTTACGGACCCTACAGCCGCGCAGGCTGCACAAACGGCGACCATCGCCTCCACTTCCACCCGGGGGCGGGGGAGAGGGCACGCAACTCCCAGCATTCCCAACGCGGCACCCGTTACCGTATCGGACTCGGACTCGAAATCGGAGTCGGAGGACACAAGCGATGAAGAGGAGTCCACACCAACCCCTCCGCCGGCACCGTTGAAGAAGACACCCAAAAACGTGCAATTCGCAGCGGACCGCCGCTCGCATTTTGCGGCCAACGACCCGGAGACATGGATGTCTTTGATCACGGCGTCCGGCGACACATCTATTTTGGTGCAGCACCTGCTTTCCACGCTGGTTCCCACGCCCCCGGCTCCCAACACCGCGCTACATGCGGATTATGTGGCGAGGAAGGGCGCCCTCATCACCCAGCTGAAGCTCTACTACCTTTCGGTACCGCTGCTGGACGAAGACGGCGATCCCACCGCACACCACGCCAACTTCATGAAGCTGGCAAGCGATCTCGCGGATATCTCGGCTCGCCAGGCCCACCTCAGTCAGTTCGGTTTGGCGATGCGCGCTGCAGAGGCGTTCAACGACGACATTCTCGCCCTCATGAAGTTTCGCGAAGACAGGTTCCGGGTGGCCTACACCGAGACGCCAGCAGCTGACAAGTCTGCAGCCGGCAAAAGCCGCGGTGGAAAGGGCAAGAAGCGCGGCGGCAGGAAGACAAAAGGTCGGCTGTTAACCGGCGAGACCGGGCCGACACAGAAGGGCAGCAGGAGGTCCAAGATAAAGGGGCTCGTGGACTCCGCCCGTTCGTCGCGCACTTCGTCGGTCACGTCGCTCGGCTCCCACGCAAAAAACGCATACGGCGGCCGTCGCGGCGCCGCCTGAATCGACAGGGCGGTGGCACACCCGGGCGGTCTGAGCAGCATCCTCGGCGCACAGACGCCAAACACCCCACCGCCATCCCGAAGCACGTTCCCCGCGACAGGTCTGTTCACCGGACCGACGGCTTTCAACCAGCAGTCGACGCTCGTCCCACACCTTTACGGAGTGGCCACGTCCGTCCTGCGCAACACTCAGAGCGGCGACCCGCTCGCGCACACCAACACAACGACGGCTCCTCAGGTGCTCACTGCCCTGCCCCTGGGGGACCAGTTCGCGCTCCTCGCGTCCAACGACGCGACATCGGGGTCGACTTTCATGGTCCATGCCCTCACCCCCGACCCCGCCGCAACGCGTGCATCACGCATGCCTCCCGTCAAGTCCCTGCGAGCGAGCATCGCGGATCTCACCGACACGCTTCGCAGCGGCCTGTGGACTCAGCGCACGTGGAAACAATACTCCAGCCTGTGGAGCCGTTTCTACCGGTACGCGGCGCTTCGATCCCTCCCCATGTCGGACCGCACGGCGGCTCTTTTTATAAACGACATGGAGGTACAGGCCACCACGAAAAGCGCCTACGCGAGTCAGATGGCGAACCTGCTGACCCGCATGGGGCTGCCCAACTCGGCACTGCGTCTCCTGGCTCACGCGCAGCGGGGTGCCGGGGCCACTCAGCCTCGCCGCCAATCGTCGCCGATCCCCAAAAGCGTCCTCGTGGAGGTGGCCCATGCACAGGACACACGCACCTGCGTCGGCCTTCTTCTGGCATGGAAGACGGCCAGTCGTTGGAGCGACGTTTCCCGGTGCGCGAAGAACTCCTTTGTGCACGTGACCCCGGAGCGCATCATCATGAACTTCGGGAACCGCACCAAAACGTCGCGTCACAACGTCGCTCGCCCGGAGCTATTGGTGGTCGTCGAAGGGGACTTCACGCTGGAGATCTCAGCGTACCTGTTGCCACTCATGCGCAGCAGAAAAGTCCGTGGCGAAACGCGGCTCTTCCCGATCGAGACGGCAAAGATCCGGGAGATTCTCCGGCCCTACGGCTACAAGGCACACAGCGTGAAGCGTGGTGCTCTGGCACACGTCGTGGAGGCGATGGAAGGGAAGGACATCCCCCTCTATCTCATCGGGGTCCTGGCGCGACACGCCAGCAGTCTGCAGTTCCTTCCGCCGGTGACGCTGCAATACCTGTCGAACGTGCCGAAACTGGCAGTTCTGATCGGTACGCAAAAGCTGACAGCGCTGCTGTAGCACGGTCACCGTGGATCGTGTGGGACGACGTCGAGGACTCGCTCGGTCCGGGACACTCCATCCTTCCTCGCTGCAGCCTCGCGCGGCTCCCCTCCACGCCAGCGGAACGCGCACTACCGCTGCACGTCAAGCGCGTCGCTCGGCTGGACTACAGCTACGTGCTACAGCACGCTTTGCCGGCCGTGCGCGAACGCCTCGATAGCCTATGGGCCCTCCTCGACGAGTATGTGCCGGAGAAGGATCATCACTCGAGCGAGTTCGCTGGGCTATGGGCCGAGCAGCTGCTTGACGCCGACATAGTCGAGGCCGCCGAGGACGTCTCACGCAAGGGACTCTGCTCGGCCTTCACAGTTGTCGAGGAAAAAGCAGCGGGGGATAGACTTCGCTTCATCCTTTGGCCGAGGGCCCTCAACGAATGGCTCGATGAACGAGGCTACGTCCCGTCCGTGCCCCTGCCAGCCACACCTTGGGATGTCGCCACCGCTCCGTGGGGGGCGGTCTGTGACTTGACGTGTTCTTTCTTTCAGATCCACGTCCCCAGGCGCTACCGCCACCTGTTCCGCTTCGCGGACTCCTTCGGCCGCATCTGGCAAATGCGCGCGTTGCCGATGGGCCTCTCTCTCAGTCCGGAGATCATGCACAGCGTGACATCCATTTTGGGAGGGAGCCCGGCGTACGCGAAGTCGACTTGGGTGGCCCCACGTGTCACCACCACTGCTTGGATTGACAATCTGCAGTGGACGGGGGAGAAGACGGACGTCGAAACTTTTCTTCAGGTGTTCCTTCGCCGCGCCAAAATCGCCCGTGCAACCCTCAACGAGGAGGAGACGGTCAGCGCACATCGGTATGTGTTTGCCGGGATTCTCTTCGACCACAGGGATCATACTGTCGCGCTTGGCCCGAAGGCACACGGACACCTCACGTCCCTCCCCCCGACGGCCCAGATAACCGTCGGAGATCTCGAACGTCTGCTGGGTCGCCTCTGGTTCGCTGCGCGGGTTTTAGGCCTGCCGATCCACCACTACTGGTGGTTCCTGAAATCCGCACGCCGCATTATGGGGCGGCTCAACCGAGGCCTGCTACGTCTGGCAGACGTGGCGCCTCTCCCACGCAGCGCACGGAACGAGATGCTGCAATGGTGCAACAGTGCGGAGGTGAACGCGCCACGACGCATTCGCCCTCGGTCCCACCACGCACCTCGCTTCGATTTGTACAGTGATGCGACACCCGAAGGATGGGGAGCTGTCTGCATCCAGCGCGAGACGAAGTCGACAGTGATTCTCGGTGCACGATGGCCCGCGGTCGCTCCGAACATCAACGCGGCGGAGACCCGGGCCATCGCCGTGGCCCTATCGGAGTTGCAGGACGTGATCCCGCCAAGATCTCGGATTCACATCCACATTGACAACACCTCCGCACTTGCGTCTGTCCAGCGACGCTTCAGCAAGAGCGCTGCGATTACCGCAGAACTGCACAGGCTCTTGCCGTTAGCGGACCGTTACGAGTTGACGTCCTCGTATATTCGGTCGGCAGAGAACCCGGCAGATGCGCCGAGTAGGGGTGTCTTCGGATAACGTGGCGGCTCGGGGTCTTTTGAACGGTGCGTCTCGGGAGTTGGCGCTGCAGGGCAGGAGCGTTAGTTAGGCTAGAGGGTCGGGAATTTAGTTCCCCATTGTCGTCAGTAATCGAGCAAATCAAGGCAGAAAAACGGTACGTTTGGACCGCACCATGCACGGGATGAGTTTAGAACGTCGTCATGGATTTCCGGAGTTTGTCTCGCTATGGACCGACACACCACTCTTCCTCCGTTTCTCCTGAACCTCTCCTCCTCTCTTCATCTCTCTTCCTCACACTCACAACGGGCTTAGGAAAAAGGACAAAGGGAAAGCATATTCAACTTATTTGATTTTAGAATTTGATGAAATTTGAGATAAGATTTAAATCTTTCATAAGACGGATTTTCGACGTCGTAGTTTATGATCTTTTGAAGATGACCTCCAGTAGAATATACTTTTATATTTAATAAACTTTCTAGGATTCTTACAGAACCATAAGATTCGACAATAGCTACAGACATATATTATGGTGTAGGTGAGTCTGTGACAGTGAATGATGACGCATCCAACTCGTCGTTAATCTCTCTCCTTCTCTCCCCTCCTTTCTCCTTCCTTCGCCAGTTCCGATAAGAGCTCATCCGAGGTCTTAGGTTTAAAAAAAAAAAAAAAACATTTTCTCCCTGTACGAAACCAATCTTGGTTGATATTTTTCTTTTTTCTTTATTATTTCTAAACAATATACACCGAAGCATCTTGCTTCCTTCAATTTTTTTTTTTCCTATGGTTCTTAATTTTACTACATATTTTGTTTTATATTTTATTGGTTAGTGGAGTTGTAAGTATCCCGCCCTGCCTGCCCCTCTTTCCAACCGGTTTGGAAGAACGAGGCAGGCAGAAAGCGGACCTTGCATTCTCGTTTGTTAAATGGAAAACTCATGTATACACAAAACAAATAAGAGATGCAGCAAGATGTGCGGTAGGTTCGAAGAACAGGCCGGTAAGTTTCTATTAAGTTTATTCTTCTTCTTTATCCTCGTTTGTAACCGGAGAGAATGAGAGAGATTCAGTATAAAAGAACTCTCCAAAGCCTCATTCACAAATGTGATCCCGGCGTCTCCTCCTCTTGAACCAAATCTCTTCCCCTTATCTACCTCTACCTCTCTCTCTTATACGAACGGCGAAAGGAAAGGAATTATTCAATATATATTATATATTTAATTTGTTTATAAATGAAAACGGTTATAATTAGTAATCAATGGCATATACATTGATTGTGGTGGATTGCCATTGCCAGTGATGTAAGCGAATTTATTTATTTTATGATAAGGAGAACAACTTGGTAAACTATGATCTCCAAAGACTTCAATAATCAACGCACAAAAGTTCATAAAATCAATTAACTTATTATGAGTATTATTATTTTCTATGTCTATCAATAATTCATTGTGATAATTTTTTATATCTGTTGAATTAAAGATTGGGGAATGGAAGAAAGATTTAAGTTTAATGATGATTAAGTCTTGAATACTTTCAATAGTATTAATATTATAAAAAATATATTCTTCAGGAATGATTGTATTGTTTAGTACACTTAGGTAGTTTTTAAGTGTATGCGATTCCTGAAAAATATTCAAACATTCATTATATTTAATTAAGGCTGATTTCGGCAGTAAGCTATAACTATTATGAATGCTAAAGCTATAAACTGGAGGAATAAATTTTTGAAGTGAGTTTATAAGATTTTTTAACTTGGTGATATCTTCTATCGAAAAAAGTATATTAGGATTAATATATTTCTTTAGTTCTTCATGTAGGTGATCGTATGATAAGCCATAATCATTAACTATTTCACTTTGATGTGGAATATAAGTAACTAAAGCTTTGTATACAATCATCTTTTCATTAGATAAACCTTTAAGATAATATATACCATAATTTTTAAAAAATGTTAAAGTAGTTTTCGATAGTTGATTAACATAATATGGAGATTGGGGTGTTTTTTCTAAATTTGCTTTATAAGGTGTGAGACTAAATTTTGAAATTTTGCCAATATTATAAATCATTAATTTTTTAGTTTCTCTATTATTATAGCCTAAAAAAATTGCGATAGTTAACATAACATATTTACATCCATAAATATGTTTACAAAAAATATGCTCGTCACGTAAACGAGTTTCATCAAAACAAAACAACTCACCAGAATCTTGGTACACACCCACCACATACACTCGCAACATTGCCCGCTCAGGAGCATCGATAAAAGGAATAATGATATTCATTTTGTTGTGTTTTTGTTGTGTTGATTTCACATCTGGAATCAAAATAATTTGATTCTCTTGAATACACGGGGCTACTTCCCCGCATTAATTTAATAGTGAAGAATAATAAAATTCAATTTTATTATTCTTAATTCCCCTTGTAGAATTATTGTTTTTTTTTTTACCAAGCTTGAGGCGAACTAAACTTTGTTTGGATTGGAGAACTGTCAGGAACACTCAACTGATTTGATGCTTCCGTCACTGTTAGTTCTTTATCGTTGTCAGAAAACATTTTCACATCAGGAATCAAAATAATTTGATTCTCTTGATTGCACGGGACTACTTCCCGCATTAATTTAATAGTGAAGAATAATAAAATTCAATTTTATTATAAATTAACATATTTTATCACAATATGAATTGTACCAATCGAGATATATCTCTTTGACTTTATCATTCATCCATATATTTATTTTGTGTGATGTGAGATAAGTGTATAAGTCTTCATGGTACAAACATAGATATTTTTGAAATGCTTTTTCAATATTAAACGGAGACATTTTAAATAAATTAATGATGATAATTCAAAAATCATTTTTTTGAATTAGATCAAAATAGGCAATAATTCTCTAATTTTTGATTTGGCTCCTAGGGGTAAATAAGCATACAGATTATTCCAGAAATGGAGTCGGTATCCTGGTGGAGCTTGGTCTGTGCTTCCCTTTCCATCTGCTTTCGGAAAACAGTAAATGAACATGTTTTTTGATGCATATTTTACACAGGGATTTAAAGTCCCAGTTGGAATAGGAAAGTCACAAACCAAGATGATTATATTTTCTCCTGCTAGTAAATAATGGTTGGTACAAGTTTCGAGGCGTTTGTATTTGTTTAGATCTATATAGTCTATTGTACCTACATAGCTTTCTCCTCTTGATGCGATCCAGAATGAATGATATTTTTCCAATATATATTACCATTCTAAAATAATAACACTTAAATTATCATTTGACAAATTTTTTTCGATAATATGATCAATTAGTTTTTCAGCTTTGTCTCCGGATGCAGAGGAAATGAATTTGATGATGTTTTCGTTGGACATATTTTCGTACACTCCATCAGACATGAGTACCACGTACTTATAATTATTGTCCCAGGTTTGAACTTGAGGTTTTTTAATGAGTACGTTTTGTTGATCAAAGTCTCCCATGGTTCTGGTACACTCTAGGGTATCACCCACACGTTTTGTGTCATTGGCAAATTGAGTGACTTTGATGCCCATTTTCTTAAGTAATGATACTTTACTGGGGTTAGAAGCATTATGATCTTGCGTTAATTGGTTAATTTTGTCGGTCTTGGTCAGTCCGATGATTCGGGAGTCACCCATCCAGCCGACTGTAAAACTACCGGGTTTGATGACCAGGGTTGCCAAGGTACTACCTGCTGATCCAGAATGAGGACAAAAATTAAGAATCATCTCGTCAAAAATACTGATTCTCGAAGACAAGAGTTTGCCAGTGTGTTCTGTCTTTAAAATGAAACTGTTGAAGTATTTTTTGAGGAAGGCTGATACTTCTCCACCACCGTGTCCATCAAACACAGAAAAAATAGAAACGTCACCTACATCAATTGCAATAGCATCTTCTTGATAAGATCTTTTATTTTGTTTGGAATTAGAATAAATTTTAATCATATATATTAATAAATAAAACGTGTTATTTTAATAACATGTTATTTGGAGTTGTTCTAAGCCTTTGGCTAATTCTGGATTGCAGAAGTTGGCCAACATTTTACATGCTTTGTTAATTGGAAAGAATTGTATCTGGCATGTTTCTCTACTATTAAATTTTACCTTTTTGGGTAATGAATTAAGTATTAGCGAAGTAGTTTTAAGGACGAAGAGGCAATATTCATAATATTTGTTTTCTCCTGGTGAGAATCTTAATACTTTGATTTTCGTTGCGTTGTCGAGTAGTGGAAAATTCTTGGTATTGATTAATGATTTTGTTTCTTCTCGAAATTCTCTTTTAGCAGTCATATAGATATTGCCGTCACGATGAGAAGGTAATCCTTTAGGTACATCCCAAAATGAATTATACTTCACCCTATTAATTGCTTCAGGTTTAATTAGTTCTTTAACTATATGTTCATAGTTCTCTGTGAACAATTTTAAAGCATTAATATATCTAGGTGTATGAAGTTCGTCATCGATATTGTTAGTTCGACGAATAGTCTTCCATAGTTTTTTATGTACTGATTCTATAAGGGTCCTATCATCTGTAACTACAATATGCTTAAGAAGAATTTTGTATTCGCGTAGATTCATTTCAGACAGGATATAATCATTAATCAAGCCTTTTTGGACTATCGACAGAAAACCGTAAGTATTAGTCTTTTTTACTAACAATACATTGTTGTTTGTAATAAGAATAATTCCATACGAAACTGTCATATATAATATAATATAATTATTATATTAATCATTTTTTTATGATATCTAGAATTGTAGCCATGTATGCAATGGAATTATATCCATTTCTAATCAATGCCAACTTAATTAGAATCTTTACTGGAGTACCTGGTGCAACAATTTCTTTTGTCGGTGTATATCTGAGTGTGTATTCTCCATTAGTTGATTGAGAAACAATGAATTTATCAGAATAATCAATTGAATTTGCTTTGATGTGACTAATACCTTCGATGTTTTGTCGAATCATAGTGTAAATGCCTTGAGCATCAGTTTTTAGGTAAACTGCTGAATATTCTTGATTGGATTGGATGATAATCATCTTAACAATCATTTCATAAGTTACCAAATTATATTTGTTCCATGATGGCATACATTCAATCTTTAAAATATTGATATCTAAAATATCAACTACAAATCCAATTTCATTACTTTTATTAATTGACGTGTTCAATATCAAATTCATGATATGAGATTTGTATAAATTTGTTGAATAGCCAATTGGTATTTGAATTTTCTTTAAAATTTTGTAAACTTTGACTTCATCTTCCATACTAGGTATATATAATAATAAGAATTATTAATCATTTTTTAAGGAAAAGAGTTTGCTGCTAGAAAATCTGCAAACGATGAATACTTTGTAAATCTGGTAGTTGCTTTATTTAAATTATGAGTAGTCGTTTGGGTAGGATCCAGAGTTGCTCTAGAAAATTGCTCAATGAAATTAACTAGGTTTTTATATTTTGCTAATAATTCTTCTGGATTAGGTTTAATGAAAAATACATAATTATATTTCCATATGACAAGTGAACGAATATAAGTCTCTTCTTTTCCTTTGGCTGTTAGTCGAACATATTTAATAGTAGTATTTTTAGTATCAAGATGTTTGTAGACTAGAGTTCTATTTTCAAAGATGTATTCAGGCTGAGACGATTTTGTAGAAAAATAGAATCTAAAATGATTTCCAGGTTTTAGTTTTTCTGGAGGAACCATTAAATACGACAATTCTAAATCATTAATTTGTTTCTTATAATCCATATATTTTTATTTAAGGATGCCATATACTTTTTTCATGAAGATAACATATTCTGGAGGAATAACATTCTTGAAGATTAATTTAAATTCGGTTTTATCGGGTTGTAAATCTCGTACCATTCCAAAACAAGGCGTCATTTCGTAATCAGTAATGTAAGAATTTAACTTTCCGATGTGAGTATATGGAATTTCTTCTTTTCCAATAAAGGTGTTGAATGAGTACCCACAGAATAAACAGAAGATGATTTTCTTGAGTGATTCTTCTGTTTGAATATAGCTCATGTCATATTTTTTCAACATAATATTCAAATCATTCTTAAATTCATGCAATTTATCAGTCTTCTCGAGAACATTATATGGTAAGATATTGATTCGTTCTTGGGCAATAATGACGTCACTGTTTTTATGGATAATTTCTAAATCATGAAATGTTGTGTTTGAACTATAAGTACTCATAAATCGTTTGTAGTTAAAACTAGTTAATTGTTCAACAATAGAAATAATGTTAACTACTGGTTCGAATACTTGTAAGATATCGGCCAAACATAAGGCATAACATTTGGTTTTATTAAAAGAATCAAAGACTGAGGTAATATTGGGATCGACTTCTTTCATCAAGTCGTTAATAATGTCTACAGCTTTGGCTAGGGCTTCATTCTTGTGAGTGCCTTCAAAGTTTCGCATACTAAGATCTCGAATGAACCTGATATCAATTCTTGACTTAAAAATGTCAGGTGGATTTACAATAATTCCTTCTTCATTTCTGTATTATATATATATATTCTGCTAACTTGCAGCACCGGTCGTGTGCGTGTGTGTATGGGGCCTGCGAAGCGGGAGTAGATGTCTGCGTCTCATTGGAGCGAAGGGCATGTTTTCTACTCCGTTTGCTTTTCACACTTCGTGCACAGAAGTTCTGTGCGCTCTTCTGCTTGCGTGACAAAATGGGTAAGTCCTCAACCTGCCGCTCTCCACCGGTGGTGGTCGTACGTGGCAGTCCGTGGCGCCTCGTCCGAAAAAAATGCTGCGCAATCGTTTATAGTCGCCATCAAGTGTGCAGACAACGATGTTTTAAATACGACCTTACTCTTGCTGGATCCGCAACTGTTTTCTTTCTCTACCTCTTCACCTCTTGTGTTCCCTTTCATTAGCACCAACCATCCCTGTCAAGACTAAAGCAGAAAAAGGCAGCAAAGGGCTGGTAGCGTTCGCCGTTCCACACACTTGCCGATATTCTTTTAGAGGCTGTTGCATCGAGCATTGATGCCGAAGCGCCACCGCGAGGAGGCGGAGAGGAGCGTCCACGTGGCGTCCTCTCTGGAGTCGGGGCGGCGGTTTGATGCGTACATTCGCGGGTGGATGCGGGAGGCCGATGCGCCGCAGTCCGTGCGACCATCTTCTCTCCCAGCCCTCACACCGCTGCCGACGCTCGTGGGCAGGTTGAATGCTACGGGTGCTTCAGCAAACTGTGTCAATGCCGATGCAGCGGAAATGCGGCCACCTGCCCTTGTCCCGCCGCCTGTTTTGAATACAGCGGGAACCGCGGTGGTGTACGACGACGCGATGCTGCTGCACACCTCGCCGGACCCGACCGACTTCGAACGCCCCGCCCGTCTCAGCACCACCGTCAACCACCTCTCTGCCGTCGGTCTTCTCGACTGTTGCACGCGGGTGCCCGCCCGCAGCGCCAAGACGAAGGAGCTGCGTCGCGTCCACTCGCGTGAGCTGGTAGACACGATCGACCAGCTCGACTTCTTCATGGGCATCCGCGACGGCAAGAGCGGGGCAATCGGACAGGACCTCTTCGCCAGCGAGCACACCTCTCGTGAGGCGCGGATGGCCGCCGGCTGCGTCATCGAGGCGGCCAGGGCGGTCGTCAGCGGCGCCGCAGCCAACGCTTTCGCCCTCATCCGCCCGCCGGGTCACCACGCGGCGCCGGGCACGTCGTCGGGGTTTTGCCTCTACAACAACGTGGCCGTGGCGGCGCGGGCGGCGCAGGAGGAGATGCTGGCGGCGCGTGGGAACAATCCAAATGGCGTCGAGGCGGGTCGGCCGCGCATTCTCATCCTTGACTGGGATGTGCACCACTGCGACGGGACGGAGAGCGCCTTCTACGATGACCCGTCGGTGCTTGTTGTCTCGATTCATCAGTACCGCAACGGGCGTGGTCACGTGCTGCGGAAGACACCCGCGACGGACGGTGCGCCGCCACGACCGCCGCTGGCAGCGACGGCTGCCTCCGCAATAGACGACATCGACGTGAGCGACTTGGCGGCACTTTTGGACTGGCCCGCTGACGGCATGAACGTCTCCGCTGAGGCGGTGCCGCCGGCAACTCCGCCTGCTGTTCCCCCTTCAGAGGCCGCTGCTGTGGTGGAGAGCGAGGAAGGCCGCGGTGGCCGCCGTGTGCGTGCTGCGGTGGACTACAACAAGTTGGCGGAGGAGCTGCGCGCAGAGGACGACGACGACATCGCCGCTCTCTTCGGCGTCGACGTCAACGCGGCGTCCTCCTCCACCACCTCGTCTTCATCTTCTTCGTCAATGAACGACGGCGACGACTCCTCCGGTGCGGCGGGCAACGGCGGGCCGCAAAGGAAGGTGCACTACGCTGGTGACACCGTCGGCCTGTCCTTCGACGAGACGCCGCCACCTGATGCGTCTGCTGAGGTGGAAGTCTTCTACCCCGGCACCGGCCACGTGAGCCGCGTTGGCGGCGAGGCGGTGGAGGCGGCGCGGGGCCGCAACATCAACATCGCCTGGCCCACCCACGATATGGGCGACCTGGAGTATCTGCAGGTGGTGCAGGAGATTGTTCTCCCGGCAGCGCAGGAGTTCCAGCCCGAGCTGGTCTTTGTGAGCTGCGGCTTCGACAGCGCTCGGGGAGACCTGCTGGGCTCGATGTCGCTGAGCCCCTCCGGATTCTACGCGATGACGCGGCTGATGGCGGCGCACTTTCCACGGCTGGTGGTGGCGCTAGAGGGCGGCTACAATGTTCGGAATGTGGCCCTCGGCTCGGAGGCGGTGTTGCGTGCCTTGTTGGAGAGCGGCGGGTGCCCGGTGGAGCGGCTGCCGCGGACGCGGATGCTGTGGTTTCAGGCGTCGGGACTGGTGGCGGAGGTGAAGAGGGCACACGCACCATATTGGAAATGCTTCGCCGATGCTGCAGTACCAGGAGAATAAAGATGTGAGCGGCGTGTAGCAAGCTTCCTTCTCTCTCTCTCTCTCCTTGACGGCGTTCGTTGAGGTACTTTCTTTTTTTGTATGATGCCTTTGCGGCTGACTTCGAAGAGCTATGTGCACACACGGTGCCTCTCTGGAACAGCAGTAGCTAAAAGGAAGATTTTAACGGAAGTTTCGGTCTTGACGCAACACAGCTGCTGTTGTGACTCTTGCCGAAACGAGAGAGATGCACGCTCGTGGAGTACGACGCTTTCTCAGCTCTCGTATCGCAGGTGCTCCTCCATTTACTCTTCCGTTTGGTTTATTTTTCCTTTGTGGCTCATGTGTGGCGCACTCAACCACGCCGACTCCGTCCTCTATCCTCCCCTCTTTCCCTTCCCCTTCACTCTCTCACAGTGACTGCATTGCACTCTCTTGGCGCACTTTAACCGCTGCCCGTGGAGGAACAATCGGTACCTTTTTAAATAACTAAAGCACAAGCTACGCAATGTCCTCACGCTTTTCCGACTTCAGCGAGGCGCTGCTGTCGTGCGGCGGACCTGCTCCAGCGACGGGGCCCGCGCAGGCGACAGCCGCACTCGCGTGCATGAAGGGCGACGCCCTCGCACAGGTTGTCAGCTTCGCCGCGTGGGGCTTCTGCCACGCGCTGGCTGCGGTGAGCCCGACAACGCGCTTCTACGCCGAGGCGGCGGCCCCGCGTGCCGCACGGACGGAGGAGGTGAAAAGGGACTCGGTACGTGTGGCAGTCGAGGACGGCGCCGCTGCCCACGTTGTGCAGGTCGCCACGTCGGATTTGGACAATGTGCAGCTGGCGCTGTGGTGGGTGCGGCGCTGCGGGCTTCCCCTGCGTCTCTGCACCCGAAACAGCGACATTCGCCTCGTCACGATGCTGCCGCAGCCTCTTCGGGACCGCGTGACGCACGTGCAGGTGGGAATGGAGGGCTGCGAGGGCAGCAGTACGGAGCGAGAGGCGGACGACGTGGCATACGACAGCGACCAGAGCCAGCGGATCGGTTCGATCAGCGCGACAGAGGGCGAGACGCTTGCAGTGCTCGACACTCTGCAGGCTTTCCCCTCATTGACAGGCCTCCACATCAACGGCGACGGGGCGAAGAGCGCAGCCGGTGCCGCCGTCGCGGTCACACGCGCGCTGAAGCTGGCGGCGTCGATGCACGTGACGGTCATTGTTCTCCGCAACTGCCCCTCTCTGAGCAGCATCGCCGCGATCGTCGGCGCCGCGCACCTCCGCCGGCTCACTGTCGAGAAGTGCGGCCTGCGCAACGTAAAGCGTCTCAACCGATGCCCCCGCCTGCAGGAGGTACGCTTTGTCGGCTGCTCGAAACTCACAAGTCTGG
Source organism: Crithidia fasciculata (assembly GCA_000331325.2). Taxonomy (NCBI): domain Eukaryota; phylum Euglenozoa; class Kinetoplastea; order Trypanosomatida; family Trypanosomatidae; genus Crithidia; species Crithidia fasciculata. The sequence goes on from AODS02000216.1 coordinate 14,337, forward strand.
CTGGGCTCGCAGGGGCACCGCAGCTGAGCTGGCTGAGCGTCGTGAACTGCAACGTGCGAGCCGCGACGGGGCTGGGCCGCTGTCCGGTGCTGAAGGACGTCGACCTCGCGAAGAATTTGAACCTGTGCGACATCGGAGGTCTGCTCAACGCACCCCGCCTGAAGCGTCTCAACGTGTCGTTCACGGGCGTGACGAACATCGCGGTGCTCGCGAGCTGCGCCGCCTTGGAGCAGCTGAACGTCTCCGACAACCCGGGCCTGACGGACCTCTCGCCTCTCGCCTGGGTGCCGAGTCTGCGACGGCTCGACACGTCGGCGTGTGCGGTGGACAGCGTGGCCGTCTTGGTTGCCTGCCCGATGCTGGAGGACCTCGACGTGTCCCGCAACCGCAACCTGCACGATTTGTCCCCTCTCGGCGCGAAGCGGCGGCTGCGCTTTCTCAAAGCCTCCTTCTGCGACGTGACGGACATTGGGGGGCTCGGGCGGTGCGGCCGGCTGGAGGAGCTGGACCTGGCGGAGAGCAAGCGCCTACGCGACCTCACCCCGCTGGAAGGCGCCACGCAGCTGCTGCGGCTGAACCTCTCCTTCACGGGGCTGGCGGACGTCGCGGTGGTGGGCAGCCTTGTCGCGCTGGAGGAGCTGAGCCTGTCCCGCAACACTGGACTGGCGGACCTCTCTGCCCTCGCTGGGATGGTGGGCCTGCGCCGGGTCGATGTTGCAGCGTGCGCGGTGGCGGATATCCGCGCGCTTGCGGCGTGCCCTGCGCTGGAGCGCCTCGACGTGTCGCGAAACCGCGGCCTGACAGACTTGTCCCCGCTGGCCGAGGCGCACTCGCTCCGGCGACTGAAGGCGTCCTTCTGCGGTGTCAGCGACGTCACCGGGCTCGGCAACTGCGCGCTGCTGGAAGAGCTCGATCTCTCGTGGAACGCCGCCCTCGTCTCTCTCGCCCCCATCGCTGGTGCGCCGCGGCTGCGTCGGCTGACTGGTGGCTGCTGCGGCATCCGCGACATCACCGGCCTGCACCGCTGCCCCGCGCTGGAGGACGTCGACCTGTCCGGCAACAAGATGCTCGTCTCTGTCGCCGGCCTGTCGGGGGCACCGCAGCTGCGCCGTCTTGTCGTTGGGTGCAGCGGGCTGGCGGACATCAGCGGCCTCAGCAGCTGCCCGATGCTCGAGGACGTGAAGCTCCTCTTCAGCAGCGACCTGCTCTCCCTCGCCTCGCTTGCCGGCGCGCCGCGCCTGAAGCGGCTCGTGGCGAACCACAGCGGCGTCCGCAACATCGACGGGCTGAACCGCTGCCCGATGCTGGAGGATCTCGACCTGTCCGCCAACCGCAGCCTCACGTCCCTCGCCCCTCTCGCTGCGGCGCCGCGGCTCCGGCGGCTCGCGGCAAGCTGCAGCGGCGTCAGCGACATCACCGGCCTCGGCAGCTGCCCGATGCTGGAGGACCTCGATCTCTCCTGGGACGCACACCTGACGTCGCTCTCGCCGCTCGCCGGTGCACCGCGGCTGCGGCGTCTCGTGGCGGAGTTCACCGGTGTCTGCGAAATCGCCGGGCTCGCCCGCTGCACCGCGCTGGAGGACGTGAACCTCTCGAGCAGCACCGACCTCGTCTCCCTCGCGGGCCTCGCCGGGGCCCCAAGTCTGAAGCGCCTCGTTGCGACCGACAGCGGCGTGAGCGACATCGCCGGCCTCGGCAGCTGCCAAAAGTTGGAGGCGGTGTACTTCAACAAGTGCGACAGCCTGACCTCTCTTGCCGCCCTCGCCGAGGCACCGCGGCTGAAGCACATCGACGCGCAGAAGAGTGGCGTGAGCGATGTGAGCAGCCTCGACAGCTGCCCGGTCCTCGAGGACATCAACGTGTCGTGCTGCAGCCGGCTCGTGAGTCTCGCGCCTCTTGCTGGCACGCCGAACCTGACGCGCCTCAACGCCTCCTACAGCGCCGTCTCCGACATTACAGGGTTGAACCGGTGCCCAAAGCTCTCCAAGGCGCAGCTACGCAACTGCCCCTTAGGAAGCGACGCACCGGCCCAACAGAAGTCGTGGTTAAAGCCCCTCTTTTAAGCTCGGGGAGAAAACACCGCATCTCATTTTCGTTGATCGTGCTGTGTGTGTGTGCCGAAAGCCAAAGTCAAATGCCCCACGAAAGTGGGGCACAGCACTGCACTAAGCACGTCAATTCTCTAAAAGGCGTAAAACTTGTTCTTTTTTTCTCATTGCTGCTATGTGTACTTTTTTTTTTCTTAGTAATTCCCCTCGCTGCTGACTGGGTGTTCCACCTCTCGTCGTCCCTTCCCTTTCCTCTCTTCGTTTCTCGCTTGGTGTTAAGGTGCTGAACCCTCCGTCGCAAATGGCGGTGTGGTCTTCGCGTGCTGCTGCTCCGTGTTGGGAGCAAGCAGCTCTTCGGCTTCTTCGCACTTTGTTTTTTTCACTTTCGTGTAAATGTGTCGATTGGTGTGCGGTGGTAAGAGCACGCACACACACGCACACAAATGAAAAGAGTGACGTTAAGCAGCAACAGACTTGCCTTCGTGCACTTTTTCCCCAACAAAAACAACAAAAAAAATCTGTGATGTCAATCACTTCCTTGAAAAAGCTAACAAAAGTTTAAGTGTTTCTTCTTTCTTGTTTGGACAAACCTCTCGGTTTCCTCAGTCTTTGTTTCCGCTTTCTGTTTCCGCTACTATGTTTGTTTCCTTAAATTGCGCCTCAGTCCGCCTATTTTTAACTTTATTTTTCCTGGTTCATTAAATTAAAAAAAAAACACCAGTACTGCTTTATGTTGTTTTGCTCTCGTTGAACTCTCTTTTTCCTTTCTCTCTCTCTCTGTTGTCAACAGGGATGAGAGGGCTCCTTTTGGTTCAACCTTTTCTGCTTTTTTTCATTAGATGTCGTGTTCTCAGTGCTTAAAGTCCTAAAGAGAAATAATAAAAAAACTCAAACTAAGACAGACTATATGCATCGCCAGCTTCCACCATCGTTCTGTTGCAGAAAAGCTGAGCGGCTTTGCTGCAAGAAATACGAGATAGTAGCCAATGCAAGCCGCCAAGCGGACGTCGTCTCCCTCCCTGTGTAGACCTCAGCCATCGACCGTGTAAGAAGGTCAGTGGTATGTTGGAATCTCTCACTTGTGTCCTACTCCCTCTCACTGACTCTTAAACGATCGACAAGTAAAACAAACGAGTCGACTTGCTCTGACTGGATCATAATCAGCAACAAAAAAATGACTGAAAAGGGCCGTGTCATTTGTTCAATACCTCACGGTAGTTCACCGGGCAGCATTGGATGGCACGAAGCTGTGCCGTTGTTCCTGTATTGGCAACGTGAGCTGCATGGAGGCCTCAGCCAAGCTCACCGGGGAGCATCACAATAGGAAGCGGAAGAGAAAAAAGGCTTCTCAGAGTAGGGTATTTTTGCCGAGACAAATCTGTTGGCTATACTGTCAAAAATGCTGTTCAAGGAGAGTGCTTATGAGAGGCAGGTGCATCTGCTGAGTGTACAAAACACTGTACTTGCAGCGGCACGGCGACTTGGCACAGGCAAGCGGAAGCTGAAATGTAAAGCAATCTGCAGCGCAGATCACATCAACTTAGTTGGCGACTGCATGGCGTGCTTCGCTCATCTCACTGGCTCGCTCGTTGTGAGCCAGCAGTTCACTCTGTTATATACGCTGAACTGTACCTCCGAGGCAGACTGCGGCGCGCGTATGGCGACTCTGCGCGCTTCTATTGCCAAGAACTTGAATGAAGCCACCGCTAGGTATCTCTTCAACCACGCAAACGCTCCGCCAACTACACTGAGGGGTGGCGTTGCTACGGGTGTGGCACGCGTTGCTCTAACGGCCTTGAGCGCTTTCTTTTTTTCTTCTTATATGACGGGCGTGCAGCTGTGCCGTTACCTGCGTCCAGTAGAGTGGCATGGAGTGACGTGCGAAGTTTTTGTGGTTCCTGTGCAGCTCAACGACAGCGACTGCGCCGCTGGTGTGTCGGCGACTGCTGACTGGAAGCACCTGTGCTGGCAAGCAGTGAAGCGTGAGGAGGAGGGGCTGCTGTGGATCCTCGAAAACCTCGAAATGCCGCAACGGGGAAACTGGCGGCAACATCACTTGGGTAGCCTGTCAGCGATACGCGACGAGGCTGGAGGACAGCAGCCGCTGCTACGTGATGAGCTGCAAGCCAATGCACGAACACACATGCTTGACAAGCGCACGGTGTGTTGTCTGCCTTGCTCAGAGGACTCGCCTGGCGTTTCATTTGGATGCGATGATATGTGAAAAAGCGGGTTGTGTACCAGAACAGAGTGCAGCAGCTGACGTGAGAGCTGAACGGCGTGCAGAACACCTGCATGCTGTCGTGCCACATGCACCGTGAAGGCAAACATTGAGCTGCGCGTGAGTGTGTGTGTGTTCCAGGCTAGTGTGAGGCGTCTGCAGCTGACGGTGACACCGCGGTGTTGCTGTCAAAAATAAAATGTGTTCGGCACAACGCGAGCTGAGTACCGGAGTTTTACGAGCTTTTGGCACTAAAGAGTCCGGTGCTCTTTCGTGTGCGGGCACATCTGGACAGCGTTACCAGCATCACCCACATCTCTGACACTCCGGAGGCTAGGAAAGGTGAGAGGTGGCCTTTCTTGAGCGTGAAGGGCATTGCAGGTGCGGCATTTGTCACGTTCAATTTAGTGCGTCTGTGGTGCGCTGCACTTCAAGCACGTGTTCTTGTTCTTCCTAAAGTCGAAGTGTGTTCAGTGCAGCTTCTTTACTGCAGTCTCACCCGTGTGCGTCTCAAAGGTAAAAGGTGACAACTTGCTGTCGGTGAACTTCTGCAGCCGCTTTTGTATCTTTTGAAGTGCGCGTCTACTTTGACCGTATCCGTCAACACTAGTCACGCTATGTGCCACCGCATATGTGATGTTCTTTTTGCAAACGACGTTATGTCACTAGAATGCTGCTTCAGAGGCACATCGCGAGCGTTC
>AODS02000218.1:0-14921 GCA_000331325.2 Crithidia fasciculata
CTCGCTGAGGTGTCGGCACTGCTAAGAAGCCGCACAGCACGTTGCACACCGTCGCATCCGTCAGCGAACGAGTGAGCTCCATAAAACGGCCAAAGCTGTTTTCCCCACAGAGTGCAGCAGCTAGTCATACATCTCATGTGCGGGAAAGGCAACTTTCCTTGATGTCCACCAGCGGTCAACGCACTGAAAAAGGCGTCGCCGCTGCAGCACGGTCATCCAGCAGCTCAGCCCGAGACGCGTCAAAGCGGCAGCAACTACAGGCTCGGTGACATCTAACAGTCCAGTGCGCAGAGAGCGGCGCCGACGTACTCCGGGTAGGCCACCCTGCCCACCGCCACTCCGTCTGCAACCTCCTTTTTGAACGCGTCCGTCACAAGAAGCACCACTCCCACACACGCGTACTGCGTCAATGCCTTGACGAGCTTCTCCGCAAGGCTGGCGAACTCCGCCTTGCCAAAGGCTCTCTTGCCCAGATGCGTGAGGTAGGCGTGGCAGAGCACACGTAGAACACGCTCCATGTCTTTCAGCGCACCAGCACTGCGTGAACGGAGGCATGCAGCACGCCGTCAGACACCACCACTGCCGCAACTTTTTTCATGAGAGAGCGGATGCGTGGCGCGTAGGGGCCGTTGAGCTCCTCTAACAGCCGCGACGCCGCGTGCTTTCGGATGGGAAAGCACAAGCACTCCTGCAGCGCGCGCGGGTCGCAGTAAAAAGGCAGGTGGCCCAGCGGGCTGTGTTCTGCAAGTCTTCAAGGCAGCGCATAAACGGGGAGGGCCAAGCGTTCCCTGCCGCACACCTCGCGTGAGAGAGTCTCCGTATCGCCCTTCTGTGGATGAGCGGTGAGGAGAGCGTCGTACATGGCGCACAGCCACTTTGTCACCAGCGCGGCCTCGCTGTCTGCATTCATCTGAGACCATCCCACCTCCACCGCGTCCAAGATCAGCAGCACTTTCTCCTGAAGAAAGGACGCCAATGACAGCGTGCACCCCATCTCCGCAGTTGCTCGCAGCCGCACAATGTCTTCGATGTTGTCGCGTAGAAACTCATGCGACTCGCCTAGCAAATTTTGCAAGTGCTGATAGCAGTTCCAGCACGGTGTGCGCCAGTACCACGCAGCACAGTCTTTAATGCCGTCTTTCTGCACAACTGCAGCAACAGCTTCACTAATACCCTACCTTTCGCTCTTCGCCAACGTGCAAAAGCACCTCGCCACGAGGCAGCACTCTTTCAGCGGGCCGCAGAACCTCTGGATTCGCTGCAGAAGAAACCGCATCTTCAGCACGCGGACCACCAGCACGACGAACAGCTGCTGTGAGTCCTGAAAATGCAGATTAAGCAAAATGCTCTGCGCCGTTTCGGAGGCAAAGGCATCATCTTTGCGCAGGAAACTCAGGAGAGACGTGAGCGCCTCGAGAAGCAGCTGCGAGGACGGAGGCCCCGTCGCGTCGGACTCGTCTTGAAGCACACACCCGCCGCACCCTCCAGCAGGTGCGAGAGAAGTTCCATCGGAAGGACGACATCCTTCCACGTGTTCAGAACAAAGAAGCAGCAGCGAAGAGATCACCTTGATAACGTTTCTTGTAGCTGCCCCGATCGCCTCAGCTGTGATGCCTGGCAGATCTTTTACGTCGCACACCATCGCAAAAGACAGCAGCCAGTCGTACACCTTTCTCGGGAGGCCGTGCGCAAACAAGCGCGCGCTCGTATCGCTGGACGCAGAGCTGAGTATCCAGCCGAGGAAGTCCTGCCTCGCACGCTCGAAAGCAGCCCAGAGAGGCCCACACGTAACGGTGCAGGCGCCAAAAAGGAGTAGCCTGCCAAGCTCCAACACGGCGCTCCGCTGCCTGCAGAAGTCCTGCGTGTCGTTCAAGGCCAAAAGGGGACAGACAGGCACTCGGAAACCGACCTCAGACAGCAACGAGCCGACCTGCATCGGCGCACAGAACTGCCAATCGCTCTGTGCACAGCCGCAGATTGCCCAGCGACCAGCCGCGCTCCAACACAAGCATAGCACCAGAGTCTCAAGCACAGTCGGCAATGTCGTTGGCCATCTCGGCGACGTAGCGGTGGGCCAGTGCTCAGTAGGCACACTCTTCCACTCGTGGAGGAATGTGAAGGTCGCCACCGCTGGCTGGCAGGCAAACTGTGCGCAGCATTTCCGCGCTGACACAATACAAAACTCCGCCTCGATCTGAAACACACTCCGACTGTAAAAGCGCGATGTGTAGTTCAGCACAAAGGTGTCGAGCCCATAGGTGCCTTGGATTACCATTACGAGCGCTGCAAGCTGTTGCAGATACAGCGCAAAAGGTGAGCCACTACGCCGCACGCTCAGCGCTGTAACGTTGAATGCGTCGATGCCGCAAAGAGACGGGAACATAGTGAGGGTCTTCAAATCGTGGAGAAGCGAGTTTCTCTCGGCGACTACGTCCTCAGAAAAAAAGGCTGTTGTTTAGACCGTTCAGCCTGACCAACGCGGTACAACTACGGATGCAGCGCTTCTAGAGACAAGAAGTCCTTGCAACTCCCAAGACCGTCTGAAGCTGTGGCTCGTTGGACACATTGAGATCGTTGAGCTTCGAGAAGCTGCCGAGTCTGTCAAGATTCTGCAAGTCGCAGCCTCGTGCACGTGGCACCTCCACATTTTGGCGCATTTAAAAGCGCCGAGAGACTCTGCAGCAGCTGGTTGTCGGAGACGTCGAGCTGAGAGACACGCAAACACACCAGAAACTTAAACACATTGAGACTTTTACAACTAAAAACTGTCAGTGATTGCAGGTGCTGTGCACTCGAAAGCACAGCGCCGTTTACCAGTCTCGGTAAAGCTATCCACGAGCACCTCGGGAATGAAAAGCAGCAACACATCGTTGAGGATACTGACAGCTACGCTGTGGCCTTTCCAGCATAAAAGGACTGCCCTCACTGTGCGAATAGCTTCTTCAGAATTGACAATGAGGATAAAAAGCAGATGGAGCTCCAGCACCGCCTATCAAAGGTCAGCGTCTCGATGTGTGCACATGGCGGCAACGAGGCAAGGTACACTCCCAGCGCCTGAGCAAGAGCATCGAGGCCACTTGGGGACAGCGCCAGCACATCGCTGCGTGCGTTGTTGACAATTACCTTCAGCGGTAGAGGGCACACACTCGTCCATCACATCGCGTGCGCGAAGGGCGAGGACGGTGCCGGTCTTCCTTCCGCAGCCTGCAGACGGCAGCATAACCAGCCGGCGTTTGTCGTGGCGAAGATGCCGTCCCTTCAGCTCCGTTGGCGAGTCGGCGTGAGCCTCGCTGTCTCGACTCGCACCTGCAGACTATCAGCACGGAGCATCTGTGTTGCACCCGCGTGTCAGCACATCGTCATGCAGAAAAGACGGCACCTGCACAAAAAACCCGCCTTTTAGGGAAGTTGAAGACACTGTCAGCTCTTCCATGTCGGCTGCGTGCCACAGCCCTCTGAAGGTGCGCAATGCAATCATGAAGTGAAATACGAGTGTCTGACAGTTGTGTGGGCCGGAGTGGTTGCTGATGGAGCTCAATGCTTTACAACGGTGCCCTCGTGCTGTGCAAATAAAGAAGTCTGCAGAGACAAAGAGAGAACGTAAAGGGAGAGGAAAAAAAATTATTAGGCGTCATGGTGCATAATTCCTTTCCTCGCAGCACCGTCGCCAACATGTGGCACAGCATCGGCAACGTCGCCAGCCTGCAACACATTTCGTAGTGCCGCACAACAATTATGTGAACACCACAGTGCTCATACAGCTTCGCAAGGCGATCTCGCTCATTACTTCTAACAGTGCACTTTGTTCTGTGCGCGCATCTCATTAAGTCCTCACGGGAAAACGCCAGAATGGCACGACACCACTGAAGGCTTAAAACTGCTCGATTCCGGTGCAGATGTCCAACGTAATCACAGAACTGGGAAAAAACAAGAGGAAGAGACAAATTGCTTCCTTGTCCAGTAATCAACGGCGTAACAGAGTAGAATTCGAAAAGACATAAACAAAACGAATAAAAAAGGAAAAGGTGATGCAACAAAGCAAATAGAGAAAAAAAAAATACTGAATGTCAGAAGAAAATAAGACGTGAGCGCAGAAGAGTGAGGCGCTGTTTGTTGTTGCAAAAGACGCCCACTTCATTCTTTTTTTGTGTGTGAAGAGCGCGGTGACAAACGACACACACATCGCAGCGCCGCTTCACAAGCACTACAAAAAAAAAACGGATTTATTATCTTGAAATAATAAAGAAGAAAGAAATGTCATCAGGGTTGTTTGACGCCCGTAAAAGTTCGCACCAAAGAAGGCATCTTTCTTCGTAGACGCAGCTCCACTGGGTGTTCGCATGGACGGTGTCATTGCATTAATGGCGCACGTAGTCTCGTGCCCGGTATTTGTGTCATTTTAAAGGAAAAATTAAAGCGTTTTTTTTTTTCTTATCGTCTCTGGTTCAATGCCGGCGCTACAAATAAACCTTCGCAGAGGAAGGAAGAAAGCGGCGCTGGTCACTCCTGTGTACGAGACGTTCAGGTGCCTCAGGCTGGGACACCTGGCAAGGTCGCGGATGTCGGTCAGAGGACCATTGCCGTTGAGTTTGATCACCGCAAGTCGCGGACAGCTGCCGAGGCCGCTGACGTTGCGTATTTTGCAGCTCCATGCTTCCACCGTCTCGAGGCTCGGTGCGCCGGCGAGCCCGCTGATGTCCTCCAGCCACTCGGAGAAACTGAGCCGAATATACTCAAGCTTTGGACAGCGACCAAGACCATCCAGATGACGCAGCCCCGAGTCAGGCGCGGTAATTACTTGTAGCGACGGTGCGCCAGCAAGACCGGTGAGGTCGCGCAACGTGCCAACTCGTGTTACGTCGATCGCCTCTAATAGCGGACAACTGCTCAGGCCCTCCACCGACCGCAGATTGCTTTCGCTCGCGTTGATGTAGCGCAGAGACGGGGCACCAGCAAGGTCCCGGAGGTCTCTGAGCTCCTTATCGTCCTCCACATGGAGCTCATCGAGAAGCAGACAGCTGTTCAGACCCTCCAAACTGCTCAATACTTCACAGGCGCCGATGCCAAGCATACTCAGAGATGGCGATCCGGCGAGGCCTTTTGTAGTCTCCAGCTCAGGGTTGTCGGACACTTCAAGATTGCTGAGCTTTGGTAAGCTTCCGAGACCGTCAAGACTCTGCAAGTTGCAGGTTGTCGCATGAAGTTTCTCCAGGTTTGGTGCACCAGCAAGAGAGGAAAGACTGCGCAGCTCCTCATTTTCGGAGACATTGAGATAGGCGAGGCACGGGCAGCTCACGAGGGCGGATACATCTGATATCCCGCATCTAGTGGCCCTCAGAAACTGTAGGTGTCGAGCCCCCGACAACGCAGAAAAGTTGCCAAGCTGAGTCACGCCGGTCAATGTCACCTCCTCAACGGGCATCTGCACCACACTGCTCAATATTTTTGACACGTATGCAGTTGCCTGCACAGCGTTCCCTGGGACGTGGCATTGAATCGTCAGCCTCTTCAGACTCGAGAAAGATGGCAAAGCGCAGAGGAAACTACCACACTGCCCGTCACACGTTGATGCGCCGTTCCGCGCGCAGGCGGGCAGCGAAGTCAGCTGGACCACCATCGCCTCCACTCTTGCCTCGAGACCGTCAACGAAGCACTCTCGCAAATCGCCGCGTGCATTGTTGACGCTGATGTGAAGCGGCAGGTGAAACGCGCTTGCCCACCACATCGAGCGTACACGCCGCTGGGGCTCTGGTGTCTCCGCCGTTGCTTGGAGGCAGCAGCGCAGCCGTGCAGACCAGGTCTCAACGAGCAGCTGCTCCTCTCCGGGAAAAGGCGGTTGCAGTAGCATCTCTGTATTCAGCCGCATCTGGGGGCCGACGGCGCTCAGTGTGTGTCGCAGGCCTTTCAACACGTCGTCGTTCATGAACGACATCACCTGTGCACAAGGGTCATACAGAAGACTCGCAAGAGTGGGTGCGAGGGTCGCGGAGCCGTTGTGGTCAAGCACACGCTGGATGGTTTCATTGTACAAACGGAGTGGCATCGCTGCGTCTTTCCCCTCAACTGGTTCGATTGAGTGTGATGTGCTTTGAGTGATGCGGAGCTCCCACGAAGAAGATTGCAGGTGGATCTGAAGAAGAGAGCTTGTAGGAAGAGAGGGGAGGAAAAGAGAGATGGTAGAGTGGGGCAGCAACGTATAAGATGCGATCGCAAAGAGAAGAGGAGTAAGGAGAAGCGAAGCAGTATGGTGCACTGGCACACGCACATTAAAGAAGTGGTGTGTGTATTGAGCGCGCTGCCCCTCATTTTAACTTACAGTCGAGCAAGGCTCCTCGTCTCCGCTCTCCCAGACTTTAAGCGCTTCCCCTCGACTCGTCTCCAGTTACTTTCATTGATGCACTTTCTGATTCTCACAGAGACGTGCAGAACAGAATCGTAGAGAAGCAACGACAGTCAGCGGTATCGTTGTTGATCTCGTTAGAGGAAGCAAGAAAATGTACGGAAAGCCAGGACACACCTCCAATGCAGCACCACAACGAGAAGACAAAACACCATGAGAAATGGCAGCAATGACAACTGCGGAATTGAAACTAATCAAATGTCTTGTTTAATAATCGAAAAAAAAAAACATGTATTAGCAGAGGAGAGGAAAACGAGAAAAAGAACATGTCACAAAACGAAAGACAACACAACAGAAAACTAAGAAAAGCAGATTACGGTAGCGCACTCCCTAATAATGATACAATTAGAATCGGAAAGAAGAGAGAGAGTGTCGCACCTCCTTTCAAGTGTGAGATTGCAGAAGAATAGACAAGAGGACAGTGTGAGTACGCAGAGCGTACGTTGGCTCCACGCAGGTCCGCTGGCGTTCTGCAGATTTCTGTCTAGCGTAAGTAGTCAATGCGTTTGTGACGACGTCATCAGCGGAGCACGATCGCGAACATGCCAAAAAAAAGAAGAAGGAGATAAAGCCTACATCTCACACAGCGCTGCATCACCGCCGCACCTTCATTGAAGAGTTGAGGAAAGGGATACTGACCATCCCTGTTTCACGCAGGTCAAAGAACCTCAAGGTGGTGCGTTCAGCACGTTCACCGAGTCCACCAGAAGCCCACTGAAGCGTCGGTTCAGCTCTTCGAGACGTGCGGACAGGTGCTGAGGCTGTTGACGTTGCGTATCTCGCAGTACTTCGTTACCTCCTCAATTCTCACCGGAGTGGCGAGGCCATCGATCTCCTCCACCACTTTGCACGCACCAAGTCGATTTTTTTCGAGCACCTGGAGCTGATCCACGTCCGTCAAATTTCGGACACTTGCACCCCACGCGGCACTTCTCCGCAAACTCGATGCACCAACGACACCGCTTAGCTCCTGCAGGTGCCCGTTCTGTGATCCGTTCGTTTCTTCCAACTGCGGTCACGTGATGAGGCCGTCCACATCACACCAGTTGCATCCGCCCGCATCAATGGCGCAAAGAGGGATGGAGACTCTACGACCCCTCCTCAAGTCTTGGAGAGGCAACTTTCCCTCAGGCGACTACGTTCTCGGGAAAAAAGGAGGTGCTCAGACTCTTCAGACGGATCAGCGCGGTAAAGCTGCAAATGCAGAGCTTCTGAAGACGAGGTGTTTTTTCAACACCCAAGATCGCCTGAAGCTGCGAGCTATCGGACACATTGAGCTCGCTGAGCCTCAAGAATCTGTCAAGTCCGTCAAGATTCTGCGAGGTGCATCCCCGTGCACAAGGAGCCCCCAGACGCGGCACATTCGCGAGAACGGAGAAACTCTCCAGCAGCGGGCTGCCAAAGCTATCGAAATTGCAGGGAAGCATGCAGAACAACAAGTCAGGCAAGAACGCTACTTCGCTTGGCCGGGCTATCAGTGGCTGCAAATATTTTGCGCAGCACAAAGCAGCGAAGTTGCCCAGCTCCTCGCAGCCATTCAAGAGCACCTCAGGAATGAGAAGCCGCAACATAGAGTCGAGGACATTCGACACCTATGCTGCGCTGTTCCCGAAATAACCCGAACCTTCACGTAGGATGGCCAGTTTGTTCGGAATTGGAAGACACGATAAAGAGCAAATAAAGCACCCACACTGCTTATCGCAGGAGAGTGAACCGCTCAGCGCGCAGGTTCGTCAAGAGGCCAGTTGGACCTCCAGCACCGCTACTTGAGCTATGCCGTCACTGGTGAACAACATCAGGAAATGGCTGCGCCAGTTGTGCGCCACCACTTATAGCGGCAGACAGCACACACCAGCCCATCACTTCGAGCCCACAAGCAGTGGAAGCTATGAAGTGTCTTTTTGTGTTTGTTTGCCCTGCACTACAGCCGCTTAGACTCCACAGTGGCTGCAGTGCTATCGCGGTAAAGTTGTGAGGCTTCACTAACACCTCCGTGTCGAGAAGCACTTGAAAACACACAGCAAATCGCCCATCACCTGTGAGAGTCCACCTGTAAGGAAGTGGAAGAGGACGTAGCGCAAACGTCGCCGCCTGCTGGGAGCTGCGAGAGATAGGCGATCATTCTTCAATTGTGCGCCATAGTTGGATGCAATATTGGCCGTATGGACAGACTCCGTCATGTTTATCTCCTGTGAATTGTGGAAACTGAAAAGTTTTTTTTCTCCTCGCAGCGTGTTAGAGACGAATAAAGAGTGAAAGCAGCGAAGTGGAGCTCGACGTAACGAGCCCGAAGTGGTGCACTGCACAGGAGTATAATGGAGAGCTCCGAAGTAGACGCCCCGGCACAATATTGGAGTCGCTTTAATTACAAGACTGACGAAGTACCTTGCTTAAAGATGAATGAAGGGAAAAAAAAAAAGTTGTGAGTTTACTCGAAACATTTCGCCACTACAGTCCTCGGCCTGCAAAACAAAAAAGAGCACACTGTGCATTTAGGAGTGATCCACGACGGCATCATCTTTCATGGTGAACACATCGGATAAGCATCTGGATTGAATGCACTGTGCGCAGAGAAGACGACGCTTACATGAAGGTGTTGCTCGAAAAAGGCGGCAGCGGCGACGAAGGCACCGAATGAAAGCCTCACTAATTTCACAAAATCATCGGCGGTAAAAGTTTACGTCTTGCACATGGCGAATCTCACGCAAAAGAGAGAGGCATAGTATGCAGTAAAAGCGAATAATTAAAAGGAAAATAGAAGCAAGAAACACGAAAGGGGAATAAAGCAAGAGAACTCTTCTATCGAACAAGACGGGGTGCCTTGCCTTCCTACAGTACTGATTGTGAAGGAGGCTGCTAAGGATGCCGTACGAAAAAGTTAATCAAATAGAACCGGCAACGCTGCCTACCAAAACGAAAAAGAACCGTTACTTAAAAGAGTGCTAACGCCGTCTCACACACGCCGAGTAGCGCAGCCTGTGCGTAAATCGTGTCCTCCGTCGTCAGCTTTCTTTTTCCCCGTGCACCTCATTTCTCAATCGGGTGCAACGGTATGCAACTCCATGTGTTGAAGTGCAATAGTACGTTCAAGCGTCCGATGGAATTTGAGAAGGTACAAAAGGCCACCAGCCGTTCGGCGCCGACGTGAGTTGGAAAACCTGAGAGATTTGTTGACACAAAAGCGTTGCCACTGGCAAGGTAAATAAGAGCAAAAAAAAACACGAAAACAAGGAAAAGACCAATGTTAAGTTAACGACATATGCAAAGGCATGAAGGAAAAGGAGCTCCATTGTTTCACAAGGCTGGTGCTCATCTGGTGAGTATTCACAACATTCCAGACCATTGCAGCAGCGTCACGATAATAACCAAAAAAAACCCTTAGAAGAGTTAAGGAGTACAGACTCTCTTTTTAGAAGTACCTAGGAGAAAAAAATAGCTAATTAACCATCTGGAGAAGAAATGGCGTGGAAGAAGTAGGAAGAAAAAAAAGAGAGTATCGGAAGATACAGGGAAGCATTTAATCTCACTGGTAGTTGCCTTGAGCGCTCTACTTCCTGCTCAGGTGTTACCATACCATAACGTTAGGCTTATGGTGATTACAACTTCTTAAAAAAAAAAAGAAAAAAGAGAGAAAAAAGGACATTCCTTTGCGTGCAAGGCCGCATTAACGTTGGACCACTACGGCCGCATCAAAGAAGTCTGTGTTTGTCACTCCCGTACCCGAAATCTTCAGGTGCTTCAGGCTGGGACACCGAGCAAGGTCGCGGATGTCCACCAACGAAGGGTTGTGTTCGAGGTTCAGCTCTGCGAGACGCGGACAACTGCCCAGACCGTTGACGTTACGGATCGAGCAGGTCGTTGCGGAAAGCTTCTCGAGCCTGGGTGCACCAGCAAGGCCACTGATGTCCTCCAGATGCCGACACCAATCCAGCGATATCTCCACAAGCATCAGACAGACGCCAACACCTGTTAAGTGCCGCAGTCCGGAATTTACTGCTTTGATCACTCGCAGCGACGGCGCACCGGCAAGACCGCTCAAGTCATGCAAGCTCGTGGTTCTCGAGATGTCCAATTCCTCCAATAAGGGGCAGGCGTTGAGGCCCTCGACACTGTGAAGCGCAATGCATCGGCACAGGGAGAGGGTTTTGAGACGTGGTGCTCCGGCAAGGCCACGCGCGGTCGGCAGCTCGTGGTTGTTGGAGACATCCAAAGCGCTGAGTCTCGGAATGCTGGCAAGCCCCTCAAGGCTGTGCAGCCCGCACGTCCGCGCATCGATCGTCTCCAAACTTGATGCACCAGCCAGTCCCGAAAGGCTCCGCAGGAGAGGGTTGATAGAGATGAAAAGATTCTTCAGGCACGGGCAGCTTAGCAGAGCCGACACGTCCGTGAAGCCGCAAAAGTCGATTGTCAGCGACCGCAGGTGGAGCATGCCTGTTATCGCGGACAAATTGCCCAGCTGCGCCATGTCGTTTAAGCACAACTCATGGATCGGGAGCAGCGCCACCTTGCGCAAAACCGTTGACACATAGGCTGCGGCCTGCACAGCATCCGCTGTCTGCAAAACCGTGATCGAGAGCTTCCGCAGATTCGGGAATGTGGGCAAAGAGCACAAGAAGCTCCCGCACTGGCCCTCGCACGTCGGCGCGTCGCTCCGCGCACAAGCGGGCAGCGAGAACACCAGAGAGTCCAGCTCCTCTGCTTTGGCTGCGAGGCCGCCGGCGAGAAACTGCAGAACATCGCTGCGTGCGTTCTGCACCTCCACCCCCAGCGGCAAACGGCACGCATCCATCCACCAAAACGAGTCCGCGAAGTGGGGATACCGCGGCGCCTCTGCTGTCACCCGCAGTCGACAGTGCAGCCACTTGGACTGTGTTGTGGCGGACACGTACTCGTCTCTCGGTTCAGGGATCCAGGTGAGGATCTCCGTGTACAGCCGCACTTGCGGACTGACGGCACTCAGTGTGCGGCGCACTCCTTCCGGCACCATCTGGTTTAAGTAGGACAAGACCTGTGCGAGAGGGTCGTGCTCGAGCTCCTCCACAACACGGAAAATGTACCAGCCACGATAGTCCCTCAGAGCTCTCTGGAAACTGTCGATGCGGTAGGGAAGAGACATTTTTTTTTTTTTTGGTGTGTGTTGCGCTAACGCTGTCTGGGTTGGAAGTGGAGCGCTGGTGAGATACGTCCGTGGTTGGCTAATGGTATTAAGTAGAGAATCAGGAAGGGGAATAAAAGAGGAGTAGGGGGGAGATACCACACGAGAGGGAGTGACAAGCGAGAAGTAAAAGGCTTTGGTTTCTTACGAAATCACTTCTGCCTCTCCTTTTAAGTAGCAAGAAAGCACGGGTAAATTGCGCAAAGCTCTTAGTATCCCTTTTGCCTGCTAAGCGTTCAATAAGCGAGTGTGTGTCTGTCGAGTCGTCAGCGCTAAGAGTCCTCTGCGACAAAAACAAAGAGCAACGAAGCGTTTATGGCACAGCGTATTAGCAATGTTGAGAAAAGTGCGCTTTCCTGTTTTCTTTTCCAGAGACTTCCGTTGCAGGTGTGGCAGTTGTCCTGCCGTCTTCACCGTTTGCTTACAAGGACAACTGCGTAGAGGTAGGGAGGAAATAGTTGAATGCGTCCCTGTCTACCGCGACGCGCAAGCGTCTGACTCCGCTAACTTGTGGCACACCTCCAACTCCAACGTTTTCAGCAGCGGACACTTTTCAAGCCCGTCGATGGTCTGCACACTGCTGTAGGAGGCGATGACGGTGTGCAGGCCACGAGCGCCACCTAGCGGGGAGAGGGAGGCCAGGAACTTGCAGCCGGTGAAGTCCACAAGAGCGAGCATGGGACACATGCAAAGGCCGTCGATGTTGCGGACGCCCGACTCGCACGCGAGAATGTGCGTGAGCTGCGCCGCACCCGCAAGGGGAGAGAGGTCGGCAAGGTAGGTGCAGTGCACGACGTCGACCCTGCGCAGCTGCGGGCATCGATTGAGACCTGTCACGTCCTGCACACCGCTGAAGCCGGCAGCGATGGTGCGCAGTTGCGGTCCGCCAGCGAGCGGTGCCAGGCTACGCAGAAGGTGGCAGGAGCGGAAGTCAACCGCGTCGAGCGAGGCACAGCGGGAGAGACCGTCAATGTTCTCCACGGTGCTGCACCGCGCCTTGATGCTCCGCAGCCGCGGTGCGCCGGCCAGTCCGGCAAGCGATCGCAGCTCCTTGCAGCTGGAGAAGTCGACCACCTCCAGTGAGCGCCATCGCCCGGCGCCGGCCACGTCGTGCACTCCGCTGTGGTCCGCCTTGATCACTCTCAGGACAGGAAGCTCTGATAAGGAGTCGACGGCGGCAACCTCGAGGCAGTAGGAGAAGTCGATTGTCTCCAACGCAGTGCAGTGGCGCAGCTCGTCCAGGGTGCGCACGTCATTGTCGCAGATGTCGAGCACGCGAAGGCGACTCAGTGTGGACAGGCCGGACAGGCTGCCGATGTTCGGGCACGACCGCAGGCACAGCTCCTCCAGCAGCCGGCACTCAGACAGCGCCGAGACATCTGCTACTGATGACCCGCTAACATCGACAACGGTAAGCTGCCGCGCTGCACCTACGCCGTGGAGCTCCGAGAGGGACGAGCAGCCGCCAAAAGCCATCCGCGTGAGGGCCGTGCAGCGTTGGAGGCCGACCACCTGCGCTATGGTGTCCCCCTCGACTGTGAGCGACTCCAGCGTTGCGGCGGCGGCGAAGTCGCTCACGTCCAGCACCTCCTCGTCGCAGTCGTACAAGGAGACCTCCCGCAGGGCTGTCAGCTCCGCGACGAAGGAGATGTCAGCCGCCGTGACGCTGTGCAGCTTCAACACGCGGAGGGAGGGAAAGGCGGCGGCTTCTCCGCGCAGCGGCGCCAAGGCAGCGCTGTCCGTGCTGAGCTCCTCCATCTCCGCGAGAATTTCGCCACGGCCCCTGAGGTGACTCCAGCCGGCGGGAGTGTGATGCAAAACAAGTCCGTCGTGCACCGAGCCCGCCAGCCGGTCCAGCGCCGCCACCCCGTCGCTGTCATCCCATGCCAAGTGAAGGTCAAACTTGCGGCGCCACCACGCGGCAAGCAACACCTCCGTACCATGCAAAGCGTTTCTCCCACTATTCGTAGCAGACGGGTGGAAGGTATGCATGAGACGCCGCTGATGAGGACGTAGTCGCCAGGTTGACGCGCGGACTGCGTGGTGCTGCAGCTCGGCGTACACGCGCGCCATTGGGTTCGCCGCCGCAAACGCCAGTGGACAGCCACCAAGGGAAAAGGCACACACCACGGCGAGCACACCGCCCTCGATCGGCAACGGGGCCACAGCCGGCACCTCCGCCATCAGCGCCTCTCCCTCATCGTCATCGTCGTCGTCCTCGTAGGCGGCAGCGTCCGCGCACGCCGGCTGGGCGTTGCAAGACTCCGTGAAAGCGGCATACCATGCTACAGGCAGCTGTCGTGGGCCCGCTGCGGCGCCGTGAGAGAAATCGCCATGACCGAGCTCCATCAATTGTAGTGCGGCGCGAGCAACACACGCTATTTTGGCACAAAACTGCAAGCAGCAAGCTAATTTCAGCAAGAAAAAAAGAGAGGAAGAAGAAAAGGATGGGGACGTAAAACTGGCAGCAGAAAAGGAGAAAAGAAAGCTCTAATTTGTCTACTGAACAAAAGATACAGCACGCATACGCGAACACGAAGGCACAGCAACGAACACTTGCACAGGCGTATCTGGCGGCGCCTAGCTTCGACCTCAAGTACTTTCGTTCTGCCGTGTCCTTTGTAGCCAATCACATCTTTTTTTAATCATTTTTTTTTTCACAGGCTATTGCCTGTAACTGGGGCAACATCTTAGGTGCTTACATGTTTGCGGGTGTGGCGTGCAATTTTATACCAAGGAGCTGCAAGTCTAGGTGGGTCCATCATCCTGCACGACGACGGCAACAACAACAAAAAAAAATACACACAGCTCAGTTCAGGCCGCGAACGAAGTTCTTCAGTCCCGCTTGAGAGAGGTGCCGACGTTTTTAACAGCGCCGCCCATGCTCACCGAGTCGTTGGCGCTCTGGATGGGGTAGGCGTACGGCGCCAGAATGCA
This sequence comes from Crithidia fasciculata, assembly GCA_000331325.2. Lineage (NCBI taxonomy): Eukaryota > Euglenozoa > Kinetoplastea > Trypanosomatida > Trypanosomatidae > Crithidia > Crithidia fasciculata. The sequence continues at coordinate 14,493 of AODS02000218.1, forward strand.
GTTGCGTCCACCGAGAGGGAGGAAGCCCTGCTGGCGCACCATCGTGGCGGCGTCGACGACGCTGCAGAGGCTCTGGTCAAACTCCACAACGGCGAGGCGCTCACTGCGAGCGCGCACGGTGCCGTCCTCCTGTGTGGCCTGCTCGAGCGGGTCCTCGACGGGCGGCGAGCTGTCGAAGGACACCTGCTTCATGGACTGCGCCAGCTCGTCGTGCTCCTGCTTCTCCGACGCCCGTGGCAAAGTGACGGTGAAGCACAGCGCGCTACTCTCGATGGGTGGGAGCTGGCGATTGGCAAGCAGCGGCGTCACTCCCGTCTCCCACGTGTGCCGCACCGCCTGGTCGATCTCCGCCGTCGTCACCGTGTCCGGCACCCCCACCACCACCAGCGCGCAGGCCCACTGCGTGTAGGGCACGGGGCGGAGGAGAAA
>AODS02000221.1:0-12361 GCA_000331325.2 Crithidia fasciculata
GGGCGAGGGCGGCGGCGGTGGCGGACGCGGCGCTGCCCACCTGCTCCACCAGGAGGCCGTCGGAGGTGTAGCATGTTCATGATGGTGTACGCGTTGTGAGGGAGGAGGGGAAGATGAAGCAGAAGACCGCCCTCTTTTTTGTTGTTGTGTACTCGTCGCGCTGCTGCTGCTGCTGCTTTAGGGGAGGAAGAAAAGAAAGGGAAAGCTTATGGTGAGAGAGATAAAGAAATTGTGTCTAGTGCACTCTGTTCTATTAGAGTAAACGCAAAAGAAATAAATAGGAGAAGAGCAGAAACTTTAAAAAAAGGGAGTTGACGTAGTAGTGCTTTTGCCAGAAGGCAACACTGTCGGCTGAAAAGCACAGGTGGTGGAGTCCCAACATTTCTTCATCGAGATGTCGCAGATGACGATGAAATAAATCGCATTATTTTTTAAAGCCTTCTCTCTTTCCGGACAGCACCTGCGAGCCTGCATGGCAGAACGGCAGAACCAAAGCCTAGTACGCACTCTGCGCTCCCGCTCTTTCTTCTTTCTTCGCTTAGTAGCCTCTCTTGTTTCATTGGAAAAAAAAAAAACCATTGCAGCACGCCGCACGGAGAGTGGAACAACAAATTCACACAACACAGAAAAAAGAGAAGAGAGACAGGGCAAAAATTTAAAATCCATCAGCAGCTGTCATTGCATAGCGTTTTTCTTTTTCAATTTCTCTCCAGGAGGTGATGAGGTGGCAGCCCAGAACCACTCCTACACCCCCTTCCGTCCCCACCACCACCACAGCGCCAAGTTGTTTCAACGCTCTTGGAAAATAAGAAGAAGTCGCGGAGAAAGAGAAAGGCATGTGTGAGTGCGTGTGCGTGACAACACTCGTAGCAGCACCAGAAAATACTAATTAAAAGCCTCTCTCATGAAGGACATTCACAAGGCACAGCAACAAAACGCGGTAAAAGAAAAAAGGTCACAACCAACAACACACACACACATATGCGTACTCGATACACCCCTTGAAACGGCGCCCACGCCTTCTCTTTCCACTACTAGTCCAGCGTCTCGCGGTACTGCATGGCGATGTCCTTGTTGAATGAGCGCCGCTTTGCCTCCTTCATGGCTGCGGCCTGCCGCTGCTGCACGGCCCGTCTGCCATGGTTCCATCATCTCTCGCAACAGAAAAAAAGACGAAGATGGTGGAAGCCGGCGACAGGAGAGACGGTCTCCGTGAAGCCACGGCGGCCCACGACAGCCAGCATGTAGAATGAGTGTTAAAGTGAAGCCAACGAGGATGCCGGGGATTTGGCTTGGCCACCTTGAGAATCGTTGGGAGGTATCGCATCATCTGCGACATGTCCGGCATGCCAGGGCCGAGGAGGGAGGGGCATGCCACTGGCCGGGGGAGGCGCACGCGTTGCCCGCCGCCTTGAAACAGAAGACATCAGCAATGGTAACGAGACTGGAGGAGATGGGTTGGTAGGAGAGAGAGAGTGGAAAGAGTAATCCGTTATGCTAACTGTCGACCTTGCTCACGCAAGACGATTCAGTGCCTCACATATTTAGTCGTCGTAAAACGCTTCAGCCCCTACATTCGCTTTCGCTTTCTTACTTTCTATCAAGCTGTGGCTACCATCGATCCTCCGCGCAGGATGCCAATTCCCTCCGCGATCGATGGTCCAAAAGGCATAGGGTGGTGCCGTGAGTCCAGACACTCACAATGTGGCAAAAAAAAAAAAAAGAAAGGAAACAAAGTGAAAATAAAAAAATATAAAAAGTAAAATTTAAAAAACCTGAAATAAATTTAGGACAAAAATTTTTTGAAACTTAAAAATAATTAGAGATACAGAAAAGAAAGAAACGGTCAATGAGGAGGAAAAAACAAAAGACAAATATCTCTAAACGTCCGCTGCACGTCACCAATCCCGTTCCTTCTTTCTATCCTGCTTTTACTGCAAAAAAGGGGTGGTGGGCGGGAACACAAAATAAACGGGAGGAGTGGCGAGTAGCGAATACTGAGAAGTAATCGGGTGGGCAATTCAGCAAAAGGGGAGGGAGAAAGAGAGGTAGGACAGTGTTAGAACGTAATTTCGGAGGCATCAGCATACATAGGAGGACCTTGGCGGAACAGGACCATTTTCTGTGAGAGCTGCATCAGCTGGCTATTAGCGCTTCTCAGACCTATCTCAGTTCACTTCCGCATATTCTTTGTTACCATGGGCAACCTAATGGTTGATCGTGGTAACGAGACTGGAGGAGATGGGTTGGTAGGAGAGAGAGAGTGGAAAGAGTAATCCGTTTATGCTAACTGTCGACCTTGCTCACGCAAGACGATTCAGTGCCTCACATATTTAGTCGTCGTAAAACGCTTCAGCCCCCCCTACATTCGCTTTCGCTTTCTTACTTTCTATCAAGCTGTGGCTACCATCCGATCCCCACAGAAAGCCTTCTCCTGCGGCGCGGAGCACATTGGAGAAAAGCACATTTCTAGCCTTGGCAGAGCAGTCTTGGCTGCTCCAACCACAACGCCCGAACTGTACTTAACCCCAAAGTTCCGAGAGTAGAAGTCCGCCGGGTTGTAAATCCCCTTGACGTGAAAGAAGACTACCTGGATGTTGTCGTGGTGGTAGAGGTCATTCACGTAGCGGAACAGCGCTTCCAAATGGTAACCACGCCCGATACCGCCAAAGCCGTTGTGCTTTCGCTGGGCGGCAACGATCGGCATGTGGTCGGTCACCATTGCTACTCTCGCTCCTGGCTGCAGCTCGCCCCTCTGCCGGCGGAAGTCCAGGTACCGCCAAATGGCGGTTGGTTCGGCGTGTGCGGAGTGCCGCGCCTGGAAGACGCGGTGCTGCTCATCGCCATCCTGCTGCGTTGGCCCTGTGACGGGCCCCAGGTTCACCGTCCACCGTTGCTGGTGGTAGCGTAGACCCCCCTCTCGGTCACCCGCCACCGCAGCCCACCCGGCGCTCGACGCATCAATGAAGGCTACGATATCGTAATCTTCTTCGACGTAGGTAGCAAGGACTGCCGGCGCTACTGTGTACCAACAGTTCAGCAACAGCGCGTCGCTGGCAGACTTGTACCCTCGTGTTGCTGCCGGGGTGAGAAACGGCAAACGTTCGTCCCAGTCGCTCCCATCCGAGATGTTCTTGTAGACCCCTCGGTACGCCCGGAGAGCGTCGAACATCATGGACGGGTTGAGGCGCGTGGTGTGCATGGCGTACATCAGTAGGGACACCAGCGCCACATACGACCGACGGGTGAAGGAAGACTTCTGTGACGCCAACCTCAGCTTGGCAATCGTCTTCGCCTGGTTTCGCACGCGACGGCAGTCGCCGGACCACTGGTACTCCTCGCCGAGAAACACCGTGTCCTCTTCCGCGAGGCGCAGGAGCTCACCATCCGTCTTCGCTAGCAGCTCTTCCCGTGGGGGCGACGTAAGGAGGTTGGCGTCGACCATGCGGTTGAGAATCACGCGCACGGTTTCCACAAACGACCTCTCCTGTCCCTCCCTCGCTGCCACCAGTACGTTGTCGATGCACGTGATGATGGCAACATCGGTGGGGACATCGGTGATCACCCACGTGATGGCCTGCCCGACGGCGACGCTCCAGCGAGCACCTGTGGGGACCGTCTTCAGCCTGTAATAGCCTTCTCGCGTCCTGAAGACAAACAGGTTTCGGAGGGTCTCTGGCAGGGGGATGGCGTCGTAGTATGCCTCAAAGTCAATCTGCAGGCAAGTACTTCGACCGAGCAACCACTTGGCGGGTCGTGAGGCGGGACGGGTGTCTTAGCACCGGGACGCTGTACTTCGGCACAACAGCGTTCAGGTGCGGCTCCGTAATGATGCGGCGCCGTCCCTTCAGCTCCGGCTGGTAGAAGAGGTTCACCCCATGCACTCCTGCCAGCAGGATGTTGTTCCTGTGCACGGGCTCCACGCACTCCTCGACCTTGCCGTACTCCACCATCCGCGCGACATCCTGGGGCGAGATCTTCGTCACCTTGATCGTCCGGCTGGTGACCAGGCCGGCGAAGCGCTCCGGCTGCAGGTACTGAAACGCTGCGACGAGGTACTCCCTCGTCTCGTCGCGCGTTACCCGCATCGCCCGCACCTTGTCCAGATCCGCCAAGGTGACTCGCTTCAGGTGCAACGGCCACGTGTGCACAGGGCCAATCTCAACCGCCGGCTCACCCCGCATCCTCCTCAGCTCGTGGAAGAGCTCGACGTAGGAGATGCCGAGTTCCTCTGGGTCGGGGGCAGTCTTCCCGAAGTGCTCCTCTTCCGGAGGTGGCCGGCGACGACGTCCTGCGCGGTCACGCCCTCCCTGGGGAGCTGGTGGGAATGTGCCAGATACCCCGTGGTGGTCGCGGACGTCGTGTGCCCCGCCATCACCTGCGCGTCGGCCGTCGACATGCCCTGCTTGGCCCAGTGCGCCAGCGCTCCCAGGCGGACCGATGGCAGGCAGTACTGCCCGTTGAGGGCCCGCAGACTTCGGCCGCAGCATCGCCTTGACCATCTCTGGCTGGGAGAAGATCCTCTTGTGGAGGCCGGGTGCCTCGCTCACCAGCTTCTGCAGCAGCTCCGCGTCGGCCTTCGCGAGGGCCGTCCCTACTTGATAGGGACCGCTCCTCTTCGCGCTCTTGCCCTCGCGAATGTCCAGAATCACCTTGGTGACGTTGTTCTCCGTCGTGCCAAGGTGGACGCGCTGCGGCGTCAGCTGCACCACATCCGCCGGCCGTGCCGACGCCTGCCACATCAGAGTCCCGAACATGTACGTTACCGGGTCTCTCTGACGGAGTACGTGCCGCATCGTCTCGTAGTCGGCCTGTGTGAGTGGCGGGGCGGGGTGGCTCTCGACGGCCTTGGCGATCCGCCTGGCCGCGGTGACCGCCTGCGTCCACTCTGGGTACCGGGTGAGGTCGATCGGCTGCGCCTCGTTTGTGTAGAGGGGCAACTGCTGCAACGCGCTCTGGATGTACCCCAGCGTGGTGGAGTACGTGGACGGTGCCTAGTGCCGCGCGCTCGCCTGCATCCTCACCCAGCTCGAGCACCGCGCTCTGCAGTGGCCACCCCTGCATCCGTCCCGGCATGGCCGCGATGTCGCACAGCCACCGTCGGTGCTGATTGCGGACTTGCTGCGACGTCCCAGCCCACGTGCTTGCGCTCTTGTGGGCCGGCATGCCCTGGTGGACCTTCCAGAGGTTTGGGCGCACACGCGGTCCTGCGTGTGCGCCCCACCCGTTTAAAAGGTGCACGGATGGGGGTGCAGAGGATGGCCTCGTATTGCGCGGCGGCAGTGTTGTCGTCGGGCTCCGGTTCATCGGTGCGCTTGCTGCGTTGGGTGGTCCTACCCGTCGGCCGCGTGAGGGCCGCGTACGTTTCCTCATTCACGTACGCGCCAACAGTGGCAACGCTGGCGGTTCGAGTCACCGTGTAGTGACCCACTGCCGTCCACTTTCCGTCCCCATGGAACTGACCCCCCTAGTACGAACTTGCGTCCGCGGAAGGTTTTTGGGAGGCCGGACGCCGGGATTGGTGCAGAGGTATAGCGCCTTGGCCTCCGGGTCACAATCGCCGACGATGTCGAAACCTTTTCCAACACGTCCGTAAGGGTGCACAGCGAGGCCTGCACGGTGGCGCGTGATGGCCTCCGCGAGGTCCATCGGGGTATCCGCAGGGTACCCCATTCTCCAGCGCCTGGTGCTCAAAGCCGTTGCTGTCAACGCTGGGGAGCTTCAGGTTGATTATGCTGGTGAGCACCGGTGGCAACCAAAAGGTAACAGATGTTGTGGCGAGCTGCGTCGGCCTCGTGGGCCGCAGCCTCCTGGCAGACCTTCTCGATGAACGACAAAGGCGGCGGATTCGCTTCGGTCGGCAGCGTTGTCGTGGAAGCAACAGGTTGGGGGTGCTGCACCGCAGGCTGTTTCACAGGTTGCTTCGCGGGTTGCTTCGCGGGTTGCTTCGCAGGCCGCTTCGTAGGTTGTTTTGCCGCGGGTGGTTTCGCAGGCCGCTTCGTGGGTTGTTTTGCCGGTGGTGGCTTCGCGGGGTGCTTCGTGGGTTGCTTTGCCGGTGGTCGCTTCGCAGGAACCGAGGCCGCTCCCGCTGCTCTTGTGGGGCCCGCAGTGAGGGGCAGAGCAGCGGAGGGTTTATGGGCAGAGACTGTTGCACCTTTGTTGGGTCGCTGGACCGTGATGTCCTTTGTTGCGCGGCGCGCACGTCTCGTGTCAGGCGAAGGCTGCGCGGGTGTCGATGAGGGGGGGACTCCCTTGGTGCGCTGAGGCTTCTTACCCCTTGGTTTGCCTTGCTGCTCCTCCGTGTAACTCTGGCGCGGGGTGCACGTCCTTGGTCCCAGACCAGCCGCGCGCAGTCCTCGAAAAAAGTGCTGCATCGGCTTTTGCTGAACGGCTTCCGTGAAGAAGCGGCGTACGGCCTGGGGGAGGGAGGGTGTGGCGGGCAGCGGGCCCTTGCGTAGGTGCGCTCGAACGAAGTTGAGCAGCATGTAAATGCCGCAGTCGGCACTGTTGCGGAGCTGCTTCGGGCACTTTCCGAACACAAACGGGCACCATGGCGGTAAAGTACGTCTGTAACTGGCGCACTATCTCCTTCTGCAGCGCAGCGTTGGGGGCAGAGTCGTACAGCGTGAGGGTGGGGATGTTCTTTTCCACCGTCCACACTCCAGCCACCCAGTGATTCCTCGCGTATACCCGGGAAGTAACGTACTTCGCCACGGACCACTCGCAGCAGGATGTTCGTGGCTCGAGCATGTGACATGTTGGGCCAGCGTGTCACAGCGAAGCCAGGAACGGGCAGGGAAGTAGCGCTCCAGGAGGGTATCCAGCTCCGTGTTGTTTGTTGGACCCTCGTGGAGGTCACCTCCTACGAAAAAAGGCTCGACCGCGTCGTCGGGGACGGGCTGAGCAGTGCTCACTTGTCCTGCGCCAACTTCTGGTTGTTGGCGCGGGTCCCGTTTTTTGGCTCTGTTGCCGGGTGGTGGATAGTGAGGCGCGACGGAGCAATGAGGGGCACGTCAGCCACCCCAGAGCCCACAAACCCCCGTGGTTTCTGCTGGACCTGCGTCGAGCGGTCGAAAAGCGCCGTGGGACCGGAATTGCCCTCCGAATGCCCCATCGTTGGCATACATCGAGAAAGGCCGCTGGGGGTCGCCCGTATCCCTCGTATGCCGCAGGGGTGTTCAACCAGGTCACGTACTCCTGGATGGTCTTGCTGTTGAGGTCAGCGAGGAGCTTGGGGTTGTGCATAGGCACCGGAATGGTATCCAGGTGCTCAAGCGCGTCCACCCCCCTCCAGTCCCATCGGCCTCGTACATCGTGAAGTTGTAGAAGGGCAGGACCTTGTCATTTGGGAGGAGGGCGATAACAGCCAAGAAGTTGCGCATCTCTTCGGCCGTCATGTCCGGGTCCGTCAGGATCGACAGCATGATCGTCTGGTGAGGCGTGAGAATGCCCGCCCTGGCACGAGACTTGTACGTCTCCTCCCACTTGTCGCGCCATTTAGGGTCATGCCACTGCGCGGAGGTGTGCAGCCCGCTGCGGTAGTCCTTAAACGCGTTGTAGGCGCGCCTGCCCGGGATGCGCAGCTCGTGCGAACGCTCGAGTTGCTCGTTCATCGCCTTCGCAATGGTGTCGTACGGGTTTCCACCAGCTTTCGCCGTTGCTCCTGTTGACGCCTGAACCACGTCCATCGCCTTCGTGGTCATCTCCATGAAGGCCTTCATTATCTTTGTTAACTCGTTCAGAGTCGGCGGCTTGTCCCCCTGTGGGAAGCCTTTATCGAAACCGCCGAGGTCCATGGTGATGAGAGTGAGGGGTTTTGATGGTAAGGTGAGGGTGAACACAAAATAAACGGGAGGAGTGGCGAGTAGCGAATACTGAGAAGTATCGGTGGCAATTCAGCAAAAGGGGAGGGAGAAAGAGAGGTAGGACAGTGTTAGACGTAATTTCGGAGGCATCAGCATACATAGGAGGACCTTGGCGGAACAGACCATTTTCTGTGAGAGCTGCATCAGCTGGCTATTAGCGCTTCTCAGACCTATCAGTTCACTTCCGCATATTCTTTGTTACCATGGGCAACCTAATGGTTGATCGTAATTCCTAAAGCAACTACGCGGAGAAATACATATGTGTGTGTATGTGTGTGTGTTTAGATGACGTGCAATGAGACGGTGATGCAGCACCACGAGAAAGGAAGAAGAGAGAAGGAGAGAGGGATATAGTTCGCACACACACCAGAGACGTGCAGAATGCAGTCAATCGGAGAAGACAGCACGGCAAAGAAAAGAGAGTGGAGGTCAAAGAAGAAGAAAGCTGACAGCTGCCACTTTTTCCTTCCCCTACTCGACCTTCTTCTCTCTCTTGCAGGACTGAAAGGAAAAGTATTTTGAGGGCCTTAGGTCGCGGATCGCCACTCTGCTATTTTTTGAAGACGTCCTCAACAGCAGCACCGCCTTCATCCTGTTTTTTTTTTGTTCCGCCTTTTTCCGCCGTGCTGCTGAGAGGAGTACACCGCACGCTACACCGCTACGGTCAATAAGCAAAGCGTTTGGCTTATCTATACCACCGCCGGCCCTTCATCTCCTAATGGCAATTTTTTTTTTTGAAGTATTTGTGAAGTCAAACAAAAGAAGGACGTTGCGGGAGGTGCGTCGGCCCGAAGAGAGAGAGACCGGCAGACACCACCGCCCATCACTTCACAACGAGGGACACACGGTAGACAACCAACGAGCGACAGAATGCGATCAAGAACAACAACAACAAAAAAAGGAAGACGGTGTCGTCAGCCTCCTCCTTATACCCCACACAATCGGTTTCTATCTCACTCGATCAACACACACTGCTTGCTTAAACCTCTTTGGAGCCACAAGATGCGCATGCGGCCGTTAAAACCGCATGCGGCTCTCCCTCCACCAAGTCTGCACGCAGCTGCGCCGACTCCTGAAAGAGCGCCTCGGCCATCCCGCCGCCGGCAGCTCGCCCGTACTGCTGCGTGTGCACGACACAGAAATCCAGCACACACCGCAGCACCACCAGCATCGCCTCCCAGCACTCGAACTCCGGCTCGACCTGCCAGCCATGCAGCTCGTATTGCTGGGCCATGGTAGCGCTCCATGTCCTGGCGGAGCTGCTGCACGCACTGAAGAACACGCTGCCACGCGTCAAAGTCCAGACCGCTCTCGAAGAGCAGCGAAGGCGCACCAGCACCACGAGTGTTCACCGGAGCAGCAGCACCAGACGCGGCGTTCTGGCGCTGTTCCCTCGCCAACGCCTGCAGCGACATGGCCTCTTCCAGCGCACCGTACCGGCGTGCCCGCTCGCGACGCACGCCAGAAACACAGGCACAGGCCGGTGAAGACCTCCATTCGCGTTCTGCGCATGCCGCCTGCGTCGTACGCGGCGCACCACCGTCGCCCTTCTCAGCGTGCGTCGGCTCCAGAGTGCGGCGCAGCACACCGGTGGCATCGATGAGGCGTTGCACGTCGTTCCACCGCTGCTGCAGCGCCTCTGCCGTGCGCGGCGTCACCGCGTTGAGGGAGACATCCCCACTGCTCTTTGCGCCACTGGTTGTTGCCGCTGTCAGACAAGGGCTCTGGTACGATGCTGGGGAGCATATCAGCGCTCACGGCCCTCCGCGCCAGCGGCCCCACCCGCGTCGTCTCCCTGCGCTTGCTGCTCACCGCCAGCTGCCGCTGCTGGGTTGGAGGTGGGCGCGTGTGAGCTGCAGCGCCGGAAAAGCGCGGAACTGAAAGTTGCGGTCGTATGCGATGTGCAAGCGGGGTCCAGGGGTCACGGCTGGCGAGATACCGGCCAACAACGCGTCGCGTCCACCGGCGTGGCGACGGCGCGCCACAACTCCCGATGGGCATTGTCGTTGGCGGCCGACGACCCACGCAGGGCGTAGCGCAGCAGCCGCTGGGCAGTCGCGGGTCCCGCCCCCTCTCGTCTCGCGAGTACTTCACGATGTCCATCAGCTGCGCTATAACGTCGGCGGAGTAGAGAACACCGCTGGAGGTAAGCATTGTGAGAAGGGCAAGGTACATGCGGCGCTCCGTCACTGGCCGGCGGTCGTGGAAGTCGCCGGTCGACGCAGCGCTCCACCGCGGCGAGCAGCACGCTGCACACGTCAGTGTCCTCCGAAGTCCGTCGCCTTTCACGGTTGCCGGGTCCGCCGACGCCGCCGGCCGCTTCATGACGGACGCCACGAAAGGGATGCGCAGACGCAGCGAGGGGATGTCGAGGGCGGCGTGGTCGGCGCCGACGTACTCCCAGAGAAAGTTGTGCACCTCCTGTATCAACGTCTCGCCGCTGTCGATTACCGCGAGGTAGCGGCGGTACACAGACGGGCTGAGGCTCGCCTGCAGCTGCTTCAGGTTGCTTCGCAGACGGGAAATCTGCGCGGCGAGCAGGGCATCGGCGTGGTGCGGTGCCAACCGTTCGATTTCTTCCAGTGCCAGGTACTGGTACAGCTCCACGAGCTGACGGCGGCGTGCTTCGCGCCACTCCGGTGGCTGATGGGCGGCGTGCTCGAGCACCGTGTGAAGCGTCTCTACCGCCGCGATGTCCGGCCGTGCCCCGAGCGCCGTGAGCTCGTCGAAGAGGAGAAAAACGTCGTCGACCTGGATGTGCTCGTAGCGGGCGGCACGCGACAGCAGCACGTTCAGCGTGTCCACGTCTACCTTGACACCTCGCAGCTTGATCTCCTTGTAGTAGACTAACATTTCGGGGAAGGTGGCGCAGGCACGCAGAGCACCGTTGTACGCATAGGCGAGGTTGCGGTGGCTGAAGCGGAGCCACTCCCGCGGCGTGCGGGGCTCGAGGCCGATGGACCACTTCTTTGCCGGCCAGTGACGCCGGTCAGCGATGCTGGTGCTGTAGCTGTCGACCCAGTTCTCGTTGTGGTGCGCCGGGTCCCACGCGCTGCGGGGGATGTTGGCGGCGAGCGCGCCGAAGCTGCGTCGGAGCATCGTGCGAAGAAGTGGATGAGGGAGGGAAGGAGAAGACAACGAGTCCTTTGGGGCTGTTGGCCTCCGAAACTACTAAAATACCAGCGTTTAAAGAAAAGGAGGGAGAGAGAAGGAGGATTAGAAATAAACAGAAAGAGAGGGGCAAAGTAGAAGATAAGAAATATGGCCATGAGAGGGCTGCAGCCCTTCACCGAAACAACAAAGCCACTCACGAAAAGTGATCACCGTGTCTGCAGTAGCATAACACTTACACACGCAATACTGAAGGACGCGGACTACGTCACCTCCGCTCTTGCATGGGTGGCAGCTACCTGCAATTAGCCCTCTGATAACACGAAAAAAGGATGCGGCGTAAAAAGCCAACGCCAGCACCGCTGCCAACGTTGCCCCTTCCTTGTTTTGTTCCCTTTTGCAGACCTAAGTGTGTGACGACACCGCTGAGGCATCCGGAGTATAGTCGGACATCACCTAAAAGCAACAATGATGATAAGAATAATAAATCTCGACAAGACAGACACCAAAAAAAAAATGAGACGAGAAAAAGCAAATTTGTTTGGGCTAAAGCAAGAGAGAGATAGAGAGTGAGAGAGAGAAAACCGGCGTGCGCACAATGCACGCTGAAAGCAGCGCTGTTTCCCCCCCCCCTTTTTTTCCTGTTTCAACTAATCCTCAAAAGACGTGCTGATGCGTTGCCAGGTAGCGGTCGCACTCCTCCGGCACGGCGCAGCGGGCCAGCAGCAGCCGCTCGTTCAGCTCATCCAGCGCGGCGTTGGCCTCGTACATGGAGGGCACACCACACGACCCGTCGCGATACTTGCCCGCCCCCTTCACCTCCTCTATACACACCTTCGCTCGCAGCGCCGCCATCGAAGCGAGCAGGTTGGCGCCTTCCGCGCTGCCCGACGGGCGGCCACCGCGTAGCTGCATCACGTCCGGCGGCAGCTGCACGAGCTCGGTGGACCCATGCCCGTCCACCACCGTCATGAGCAACGAAGGCTCGTGCAGGCTGACGTGTTGAATGGCGCGGCCGCCATACGCGTAAAAGCTGCGGACGTGCGCGCCGTGCCCGGTGACAGGGTTTATCGTCAGCACGTGCACCGCGCCGGCTTTCGCGCAGACGGCTAGCGCAATTGTGTCCTGCAGGACGAGGTGCGTGATGGTTTGTTCAGCGCGCCACACACGAACGGGTGTGTTGCCGTCGAAGCGGACGAGGGAGAAGAGCGTCGACTCGCGAGCGATGAGTGTGAGGCCGTTGTGCACTGCGAGTGCAGTGACAGCAGCGGTCCACGAGCCTGGCATCGGCACCCGCAGCCACGTCGGCGCTGCCCGCTCAGCCGTGTCCACCACAGCAGCAGCAGCCGTCGAGCCCAAACTCGAGGAGAAGGAGGACACCTCCG
>AODS02000222.1:0-19760 GCA_000331325.2 Crithidia fasciculata
CTCTCTCTCTCTCTCTCTCTCGGGGTTCTCTTTTGGTTCTTTTCCGTGTCCTCCTGTTTTTCTCTTCTTGCCTTCAATCTTCTTTGTTCTTGTGAACCAGAAATAGGTGTTCTGATTTGCCTCTCATAATCCGTCCTCCCCTCCTCCTAAAAAAAAAAGGCCGGACGGTTGCGCGTAGGGCGACCGAGTGAAGACAGTCCGTGCTTGGTTGCCTGGAATCAGAATTGCCCAACTCAGAATTGCTAGTTTCAGAAATACATAATCACAGCGACTTGCTTTAGGATTGGTTTTACTATCTTCATAGAATTGTTTTTTTTTTCCCCCGCTTTGGGGCCACTTCATGCACACTTCATGCGCCTTCTCTCCTTCCACTCTCTCCTCTTCTCCTCCTCCCCCTCTTATCTCTTTGCTTCTTGTTTTTTTCTTTTTTGCTTCTTGTTTCTTTGCTTCTAGTTTCTTTGCTTCTTGTTTCTTTGCTTCTTGTTTCTTTTGCTTTTTCTATTCCTTTTGCTTTCTATTGTTTTGCTTTGCTTCTTGTTTTTTTCTTTTTTGCTTCTTGTTTCTTTGCTTTCAATCGCTTTGCTTTTTGTTTTCCTTGTGTGCAGAGTGCGCTCTGTGGACACAGCCGAGGAATACTCCGACGCCGCCGCCCACTGCCCTCTCTTTCTCTCCTTCGTTTCGTTCTTTGATGTGCCTTTTCAACACAAAACGTATCTTCGTTGCCCAGAGTGCCACCCCCCGCTCCCTTCTCCGCTTACCGCGGTGGCACAACCCCCAATACACACAACAGCAACAACACAGAAGAGACGTTGAGTTTTTGTTTTTGCCAGCAAACAAACGAAATACGCTACACGCGTATGTGCGAAGTGCAGAACACAGAAGGCAGACACGCGTCACGTCACATACACACACACACATAAACAAGCATCCACATACACATACACATACACACACACACGTGTGCGTTTGGGTGTGTGTGTGCGTTTATGTGTGAGTGTGTGTGTGTGTATGTGTGTGTGAGGTGCTGCCGGCCATTTGTGGCACTCTTTTTCTTCCGTACTCCGTCCTCCAAAAAAAAACACTAGTTTCTTTTACTCTCAACTTTCTTCTCTTTGCTTATTGATTCTTTGTTTTCTGTTTCATTGCTTCTTATTTTTTTTTGTTTTTCATTTCATTTCTTCTTGTTTCTTCGCTTATCATTTCATTGCTTCTTGTTTCTTCGCTTTTCATTTCATTGCTTCTTGTTTCTTCGCTTTTCATTTCATTGCTTCTTGTTTCTTCGCTTTTCATTTCATTGCTTCTTGTTTCTTCGCTTTTCATTTCATTGTTTCTTGTTTCTTCGCTTTTCATTTCATTGCTCTTGTTTCTTCGCTTTTCATTTCATTGCTTCTTGTTTTTCGTTTTTCATTTCATTGCTTCTTGTCTCTTCGCTTTTCATTTCATTGCTTCTTGTCTCTTCGCTTTTCATTTGTTGTTATTCTGGTGTTGTCGTTCTTTGTGCCTCTCTTCGCGCTGTCCTTCTCTTTGTTATTCTACGCGGAAGTGCGTCAGCGCGCAACGCGCAGTTTCTCGTTTCTCTGTTCCGTTTTTTACGTGTCTGGCATCCACTTCACTTTATGTCCCTCTCCGTTCTCCGTCTGCTGTTGCTCTGCTGCCCTTCGCGTGTTTGTGTTGCCACGCCGGCTCTCCGCATTCTCTTTCCTTCCTCCCTGTCTGCTCCGCTCTCCCCGCCCATGTTAGAACAGTACGAAAGAGGTGGCTTACGGGAATAGGAGCCCGAAGGAGCAAAGGGCGTAGCAGCTGCAAGCAGACAAGGTGCGGAGCTTCTCCTCCTTCTGAAACGCACTTTACCACGTGATAGAGTGCCGGCTCAGAAAATTTGTGAAAGGTGAGTATTTTCTACTATTTTTTTCTGCTCTTGTTTTCTTTTTCTTTTTCTTGCGTTGCGTCCCCCAGAGACGGCAGCGTGACCAGCTGAAGAAGTGCCAAAGTGTGCTGCGTTCACAACCGCCATAACAACGACAACAAGCGAAAGGAAGCGAATCGAACAACCGTCCAATTGCTCTCTTTTCCGTGCTCTTCGTCTCTTCTCTCCTGCCGGTGCTTAGCGGCCAAGAGAGTGCTGCACGGGCGCCAAAAACTTGTTCGTGTGCGCCTCCCTCGATGCTGTCGACGGTGCCCACCATGCAGTCGCACTTCGCCTCCTCTCCAACGTGGCAACGCCAGGCTTCGCCGTCGCGCCTCCCCGCACACCACAGCACCAGCGTCAAACCCCCTCGCCAACGCGTCGTTCTCGACCCAGTCTCACCTCGACAACCTCACCAACGGCGGCAGCGCAACCAACACCAGCCGCATCCCCTCCGCGCTCCGCCTCTGCACCCTCTAACGCAGTGGCGGCAGCGAATGCAGGCGTGGTGGGTGGCGACGCTACTTGCGTGCCGGGCAGCAGCAGCGCGGCCACCACGCCCCCTCTCTCGCGGCCTGCGACTTCCCTCCCAACCACAGGCAGCGGCGGGGCACCGGCGCCGATCGGGGCGGCAGTGGTGACATCAGCGGTCAGCTTAGAGCCGGCGTGGCGCTGAAACCGGTCCCGCTGCCCACCGGCGTGTCCTCCGCACGAGGCGACGGTCGGCACACAGCGCACGACGGTGCCGGCGGTGAAGGTTGCCGCACCGGTGGCGCGCGGCACATCGCCCAGTGGAGAGGGGCCTCTTCGCCGCTGGCAACCACAGCGGCGTCGGTGCGCAGCAGCGTGAGGGAGTGAGACGAGTGAAGGGACGGCGCAGGAGTCGCGGCGGGGCACCCCAGTGGGAGGGGCGGTGACAGCTCGCCTTCCCTCTCACGCTGCTGCTGCCGCTGCTGCAGTGCTGGGGAGGAGTGAGAGAGGAGAGGGAGAAAGTCCCGCAATTGGCTGTCGCTGTGACCACCTCTGACACCAACCTGTTTTGTGGTTGTTGTGGTGCGCCGTCGGGAGGTGAGCTCCGTGCATCCCCACGCACGCGCACCAGTGTTCGCTTCTCTTTGTCTCTTCGTCTGACTAGGCTGGACTTCTTTTCTTTTTGATTCTCTGCCTCGTGTGCGGGCACGACACAGTGCCTGTCAGTGCCTCTCCTTGCGTTGGTGTGTGTGTGTGTGTGTGTAAGTGTGTGTGCACTGGTGTCGTTGTTCTTGTCGGTGCACTGCCGCGGCGGTGTGCCAGCTCGCTTTTCTTCCGTTTCCTTCTCTCTACTTTCGCCTTCTCTGATGCCGTACAGCTGAGCCTTTCTGTGTGTGTGCTTTTTTTTTTTTTTCATTCTTGTGCTACTGCGCAGTGCTGTCGTGAAAGTGAACACATGAACGCTCCGTGGCACTCCTGAGCTCCCTCCACCAACTGCCATGTTGAGAGGCGCTGCAGGAGGAGTGCTGGCTTGCACATTCCTGTTGTGCCGCAGCACAACGGGCTGCATCGTGTATGTGTGTGTTGGTCTCCCGTCACGTGGTGTTTCCCCGGTATTTATGCAGGCGCTTGTGGTGCAGGAGACGGAGAGCAGAAGAGACCACAACCAACACGTATGACTGCGCAGGGGGAGTGCGGGCAGCGTCGACGAGCTTTGCGTGCGGTGTCCTCCTCTCCTCTCCTCTCCTCTCCCTCTCGCACACATGCGCATTCCCACAAACCCCCGCACGAGTTGCGAGGTCAACACGCTGCTTTTCTCTACTTTTCATCCTACCCCTCTCCCCTGCCCTTTCCCGTCTCCCCGTCTCTTGCTTCTCCCGATCCACACCACTTAAGACCCACACGCACGCTCTCCCACACACAAACTCTCTCTCTCTCTCTCTCTCTCTCCCTCCCTCTCTCTCTCTCCCTCCCTCTCTCTCTCTCTGCTCTCCCTCTCTCTCCCTTCCTGTCGGTTTCTGCACGAGAGGAAAACACTCTGAAAGGCACGGCGCACATTGCCGCACTATTGCCTGCTAGTCTGCCTGCTGATCTCCGTCCCCGACGCTCCGCTCCATCACAGGGCGGGTGGAGCACACAAAATTGCATAAACTGCACACACACACACACTCTTTTTTTTTTCTCCTCACAATTGCCTGCACGGATGCTTTTGAACGGATGTCTCTGTACGGTTGCAATGCGAGTCGCCCGGTGCGCTAAAGTGAAGGACTGTGCGCTTCCTCGGGTGCCTGAATCTGTATCTCTGCCAAACTCAACCTTTCTTCGCCTCCTTTTGTTTTTGTATTTTTCCGCTTAGCTTCTACCGCGTCCCTCTCTCAGCAAACGCACCTTCTCTCTGCCGATCCAATCGCTTCACTCACCACTCCTCACATCGCCCTCTTGCACTTCACATCGTCCTCTTGCAGTTCACACCGTCCTCTTGCAGTTCACATTGCCCTCTTGCAGTTCACATCGTCCCTCCCCCCTCCCTCGGGGTGTGCATTCTCGCATCTTTCCGCTCCTTTCCTTCTTTTGCTTCTATTCCGCTTGGTAAGGCTCTCTTTATTTGCTTCTTTGTGCCTCGCCCTCTTCTCGTCTCGGTGTGCTGCGCAACGACGCGTGCCTGCGACTCCCTTTTTTGTTCTGTTCTCTCCCATTCTCTCTCTGCTATAATCCCTGGGCGTGTTGAAGGCGGTGTGTGCAGATCCCTTGGCACTGCAGCCTCAACACTTCACTGCGGTAAACTACTCACAACATACACAAGTACTCCACAACAACACCACCACCAACATTAAGAAGAGAGAAGAGAGACCCACAACCAAACATCTTGCTGCTCACAAGGCACCCAACCGCAGCGCATTCAATCGAAGCGGCGTGTTCATGTTTGTCCCCTCTGCGACACGTCCGTGGCAATCGTCTCACTCCTTTGTTTCTCCCGTCACTCCCCCTCTCTCTCTCTCTCTCTCTCTCGGGGTTCTCTTTTGGTTCTTTTCCGTGTCCTCCTGTTTTTCTCTTCTTGCATTTAATCCTTTCTGTTTTGTGAACCAGAAACATCTGTTCACGTTTGTTTCCCATAATCCCCTCTCCCCTCCTCCCAGAAAGACGGTCGGACGGTTGCGCGTAGGGCGACCGAGTGAAGACAGTCCGTGCTTGGTTGCCTGGAATCAGAATTGCCCAACTCAGAATTGCTAGTTTCAGAAATACATAATCACAGCGACTTGCTTTAGGATTGTTTTACTATCTTCATAGAATTGTTTTTTTTTTCCCCCGCTTTGGGGCCACTTCATGCACACTTCATGCGCCTTCTCTCCTTCCACTCTCTCCTCTTCTCCTCCTCCCCCTCTTATCTCTTTGCTTCTTGTTTTTTTCTTTTTTGCTTCTTGTTTCTTTGCTTCTAGTTTCTTTGCTTCTTGGTTTTTTGCTTTTTTTTTTTTTTCTTTTTTGTTTCTTTGCTTCTTGGTTTTTTGCTTTCTATTCCTTTGCTTCTTGTTTCTTGGTTTCTTGGTTTTTGCTTCTTGTTTCTTTGCTTTCAATCGCTTTGCTTTTTGTTTTCCTTGTGTGCAGAGTGCGCTCTGTGGACACAGCCGAGGAATACTCCGACGCCGCCGCCCACTGCCTCTCTTTCTCTCCTTCGTTCGTTCTTTGATGTGCCTTTTCAACACAAAACGTATCTTCGTTGCCCAGAGTGCCACCCCCGCTCCCTTCTCCGCTTACCGCGGTGGCACAACCCCCAATACACACAACAGCAACAACACAGAAGAGACGTTGAGTTTTGTTTTGCCAGCAAACAAACGAAATACGCTACACGCGTATGTGCGAAGTGCAGAACACAGAAGGCAGACACGCGTCACGTCACATACACACACACACATAAACAAGCATCCACATACACATACACATACACACACACACGTGTGCGTTTGGGTGTGTGTGTGCGTTTATGTGTGAGTGTGTGTGTGTGTATGTGTGTGTGAGGTGCTGCCGGCCATTTGTGGCACTCTTTTTCTTCCGTACTCCGTCCTCCAAAAAAAAAACCCTAGTTTCTTTTACTCTCAACTTTCTTCTCTTTGCTTATTGATTCTTTGTTTTCTGTTTCATTGCTTCTTTTGTTTTCGCTTTTCATTTCATTGCTTCTTGTTTTTCGTTTTTCAGTTCATTGCTTCTTGTCTCTTCGCTTATCATTTCATTGCTTCTTGTTTCTTCGCTTATCATTTCATTGCTTCTTGTTTCTTCGCTTATCATTTCATTGCTTCTTGTTTCTTCGCTTATCATTTCATTGCTTCTTGTTTTTCGTTTTTCAGTTCATTGCTTCTTGTCTCTTCGCTTATCATTTCATTGCTTTTTGTTTTTCGTTTTTCATTGTTGTTATTCTGGTGTTGTCGTTCTTTGTGCCTCTCTTCGCGCTGTCCTTCTCTTTGTTATTCTACGCGGAAGTGCGTCAGCGCGCAACGCGCAGTTTCTCGTTTCTCTGTTCCGTTTTTTACGTGTCTGGCATCCACTTCACTTTATGTCCCTCTCCGTTCTCCGTCTGCTGTTGCTCTGCTGCCCTTCGCGTGTTTGTGTTGCCACGCCGGCTCTCCGCATTCTCTTTCCTTCCTCCCTGTCTGCTCCGCTCTCCCCGCCCATGTAGAACAGTACGAAAGAGGCGGCTTACGGGAATAGGAGCCCGAAGGAGCAAAGGGCGTAGCAGCTGCAAGCAGACAAGGTGCGGAGCTTCTCCTCCTTCTGAAACGCACTTTACCACGTGATAGAGTGCCGGCTCAGAAAATTTGTGAAAGGTGAGTATTTTCTACTATTGTTTTTGCTCTTGTTTTCTTTTTCTTTTTCTTGCGTTGCGTCCCCCAGAGACGGCAGCGTGACCAGCTGAAGAAGTGCCAAAGTGTGCTGCGTTCACAACCGCCATAACAACGACAACAAGCGAAAGGAAGCGAATCGAACAACCGTCCAATTGCTCTCTTTTCCGTGCTCTTCGTCTCTTCTCTCCTGCCGGTGCTTAGCGGCCAAGAGAGTGCTGCACGGGCGCCAAAAACTTGTTCGTGTGCGCCTCCCTCGATGCTGTCGACGGTGCCCACCATGCAGTCGCACTTCGCCTCCTCTCCAACGTGGCAACGCCAGGCTTCGCCGTCGCGCCTCCCCGCACACCACAGCACCAGCGTCAAACCCCCTCGCCAACGCGTCGTTCTCGACCCAGTCTCACCTCGACAACCTCACCAACGGCGGCAGCGCAACCAACACCAGCCGCATCCCCTCCGCGCTCCGCCTCTGCACCCTCTAACGCAGTGGCGGCAGCGAATGCAGGCGTGGTGGGTGGCGACGCTACTTGCGTGCCGGGCAGCAGCAGCGCGGCCACCACGCCCCCTCTCTCGCGGCCTGCGACTTCCCTCCCAACCACAGGCAGCGGCGGGGCACCGGCGCCGATCGGGGCGGCAGTGGTGACATCAGCGGTCAGCTTAGAGCCGGCGTGGCGCTGAAACCGGTCCCGCTGCCCACCGGCGTGTCCTCCGCACGAGGCGACGGTCGGCACACAGCGCACGACGGTGCCGGCGGTGAAGGTTGCCGCACCGGTGGCGCGCGGCACATCGCCCAGTGGAGAGGGGCCTCTTCGCCGCTGGCAACCACAGCGGCGTCGGTGCGCAGCAGCGTGAGGGAGTGAGACGAGTGAAGGGACGGCGCAGGAGTCGCGGCGGGGCACCCCAGTGGGAGGGGCGGTGACAGCTCGCCTTCCCTCTCACGCTGCTGCTGCCGCTGCTGCAGTGCTGGGGAGGAGTGAGAGAGGAGAGGGAGAAAGTCCCGCAATTGGCTGTCGCTGTGACCACCTCTGACACCAACCTGTTTTGTGGTTGTTGTGGTGCGCCGTCGGGAGGTGAGCTCCGTGCATCCCCACGCACGCGCACCAGTGTTCGCTTCTCTTTGTCTCTTCGTCTGACTAGGCTGGACTTCTTTTCTTTTTGATTCTCTGCCTCGTGTGCGGGCACGACACAGTGCCTGTCAGTGCCTCTCCTTGCGTTGGTGTGTGTGTGTGTGTGTGTAAGTGTGTGTGCACTGGTGTCGTTGTTCTTGTCGGTGCACTGCCGCGGCGGTGTGCCAGCTCGCTTTTCTTCCGTTTCCTTCTCTCTACTTTCGCCTTCTCTGATGCCGTACAGCTGAGCCTTTCTGTGTGTGTGCTTTTTTTTTTTTTTTCATTCTTGTGCTACTGCGCAGTGCTGTCGTGAAAGTGAACACATGAACGCTCCGTGGCACTCCTGAGCTCCCTCCACCAACTGCCATGTTGAGAGGCGCTGCAGGAGGAGTGCTGGCTTGCACATTCCTGTTGTGCCGCAGCACAACGGGCTGCATCGTGTATGTGTGTGTTGGTCTCCCGTCACGTGGTGTTTCCCCGGTATTTATGCAGGCGCTTGTGGTGCAGGAGACGGAGAGCAGAAGAGACCACAACCAACACGTATGACTGCGCAGGGGGAGTGCGGGCAGCGTCGACGAGCTTTGCGTGCGGTGCCCTCCTCTCCTCTCCTCTCCTCTCCCTCTCGCACACATGCGCATTCCCACAAACCCCCGCACGAGTTGCGAGGTCAACACGCTGCTTTTCTCTACTTTTCATCCTACCCCTCTCCCCTGCCCTTTCCCGTCTCCCCGTCTCTTGCTTCTCCCGATCCACACCACTTAAGACCCACACGCACGCTCTCCCACACACAAACTCTCTCTCTCTCTCTCTCTCTCTCTCTCTCTCTCTCTCTCTCTCCCTCTCTCTCTCTCTCTCTTGCTCTCTCTCTCTCTCCCTTCCTGTCGGTTTCTGCACGAGAGGAAAACACTCTGAAAGGCACGGCGCACATTGCCGCACTATTGCCTGCTAGTCTGCCTGCTGATCTCCGTCCCCGACGCTCCGCTCCATCACAGGGCGGGTGGAGCACACAAAATTGCATAAACTGCACACACACACACACACTCTTTTTTTTTTCTCCTCACAATTGCCTGCACGGATGCTTTTGAACGGATGTCTCTGTACGGTTGCAATGCGAGTCGCCCGGTGCGCTAAAGTGAAGGACTGTGCGCTTCCTCGGGTGCCTGAATCTGTATCTCTGCCAAACTCAACCTTTCTTCGCCTCCTTTTGTTTTTGTATTTTTCCGCTTAGCTTCTACCGCGTCCCTCTCTCAGCAAACGCACCTTCTCTCTGCCGATCCAATCGCTTCACTCACCACTCCTCACATCGCCCTCTTGCACTTCACATCGTCCTCTTGCAGTTCACACCGTCCTCTTGCAGTTCACATTGCCCTCTTGCAGTTCACATCGTCCCTCCCCCCTCCCTCGGGGTGTGCATTCTCGCATCTTTCCGCTCCTTTCCTTCTTTTGCTTCTATTCCGCTTGGTAAGGCTCTCTTTATTTGCTTCTTTGTGCCTCGCCCTCTTCTCGTCTCGGTGTGCTGCGCAACGACGCGTGCCTGCGACTCCCTTTTTTGTTCTGTTCTCTCCCATTCTCTCTCTGCTATAATCCCTGGGCGTGTTGAAGGCGGTGTGTGCAGATCCCTTGGCACTGCAGCCTCAACACTTCACTGCGGTAAACTACTCACAACATACACAAGTACTCCACAACAACACCACCACCAACATTAAGAAGAGAGAAGAGAGACCCACAACCAAACATCTTGCTGCTCACAAGGCACCCAACCGCAGCGCATTCAATCGAAGCGGCGTGTTCATGTTTGTCCCCTCTGCGACACGTCCGTGGCAATCGTCTCACTCCTTTGTTTCTCCCGTCACTCCCCCTCTCTCTCTCTCTCTCTCTCTCGGGGTTCTCTTTTGGTTCTTTTCCGTGTCCTCCTGTTTTTCTCTTCTTGCATTTAATCCTTTCTGTTTTGTGAACCAGAAACATCTGTTCACGTTTGTTTCCCATAATCCCCTCTCCCCTCCTCCCAGAAAGACGGTCGGACGGTTGCGCGTAGGGCGACCGAGTGAAGACAGTCCGTGCTTGGTTGCCTGGAATCAGAATTGCCCAACTCAGAATTGCTAGTTTCAGAAATACATAATCACAGCGACTTGCTTTAGGATTGTTTTACTATCTTCATAGAATTGTTTTTTTTTCCCCCGCTTTGGGGCCACTTCATGCACACTTCATGCGCCTTCTCTCCTTCCACTCTCTCCTCTTCTCCTCCTCCCCCTCTTATCTCTTTGCTTCTTGTTTTTTTTCTTTTTTGCTTCTTGTTTCTTTGCTTCTAGTTTCTTTGCTTCTTGTTTCTTTGCTTCTAGTTTCTTTGCTTCTTGTTTCTTTTTTTTTTTTTTTTTGCTTTCTATTCCTTTGCTTCTTGTTTCTTGGTTTCTTGGTTTTTGCTTCTTGTTTCTTTGCTTTCAATCGCTTTGCTTTTTGTTTTCCTTGTGTGCAGAGTGCGCTCTGTGGACACAGCCGAGGAATACTCCGACGCCGCCGCCCACTGCCTCTCTTTCTCTCCTTCGTTCGTTCTTTGATGTGCCTTTTCAACACAAAACGTATCTTCGTTGCCCAGAGTGCCACCCCCGCTCCCTTCTCCGCTTACCGCGGTGGCACAACCCCCAATACACACAACAGCAACAACACAGAAGAGACGTTGAGTTTTGTTTTGCCAGCAAACAAACGAAATACGCTACACGCGTATGTGCGAAGTGCAGAACACAGAAGGCAGACACGCGTCACGTCACATACACACACACACATAAACAAGCATCCACATACACATACACATACACACACACACGTGTGCGTTTGGGTGTGTGTGTGCGTTTATGTGTGAGTGTGTGTGTGTGTATGTGTGTGTGAGGTGCTGCCGGCCATTTGTGGCACTCTTTTTCTTCCGTACTCCGTCCTCCAAAAAAAAACACTAGTTTCTTTTACTCTCAACTTTCTTCTCTTTGCTTATTGATTCTTTGTTTTCTGTTTCATTGCTTCTTTTTTTTTTTTCGTTTTTCATTTCATTGTTTCTTGTTTCTTCGCTTTTCATTTCATTGCTTCTTGTTTCTTCGCTTTTCATTTCATTGCTTCTTGTTTCTTCGCTTATCATTTCATTGCTTCTTGTTTCTTCGCTTTTCATTTCATTGTTTCTTGTTTCTTCGCTTTTCATTTCATTGTTTCTTGTCTCTTCGCTTTTCATTTCATTTCTTCTTGTTTCTTCGCTTATCATTTCATTGTTTCTTGTTTCTTCGCTTTTCATTTGTTGTTATTCTGGTGTTGTCGTTCTTTGTGCCTCTCTTCGCGCTGTCCTTCTCTTTGTTATTCTACGCGGAAGTGCGTCAGCGCGCAACGCGCAGTTTCTCGTTTCTCTGTTCCGTTTTTTACGTGTCTGGCATCCACTTCACTTTATGTCCCTCTCCGTTCTCCGTCTGCTGTTGCTCTGCTGCCCTTCGCGTGTTTGTGTTGCCACGCCGGCTCTCCGCATTCTCTTTCCTTCCTCCCTGTCTGCTCCGCTCTCCCCGCCCATGTAGAACAGTACGAAAGAGGCGGCTTACGGGAATAGGAGCCCGAAGGAGCAAAGGGCGTAGCAGCTGCAAGCAGACAAGGTGCGGAGCTTCTCCTCCTTCTGAAACGCACTTTACCACGTGATAGAGTGCCGGCTCAGAAAATTTGTGAAAGGTGAGTATTTTCTACTATTGTTTTTGCTCTTGTTTTCTTTTTCTTTTTCTTGCGTTGCGTCCCCCAGAGACGGCAGCGTGACCAGCTGAAGAAGTGCCAAAGTGTGCTGCGTTCACAACCGCCATAACAACGACAACAAGCGAAAGGAAGCGAATCGAACAACCGTCCAATTGCTCTCTTTTCCGTGCTCTTCGTCTCTTCTCTCCTGCCGGTGCTTAGCGGCCAAGAGAGTGCTGCACGGGCGCCAAAAACTTGTTCGTGTGCGCCTCCCTCGATGCTGTCGACGGTGCCCACCATGCAGTCGCACTTCGCCTCCTCTCCAACGTGGCAACGCCAGGCTTCGCCGTCGCGCCTCCCCGCACACCACAGCACCAGCGTCAAACCCCCTCGCCAACGCGTCGTTCTCGACCCAGTCTCACCTCGACAACCTCACCAACGGCGGCAGCGCAACCAACACCAGCCGCATCCCCTCCGCGCTCCGCCTCTGCACCCTCTAACGCAGTGGCGGCAGCGAATGCAGGCGTGGTGGGTGGCGACGCTACTTGCGTGCCGGGCAGCAGCAGCGCGGCCACCACGCCCCCTCTCTCGCGGCCTGCGACTTCCCTCCCAACCACAGGCAGCGGCGGGGCACCGGCGCCGATCGGGGCGGCAGTGGTGACATCAGCGGTCAGCTTAGAGCCGGCGTGGCGCTGAAACCGGTCCCGCTGCCCACCGGCGTGTCCTCCGCACGAGGCGACGGTCGGCACACAGCGCACGACGGTGCCGGCGGTGAAGGTTGCCGCACCGGTGGCGCGCGGCACATCGCCCAGTGGAGAGGGGCCTCTTCGCCGCTGGCAACCACAGCGGCGTCGGTGCGCAGCAGCGTGAGGGAGTGAGACGAGTGAAGGGACGGCGCAGGAGTCGCGGCGGGGCACCCCAGTGGGAGGGGCGGTGACAGCTCGCCTTCCCTCTCACGCTGCTGCTGCCGCTGCTGCAGTGCTGGGGAGGAGTGAGAGAGGAGAGGGAGAAAGTCCCGCAATTGGCTGTCGCTGTGACCACCTCTGACACCAACCTGTTTTGTGGTTGTTGTGGTGCGCCGTCGGGAGGTGAGCTCCGTGCATCCCCACGCACGCGCACCAGTGTTCGCTTCTCTTTGTCTCTTCGTCTGACTAGGCTGGACTTCTTTTCTTTTTGATTCTCTGCCTCGTGTGC
Organism: Crithidia fasciculata; assembly: GCA_000331325.2. Lineage (NCBI taxonomy): Eukaryota > Euglenozoa > Kinetoplastea > Trypanosomatida > Trypanosomatidae > Crithidia > Crithidia fasciculata. Next base: position 12,699 of record AODS02000222.1, read on the forward strand.
GGGCACGACACAGTGCCTGTCAGTGCCTCTCCTTGCGTTGGTGTGTGTGTGTGTGTGTGTAAGTGTGTGTGCACTGGTGTCGTTGTTCTTGTCGGTGCACTGCCGCGGCGGTGTGCCAGCTCGCTTTTCTTCCGTTTCCTTCTCTCTACTTTCGCCTTCTCTGATGCCGTACAGCTGAGCCTTTCTGTGTGTGTGCTTTTTTTTTTTTTTCATTCTTGTGCTACTGCGCAGTGCTGTCGTGAAAGTGAACACATGAACGCTCCGTGGCACTCCTGAGCTCCCTCCACCAACTGCCATGTTGAGAGGCGCTGCAGGAGGAGTGCTGGCTTGCACATTCCTGTTGTGCCGCAGCACAACGGGCTGCATCGTGTATGTGTGTGTTGGTCTCCCGTCACGTGGTGTTTCCCCGGTATTTATGCAGGCGCTTGTGGTGCAGGAGACGGAGAGCAGAAGAGACCACAACCAACACGTATGACTGCGCAGGGGGAGTGCGGGCAGCGTCGACGAGCTTTGCGTGCGGTGTCCTCCTCTCCTCTCCTCTCCTCTCCCTCTCGCACACATGCGCATTCCCACAAACCCCCGCACGAGTTGCGAGGTCAACACGCTGCTTTTCTCTACTTTTCATCCTACCCCTCTCCCCTGCCCTTTCCCGTCTCCCCCGTCTCTTGCTTCTCCCCGATCCACCACCACTTAAGACCCACTTACGATCACGCTCTCACCCAACACACAAACTCTCTCTCTGAGCTCTCCGCCTCTCTCTCTCTCGGTCCTCTTCTCTTGCTCTCTCTCTCTCCTCCTCCTCCTCTCTCTCTCTTGCTCTCTCTCTCTCTCCCTTCCTGTCGGTTTCTGCACGAGAGGAACACACTCTGAAAGGCACGGCGCACATTGCCGCACTATTGCCTGCTAGTCTGCCTGCTGATCTCCGTCCCCGACGCTCCGCTCCATCACAGGGCGGGTGGAGCACACAAAATTGCATAAACTGCACACACACACACACACTCTCTCTTTTCTTTTTTCTCCTCACAATTGCCTGCAACGGGATGTTTGAACGGATGTCTCTGTACCGTGCAATGCGAGTCGCCACCGGGGCAGGCCGGGGGGGCGGTGCCTAAAAGTAAGGACTGTGCGCTTCCTCGGTGCCTTGAATCTGTATCTCTGCCAAACTCAACCTTTCTTCGCCTCCTTTTGTTTTTGTATTTTTCCGCTTAGCTTCTACCGCGTCCCTCTCTCAGCAAACGCACCTTCTCTCTGCCGATCCAATCGCTTCACTCACCACTCCTCACATCGCCCTCTTGCACTTCACATCGTCCTCTTGCAGTTCACACCGTCCTCTTGCAGTTCACATTGCCCTCTTGCAGTTCACATCGTCCCTCCCCCCTCCCTCGGGGTGTGCATTCTCGCATCTTTCCGCTCCTTTCCTTCTTTTGCTTCTATTCCGCTTGGTAAGGCTCTCTTTATTTGCTTCTTTGTGCCTCGCCCTCTTCTCGTCTCGGTGTGCTGCGCAACGACGCGTGCCTGCGACTCCCTTTTTTGTTCTGTTCTCTCCCATTCTCTCTCTGCTATAATCCCTGGGCGTGTTGAAGGCGGTGTGTGCAGATCCCTTGGCACTGCAGCCTCAACACTTCACTGCGGTAAACTACTCACAACATACACAAGTACTCCACAACAACACCACCACCAACATTAAGAAGAGAGAAGAGAGACCCACAACCAAACATCTTGCTGCTCACAAGGCACCCAACCGCAGCGCATTCAATCGAAGCGGCGTGTTCATGTTTGTCCCCTCTGCGACACGTCCGTGGCAATCGTCTCACTCCTTTGTTTCTCCCGTCACTCCCCCTCTCTCTCTCTCTCTCTCTCTCTCTCGGGGTTCTCTTTTGGTTCTTTTCCGTGTCCTCCTGTTTTTCTCTTCTTGCATTTAATCCTTTCTGTTTTGTGAACCAGAAACATCTGTTCACGTTTGTTTCCCATAATCCCCTCTCCCCTCCTCCCAGAAAGACGGTCGGACGGTTGCGCGTAGGGCGACCGAGTGAAGACAGTCCGTGCTTGGTTGCCTGGAATCAGAATTGCCCAACTCAGAATTGCTAGTTTCAGAAATACATAATCACAGCGACTTGCTTTAGGATTGTTTTACTATCTTCATAGAATTGTTTTTTTTCCCCCGCTTTGGGGCCACTTCATGCACACTTCATGCGCCTTCTCTCCTTCCACTCTCTCCTCTTCTCCTCCTCCCCCTCTTATCTCTTTGCTTCTTATTTTTTTTTCTTTTTTGCTTCTTGTTTCTTTGCTTCTAGTTTCTTTGCTTCTTGTTTCTTTGCTTCTTGTTTCTTTGCTTCTTGGTTTTTTGCTTTCTATTCCTTTGCTTCTTGTTTCTTGGTTTCTTGGTTTTTGCTTCTTGTTTCTTTGCTTTCAATCGCTTTGCTTTTTGTTTTCCTTGTGTGCAGAGTGCGCTCTGTGGACACAGCCGAGGAATACTCCGACGCCGCCGCCCACTGCCTCTCTTTCTCTCCTTCGTTCGTTCTTTGATGTGCCTTTTCAACACAAAACGTATCTTCGTTGCCCAGAGTGCCACCCCCGCTCCCTTCTCCGCTTACCGCGGTGGCACAACCCCCAATACACACAACAGCAACAACACAGAAGAGACGTTGAGTTTTGTTTTGCCAGCAAACAAACGAAATACGCTACACGCGTATGTGCGAAGTGCAGAACACAGAAGGCAGACACGCGTCACGTCACATACACACACACACATAAACAAGCATCCACATACACATACACATACACACACACACGTGTGCGTTTGGGTGTGTGTGTGCGTTTATGTGTGAGTGTGTGTGTGTGTATGTGTGTGTGAGGTGCTGCCGGCCATTTGTGGCACTCTTTTTCTTCCGTACTCCGTCCTCCAAAAAAAAACACTAGTTTCTTTTACTCTCAACTTTCTTCTCTTTGCTTATTGATTCTTTGTTTTCTGTTTCATTGCTTCTTATTTTTTTTTGTTTTTCATTTCATTGTTTCTTGTTTCTTCGCTTATCATTTCATTGCTTCTTGTTTCTTCGCTTTTCATTTCATTGCTTCTTGTTTCTTCGCTTATCATTTCATTGCTTCTTGTTTCTTCGCTTTTCATTTCATTGTTTCTTGTTTCTTCGCTTATCATTTCATTGTTTCTTGTTTCTTCGCTTTTCATTTCATTGTTTCTTGTTTCTTCGCTTATCATCTCATTGTTTCTTGTTTCTTCGCTTTTCATTTGTTGTTATTCTGGTGTTGTCGTTCTTTGTGCCTCTCTTCGCGCTGTCCTTCTCTTTGTTATTCTACGCGGAAGTGCGTCAGCGCGCAACGCGCAGTTTCTCGTTTCTCTGTTCCGTTTTTTACGTGTCTGGCATCCACTTCACTTTATGTCCCTCTCCGTTCTCCGTCTGCTGTTGCTCTGCTGCCCTTCGCGTGTTTGTGTTGCCACGCCGGCTCTCCGCATTCTCTTTCCTTCCTCCCTGTCTGCTCCGCTCTCCCCGCCCATGTAGAACAGTACGAAAGAGGCGGCTTACGGGAATAGGAGCCCGAAGGAGCAAAGGGCGTAGCAGCTGCAAGCAGACAAGGTGCGGAGCTTCTCCTCCTTCTGAAACGCACTTTACCACGTGATAGAGTGCCGGCTCAGAAAATTTGTGAAAGGTGAGTATTTTCTACTATTGTTTTTGCTCTTGTTTTCTTTTTCTTTTTCTTGCGTTGCGTCCCCCAGAGACGGCAGCGTGACCAGCTGAAGAAGTGCCAAAGTGTGCTGCGTTCACAACCGCCATAACAACGACAACAAGCGAAAGGAAGCGAATCGAACAACCGTCCAATTGCTCTCTTTTCCGTGCTCTTCGTCTCTTCTCTCCTGCCGGTGCTTAGCGGCCAAGAGAGTGCTGCACGGGCGCCAAAAACTTGTTCGTGTGCGCCTCCCTCGATGCTGTCGACGGTGCCCACCATGCAGTCGCACTTCGCCTCCTCTCCAACGTGGCAACGCCAGGCTTCGCCGTCGCGCCTCCCCGCACACCACAGCACCAGCGTCAAACCCCCTCGCCAACGCGTCGTTCTCGACCCAGTCTCACCTCGACAACCTCACCAACGGCGGCAGCGCAACCAACACCAGCCGCATCCCCTCCGCGCTCCGCCTCTGCACCCTCTAACGCAGTGGCGGCAGCGAATGCAGGCGTGGTGGGTGGCGACGCTACTTGCGTGCCGGGCAGCAGCAGCGCGGCCACCACGCCCCCTCTCTCGCGGCCTGCGACTTCCCTCCCAACCACAGGCAGCGGCGGGGCACCGGCGCCGATCGGGGCGGCAGTGGTGACATCAGCGGTCAGCTTAGAGCCGGCGTGGCGCTGAAACCGGTCCCGCTGCCCACCGGCGTGTCCTCCGCACGAGGCGACGGTCGGCACACAGCGCACGACGGTGCCGGCGGTGAAGGTTGCCGCACCGGTGGCGCGCGGCACATCGCCCAGTGGAGAGGGGCCTCTTCGCCGCTGGCAACCACAGCGGCGTCGGTGCGCAGCAGCGTGAGGGAGTGAGACGAGTGAAGGGACGGCGCAGGAGTCGCGGCGGGGCACCCCAGTGGGAGGGGCGGTGACAGCTCGCCTTCCCTCTCACGCTGCTGCTGCCGCTGCTGCAGTGCTGGGGAGGAGTGAGAGAGGAGAGGGAGAAAGTCCCGCAATTGGCTGTCGCTGTGACCACCTCTGACACCAACCTGTTTTGTGGTTGTTGTGGTGCGCCGTCGGGAGGTGAGCTCCGTGCATCCCCACGCACGCGCACCAGTGTTCGCTTCTCTTTGTCTCTTCGTCTGACTAGGCTGGACTTCTTTTCTTTTTGATTCTCTGCCTCGTGTGCGGGCACGACACAGTGCCTGTCAGTGCCTCTCCTTGCGTTGGTGTGTGTGTGTGTGTGTGTAAGTGTGTGTGCACTGGTGTCGTTGTTCTTGTCGGTGCACTGCCGCGGCGGTGTGCCAGCTCGCTTTTCTTCCGTTTCCTTCTCTCTACTTTCGCCTTCTCTGATGCCGTACAGCTGAGCCTTTCTGTGTGTGTGCTTTTTTTTTTTTTTTCATTCTTGTGCTACTGCGCAGTGCTGTCGTGAAAGTGAACACATGAACGCTCCGTGGCACTCCTGAGCTCCCTCCACCAACTGCCATGTTGAGAGGCGCTGCAGGAGGAGTGCTGGCTTGCACATTCCTGTTGTGCCGCAGCACAACGGGCTGCATCGTGTATGTGTGTGTTGGTCTCCCGTCACGTGGTGTTTCCCCGGTATTTATGCAGGCGCTTGTGGTGCAGGAGACGGAGAGCAGAAGAGACCACAACCAACACGTATGACTGCGCAGGGGGAGTGCGGGCAGCGTCGACGAGCTTTGCGTGCGGTGTCCTCCTCTCCTCTCCTCTCCTCTCCCTCTCGCACACATGCGCATTCCCACAAACCCCCGCACGAGTTGCGAGGTCAACACGCTGCTTTTCTCTACTTTTCATCCTACCCCTCTCCCCTGCCCTTTCCCGTCTCCCCGTCTCTTGCTTCTCCCGATCCACACCACTTAAGACCCACACGCACGCTCTCCCACACACAAACTCTCTCTCTCTCTCTCTCTCTCTCTCTCTCTCTCTCTCTCTCTCTCTCTCCCTCTCCCTCTCTCTCTCTCTCTTGCTCTCTCTCTCTCTCCCTTCCTGTCGGTTTCTGCACGAGAGGAAAACACTCTGAAAGGCACGGCGCACATTGCCGCACTATTGCCTGCTAGTCTGCCTGCTGATCTCCGTCCCCGACGCTCCGCTCCATCACAGGGCGGGTGGAGCACACAAAATTGCATAAACTGCACACACACACACACACTCTTTTTTTTTTTTCTCCTCACAATTGCCTGCACGGATGCTTTTGAACGGATGTCTCTGTACGGTTGCAATGCGAGTCGCCCGGTGCGCTAAAGTGAAGGACTGTGCGCTTCCTCGGGTGCCTGAATCTGTATCTCTGCCAAACTCAACCTTTCTTCGCCTCCTTTTGTTTTTGTATTTTTCCGCTTAGCTTCTACCGCGTCCCTCTCTCAGCAAACGCACCTTCTCTCTGCCGATCCAATCGCTTCACTCACCACTCCTCACATCGCCCTCTTGCACTTCACATCGTCCTCTTGCAGTTCACACCGTCCTCTTGCAGTTCACATTGCCCTCTTGCAGTTCACATCGTCCCTCCCCCCTCCCTCGGGGTGTGCATTCTCGCATCTTTCCGCTCCTTTCCTTCTTTTGCTTCTATTCCGCTTGGTAAGGCTCTCTTTATTTGCTTCTTTGTGCCTCGCCCTCTTCTCGTCTCGGTGTGCTGCGCAACGACGCGTGCCTGCGACTCCCTTTTTTGTTCTGTTCTCTCCCATTCTCTCTCTGCTATAATCCCTGGGCGTGTTGAAGGCGGTGTGTGCAGATCCCTTGGCACTGCAGCCTCAACACTTCACTGCGGTAAACTACTCACAACATACACAAGTACTCCACAACAACACCACCACCAACATTAAGAAGAGAGAAGAGAGACCCACAACCAAACATCTTGCTGCTCACAAGGCACCCAACCGCAGCGCATTCAATCGAAGCGGCGTGTTCATGTTTGTCCCCTCTGCGACACGTCCGTGGCAATCGTCTCACTCCTTTGTTTCTCCCGTCACTCCCCCTCTCTCTCTCTCTCTCTCTCGGGGTTCTCTTTTGGTTCTTTTCCGTGTCCTCCTGTTTTTCTCTTCTTGCATTTAATCCTTTCTGTTTTGGTGAACCAGAAACATCTGTTCACGTTTGTTTCCCATAATCCCCTCTCCCCTCCTCCCAGAAAGACGGTCGGACGGTTGCGCGTAGGGCGACCGAGTGAAGACAGTCCGTGCTTGGTTGCCTGGAATCCAGAATTGCCCAACTCAGAATTGCTAGTTTCAGAAATACATAATCACAGCGACTTGCTTTAGGATTTGTTTTACTATCTTCATAGAATTGTTTTTTTTTCCCCCGCTTTGGGGCCACTTCATGCACACTTCATGCGCCCTTTCTCTCCTGCTCTCACTCTCTCCTCTTCTCCTCCTCCCCCTCTTATCTC
>AODS02000223.1:0-22274 GCA_000331325.2 Crithidia fasciculata
TGAAAAGCTGGAAAGTGAAGCGTCCGCCAAGAACGCGGCGCAACACGAGCACGAGGCCGCTGTGCAGAAGCTAACCGCCGAACTGGTTAGTCAAGAGCAGCGCAGTGCAGAGGAGCGCGACCGGCTGCAACGCCAAGTTGCAGAGTTGACGTCACAGCTGTCAGCAGCCGAGGAAACGCGTGCAGTGGAGGCCCGGCAGAGTGCGGAGGCGGTTGCAGCGTTGGAGGTGTCGCTGGCAGCTCTCCGCAGCGAGCTGGAGGAGGAGAAGGCCGCCAAAGAAGCCCTTGCTGTCGCACATAAGGTGGCGCTGGTCGAGCACAAGCGAACGCAGCGGGCCGAGTCTGAAGCGGCTTCTGCTGAGCACGCAGAGGCTTTGGCAGAGCTCACGCAGCAGCTAAATGCATCGCGTGAGGAGCTGCACCGCTCCGAGGAAGCCCGCAAGCAACAGATTCAGCGCTCCATCGAGCAGACAACGGCACACGAGGAGAGGCTGGCCGCCCTCACCGAGAATCTTCACTCTTCTGAGCATGCCGCAGAGGCTGCCGCGGCGGCGCACCAGGCTGCATTACAGAGCCTGCGCCACGAGCAAGCCGAGGAGCTGCATAAGAGCGCAGAGGCGCGCGATGCGCTGAATCGCCAGATCACCGACTTGTCGGCGCAGCTCGACGCATCAGAGGAGAGTCGAACGCAGGAGACGCATCGCAACGCCGAAGCCGTGGCGACTCGTGATCGCACGGAGGTCGAGCTGCGCGCCGCCCTCGCCGCCGCCACGGACGCAGCGGCAGCGCAACGAGAGAAGCACGAGTCCGCCATCGTCACCATGCAGCAACAGCAGCAGGAGCTCGAGGCCGAACACCAGCAGCAAATCAACGCTCTCTCCGATAAGCTGCGCGACGCCGAAGCAGCATCCGAGGCACAGCGTCAGCGCAAGGAGAAGGAGCTTCAGGCTGCTCACCAGGAGGCTGAGAGCCTGCGGGAGCAACTCCTCAAGTCGGAGCAGGCGCGGCGGTCGTCTATTGAAAAATCTCTCGCTGACGCCGCACAGCACCGCGACGCACTCGGCGCACAGCAGAGGCGCCTGGAGGAGGCAGAAGAAGCCGCAGCCCGCAGCGCAGCGCAACACGCAGCCGAAGTGCAGGAGGCGCGGCGTACGTTGGAGCATCAGATAGCCACCGCAGACGCTGCATCAGCTGCCCTGCACAAAGAGCTTGACATCCAGCGCCAGACGGCGGCTACCCAGGCAGCCCAGCATGCACGCGCCACAAAAGACTTGGAGGATCAGTTGCGTGCCGCACAGAGAGAGATGGAGACGGCAGCGGAGGCCCATCGCGTGAATCAAGAGCGCTCTGCCAAGGCCCAGGCGGAGCAAGCAGCCAAGCTATCTGCGCTGGAAGCACAGCTGGTGGAGGCGCAACGTACCACGCAAATGCGAGAAAAGGCCCACGAGGCGGAGCTGAAGGAGGCGACGGCTGACTTCACTCAAAAAGCTGAGGCAGCAGCAGCAGCGACAGCGGCACTACAGCAGCAGCTGCGCGATGCTCAGAGGCAACTCCAGCAGGCCGAGCAGGCCCGCAGCGAGCAGGCGGAGGAGGGAATGCAGCAGGCAGAGGCACACACGAAGTCGCTTGAGGCGCTGCAGCGCATGCTGGAGTCGAGTCACAAGCAAAAGGTCGCCGCCCTGACCAAGAGCCACACCGAAAACGTTGCTGCGCTAGAGGCGCAGCTCGCCACGCAAACTTCGTCCGTGCACTCCCTCCAGTCCGACCTGCGCGACACACGCGGCCAAATCAAGCAGATGGCAGAGACACAGAATTACCTCCACAAGCAGCTGGAGAGCGAGAAGCTGTCGTGCGCGGATCTGCGATCTCAGCTGGAACGCACAGAGAAGGCGCGTGCTGCGTCGGCGGCGGAGGCGGTGCAGCTGCAGCGCGCCGTGAAGTTGAGCGAGGCGTCTGTGCAAAAGCTGACAGAGGAGTTGGCTCAGCGGTCGCAGGAGCTGCAAGCCGCACAAGAAGTGATGAACACAGTGGAGAGCAATCTAGCTTCGCAGACACAAGAAGCCGCGCAGCTGCGTGATCGCGTCAGTGAACAGGTGTCCGAGATTGAAGCCGCCCACAAGCAGTGCGAGGGTCTCGCGAAGGAGGTGGCCGAGCTGCAACAGCAAAAGGCGGACCTCCTGCAGGCGCAGGCCGACCAGGCAGAGCGGCAGCGCGAGCAGCTCGTCACACAGCAGGTGGACACGGTCACCGAGCTCGAGGCGCAATTCCGCCAAATGGAAAAGGAACGGGTGGCACTCGCCGACAAGGCGAAGCAGACCGAGGCGGCGCTGCGTGCAACGATCGAGCAGCAAACACTGGAGCTGCGGCAGATGCGCGAGGATCTCGACTTCAACATGAGCATGAACCACTTCGAGGTGAGCGATGCACGGCGGGGTAGCGCCATCGGTGCCGGCGCAGCCGCCAACGGCAGCGGGAACGGCGCAACAATGGGTATCCCAGCGACGGCGACAGCCGCATCCGGCCTTGTGGCGCCGAGCGTCTTCAACGGAAGCTTCGCAAGCCGCTCCGCCTCTCCCGCAGTGGGCAGCTCCGTCACGGGTGGTGTGGCGGGCATGCTCAGCTCCTTCTTCCGCCGTGGCACCAGCGGTGCGGCGCCGATGCCGACGACGACGATGGCCAGCAGCACCGCGAGTGTGTCGCACGGCCCGCCGCCGCTGGTCCAGCGCCACAACTCTGTCCTGCAGGCCCGCGGAGGGGAGTCACGAAATGGCGCCGCGACGCCGGTGCGGCGGGGCAGCAGCTTCTACTCCACGACCGCCTACCGCCCCTCGTCGCCGACCCGCAACTTCTTTGGGAAGGTAGAGGCGGCGGATAGTGGGGCGATGGGCACCCGCGCGCTGTCAAACGCGTCGCTGGATGCATACATCGTCGAACCACCACAGAATGCGGTGGAAGAAGGAGCCCCGCAGTCGCTGCTGCCGCCGCATTAACGGTATGGTAAGAGCCTCGTGATTTTTTGTTTGTAGCCGCTGCGACTCATACCAGAACAATTCTCCGCTCGTGTTTCTACTTCCTTCCAATCCTTTTTTCTTTCGCTCGAATGATGACGCGATCGAAGCAGATTAATTTAATATTAGAGATTACATCGGCATATAATGCATTGGGGCTCGTTGTCGCCCTCCATAAAGCGCGTAGCTTACCGCAATAATACACTTTTTCTGTACACTCTTCATCACTTTATCATTTTCACCCTTTAAATTTTTAAGACGTTTTTCTTTTAAGACGGTGCCGCGAAGCCCCAAAAAAATAAAAAACAATCACTTCACAAGAAAAACAAATATTCACGTGTTTGGGATTGTGCAGCTTCTTTCACTTTAGACCTGCGACGGTGTGAAAAGAAATTCATAAGTATTAGCCAAAAATTAAAAATGCCTCAACTCAATCGGTCCACACAACGGTATCTGAACAGTAACCTCTTCACCGCCTCAAGCAGCGCGTTGTGGCCTTGGATACTGCCATGCTGAACGTAGGCTGCTCTCTTCGCTATTTCTTTCATTTAAGCTACATTTTTTTTTTTTAGTGGCAGCTACGGCTGCCATCAAGTTTGAGGCCGATGCTGCGCGACGGACTTCCACTTGGACGCCTGTCGTACTATCCACACGTCTCGCAAATCAAACGCGTCATCTTCTCTATCTCTCCCTCGCTACCTTCCCTTAACCGTCTTCAACACCTAAATTGGCGTCGCATCCTCTGTGCACTCCACGTACCAACACACAAACAAATTACAATTCTCTCGCTTGCGGCCATGACACTGCCGATGCCCTTCCACAACTATTGCACCCCACACAATGCATCATTCTGTAGATCACTAACCTAACAATACAGCACGCCGTAGCACAAGCAAACTCTCCACTAAGACCCTCCCAATTCTTTCCTATACATCGTTTCTGCGTTTCTCTTTCACAACTCTCTCGCCATGTCCACCCCCGTCAGCGTCCCACGCCGTGAGCTCGGCAAGAGCGGTCTCTTTGTCTCCCAGATCGGCTTCGGCTGCATGGGAATGAGCTTTGGCATCGGCTCTGCTGCCGACCGTGATGACAAGAGGAGCATTCAGCTCATCCGCGAAGCTTTCCAGTGCGGCATCAACTTCTTCGACACAGCTCAATGCTACGGCCCTCACATCAACGAGGAGCTGCTCGGTGAGGCCATCTCCACCCTGCCCCGCGACCAGCTGGTGATCGCCACCAAGTGCGGCATCTACTTCAACGAGAGTAAAATGACGGCTGACTCGCGGCCCGAGACGCTGCGCGACGCCATCGAGGGCTCGCTGAAGCGCCTGCGCACGGACTACGTGGACCTGTACTACATCCACCGCATCGACCCCACCATCCCCATCGAGGACGTGGCGCGCACCATGCTGCAGTTCAAGGCGGAGGGCAAGATTCGCCACTGGGGCGTGAGCGAGGCAAGCGTGGCCACCATCCGCCGCGCACACGCCGTCTTCCCGCTCACTGCGGTGCAGAGCGAGTACTCGCTGATGTTCCGCGAGCCAGAGCAGGAGCTGCTGCCGACGCTGCGCGAGCTGGGCATCGGCTTCGTGCCCTTCAGCCCGCTGGGCCGTGGCTTCCTCACCGCCACCATCAACGCGGACACCAAGTTCGACGCCGCGGACTTCCGTGCAACTAACCCGCGTTTCACCAAGGAGAACATGGCCAAGAACCTCGCTCTGGTGAACGTGGTGAAGGAGATGGCGGACCGCAAGGGGGCCACTCCCGGTCAGATCGCGCTGGCCTGGGTGACGGCGCAGGCACCCTTCATCGCGCCGATCCCGGGCACCACGAAGTCAGAGCGCATGAAGGAGAACATCGGCTCCACCGCCATCCACTTCACCGCCGAGGAGCTCGCGGACTTCACCAAGAAGGTGGACGCCATCAACATCGAGGGCGACCGCTACCTTCCCGGCCAGGCGGCCATGATTGACCGCAGCAAGTGATCATGCTCCATGCGACAGCCAACTTTTGCGGCTTTTCCTTTCCTTTTATTCCTGATATCTTCTTGATTTTCTTCTTTCCAACCTGTTTTTCACTTCCAACACTCTAACTGCGGCGCACGGGGTTGGGCGCCTGCCGCAGAACGTTGCGGGAGCGGCGCTGCCTGTTTTGTACGCTAGCGAACCAGTTGCCAGCCGCGTAACAGCGGGCGGTGCGCGACACGCCCACACGCCCGCCCATCTGGCTGCTTCGTGGATGGAGTGCTAGAGGCTCGGGTGTTTGTGCCTTGCGCTCTTCTGCTCGTATTGCGGCGTTGACTGCCTGTGCAGTGCGCTGGGGTCCTGCAGAGCTGTGAGGGGATCGATGGTCCTTGTTGTGTGTTTCTTTTTCTCTTTTCTCGCTTCGCGTGTTTTGTGTGGTGTTGTGTTGTTCCTATCTGGTTGGATCCGTGGATGAGCTGCGCGGCGGATCTCTTTCTTTCCGTGCGGGTGCGCTCGCGGTGTCTGCGCGCACCCCACGCGGTGCACCTCCCCTTCCTTCCCTCTCTCCCGGGGTGCCGTGACGCCTGCTCCGCCCCACCACCCGTCGCACTGCAGCGGGGCGGAGCAGCGCCACCGGCACCCCGCGAGCACCGCGTGCCGCAGCACCGCGAGCGCACCAGCAAATCGCAAACAAGCACCAACAGAAACAATCGCCACCAGCTGCGTGCAGCGCGCCGCAAACCAAACCTCGTGGGGGACAGCCCCTTTGTGGGCGGGCTGTGCCGCTGCCGCCCCGACCCCGGGCAACGGACTAATTGTGTGTGGTGAGTGCGTAGTGAGCAATGTGGGCGTGTAGGGGCGGTGGCTGGCCCCAGCAGCACGTCACCGCAAAGGCACGCACAAGCGCGCACCCGCGGTGTGTGTCCCGCCACCTCTCCCATATCTCTCCTCTCTCCCCCGCCTCGCCTGACAAACTCCGCCCCCGCGCACTGGCCGCAGGATTAACTAATCCCCGCCTCCCACTCCGTGTGACATCCCCTGCGGGATCGCTGCCTTCCCATAGCACAGCCACAGCCACACAAACACAAACACAAACACACCCCTCTCCTCTCCCCCCGCAAAAGAAAAAATGGTGAACGTCTGCGTCGTTGGCGCTGCTGGCGGCATTGGCCAGTCGCTGTCGCTGCTGCTGATGCGCCAGCTGCCGTACGGCAGCACGCTGTCGCTGTTCGACGTGGTTGGCGCGCCGGGCGTGGCGGCGGACCTGTCGCACATCGACAACGCCGGCGTGACGGTGAAGTACGCGGCGGGCAAGATCGGCGTGAAGCGCGACCCCGCGCTGGCGGAGCTGGCCAAGGGCGTGGACGTGTTCGTGATCGTTGCCGGCGTGCCGCGCAAGCCCGGCATGACGCGCGACGACCTGTTCAAGATCAACGCCGGCATCATCCTGGACCTGGTGCTGACCTGCGGCGCCTCCAGCCCGAAGGCGGTCTTCTGCGTCGTGACCAACCCCGTGAACAGCACCGTCGCCATCGCGGCGCAGGCGCTGAAGAAGCTGGGCTGCTACGACAAGAACCGGCTGATGGGCGTGTCGCTGCTGGACGGGCTGCGCGCGACCCGCTTCATCAACGAGGCCCGCAAGCCGCTGACGGTGAGCCAGGTGCCCGTGGTGGGCGGCCACAGCGACATCACCATTGTCCCGCTGTTCCACCAGCTGCCCGGCCCGCTGCCGGACGAGGCGACGCTGGCGAAGATCGTGACGCGCGTGCAGGTGGCGGGCACGGAGGTGGTGAAGGCGAAGGCGGGCCGCGGGTCGGCGACGCTGTCGATGGCCGAGGCGGGTGCGCGCTTCGCGCTCAAGGTGGTGGAGGGCCTGACCGGCGCCGGCAACCCGCTGGTGTACACCTACGTGGACACGGACGGCCAGCACGCGTCGGAGTTCCTGGCGATCCCGGTGGTGCTGGGCAAGTGCGGCATCGCGCAGCGCCTGCCCATTGGCAGGCTGGCGCCGTCCGAGGAGAAGATCCTCAAGGAGGCGCTGCCCACCATCCAGAAGAACATCGCCAAGGGCACCGAGTTCGCCAAGTCCAACCTGTAGGCGTGGCAGCGGCAACGATGCGCCACACACGTACGACGTGCGCGTCGCCCCTTCACTCCGGCCTCCCTTCCACGCCCGCCAACCCTCAGTGCCGCACACACGCGCGTCCTCAAAAGACTCCTTTCACTCGCTCTCTTTGCTTTTACGTGTTTTTTTTTTCCTCTCTTTCTGTGTCCTCCTGTCCTCTCCCTCCATCCTCCCCGCACCCCCGCAGCGCGTGGGGGTTGCTGCGCGACACATCAAAACACCATCGACGACGGAATCGGCAACCGAGGCACACGCACACACCAGACGGGTGGTGCAAGGGCACGGCTGTGTCTGCTGCGACGTGCCTGCAGAGCGGCGGAAAGGGTGCTCGCTGTGCGGCCCGCTGCAGCGGGCTCACCTGCCCACTGTCCCGTGGCCGTGCCTCGCCAGGCGCTGCTCCTGCCGTGCGCGTATCGCTCCATGCTGTCTACTATTCCTTCTCTCCCTGCTCCCCCGCCACAACGCCTTCCCGTCACTGCCAGTTTCGCTAAAAGGCTCACCACCACCACCACCCTAAATAAAACGCCCATCAACACAACCACAAAACCTTCTCCTTCTTTTTTTTTCACTGATCTCAGCGCATTCTTTCCTCACTGCCTCGCCATGTCCTGGTCCCTCAGCATCCCGGCGCCGCGAGCTCGGCAAGGAGCGGTCTCTTTGTCTCCCAGATCGGTCTGGGCTGCATGGGAATGAGCTACAGCATCGGTCGTCCTGAGGACCGCGACGACAAGAGGAGCATTTCAGCTCATCCCGCGAGGCCTTCCAGTGCGGCATCAACTTCTTCCGACACAGCCCAGGGTGTACGGCCCGCACATCAACGAGGAGCTGCTCGGTGAGGCCATCTCCACCCTGCCCCGCGACCAGCTGGTGATCGCCACCAAGTGCGGCATCTACAACCGTGACGGCAAGTCGGTTGCTGACTCGCGGCCCGAGACGCTGCGCGACGCCATCGAAGGCTCGCTGAAGCGCCTGCGCACGGACTACGTGGACCTGTACTACATCCACCGCATCGACCCCACCATCCCCATCGAGGACGTGGCGCGCACCATGCTGCAGTTCAAGGCGGAGGGCAAGATTCGGCACTGGGGCGTGAGCGAGGCAAGCGCGGCCACCATCCGCCGCGCACACGCCGTCTTCCCGCTCACCGCGGTGCAGAGCGAGTACTCGCTGATGTTCCGCGAGCCAGAGCAGGAGCTGCTGCCGACGCTGCGCGAGCTGGGCATCGGCTTCGTGCCCTTCAGCCCGCTGGGCCGTGGCTTCCTCACCGCCACCATCAACACGGACACCAAGTTCGACGCCACGGACTTCCGTTCGAAGCTTCCCCGCTTCACCAAAGAGAACGTGGCCAAGAACCTCGCTCTGGTGAACGTGGTGAAGGAGATGGCGGACCGCAAGGGGGCCACTCCCAGCCAGATCGCGCTGGCCTGGGTGACGGCGCAGGCACCCTTCATCGCGCCAATCCCGGGCACCACGAAGTCAGGAGCGCCTGAAGGAGAACATCGGCTCCACCGCCATCCACTTCACCGCCGAGGAGCTCGCAGAGTTCACCAAGAAGGTGGACGCCATCAACATCGAGGGCGACCGCTATCCGGAAGCCGTGGCCGCCATGGTGGATCGCAGCAAGTGATCAAGCTACTGTTCTCGTTCCCCCCACCGCAACGCTACTGGCTATTGAGGTGCAGGGAAAACGGCTGTTCTCGCCCGCGGAGAAGCCTCATCGCCGCAACCGACATCCGCTTCTTCTGCATCCTTCTCTCCTGCGTGTTTTCCTTGCCTCTCCTGTGTGGCGTTTCTCTGTTTTCTTACTTTTCTTCTTCTTTTGGCATTTTTCTTTCTTTCTTCCCACACTCTAACTGCGGCGCACGGCGGTTGGTGACGCTGCCGCAGACGTGGGGGAGCGGCGCTGCTGTTTTGTACGCTGCGAACTCAGTGCAGCCGCGCTACAGCGGTGCCGCGACACCCCACCGCCCTCCCAATCTGCGTCGCCGAGCACTGCGCACCACCGCCGTCGCCGCCCTCTCTCCTACCGTACTGCCTTGGCACTGCCTGCCTGGCAACGAGGGTCAATGGTACCCGCGTCTTTTTCTTTTCTTCTCTCTTCTCTTTTCTTCGCTTTCGCTCTTTTATCCTCGCCTTGTTTTCTCGCTTCCTATTTGATCCGATGAGCTGCGCGGCGGATCTCTTTCTTTCCGTGCGGGTGCGCTCGCGGTGTCTGCGCGCACCCCACGCGGTGCACCTTCCCTTCCTTCCCTCTCCCCCGGGGTGCCGTGACGCCTGCTCCGCCCCACCACCCGTCGCACTGCAGCGGGGCGGAGCAGCGCCACCGGCACCCCGCGAGCACCGCGTGCCGCAGCACCGCGAGCGCACCAGCAAATCGCAAACAAGCACCAACAGAAACAATCGCCACCAGCTGCGTGCAGCGCGCCGCAGCGTGGGGGGACAGCCGCCTTTGTGGCGGGCTGTGCCGCGACCGCCCCCCAGACCCCGGCAACGGACTAATGTGTGTGTGGGCGTGCGTGTGAGCAAGTGGGCGTGTGGGGCGTGTGGGCCTGGCCCCAGCGCACGCACCTGCAAAGGCACGCACAGCCGCGCACGCCGCGTTTTCCTCCTCGCCACCCCTCTCACTCCTCTCCCACTCTCTCCCCTCCGCCTCTCTTGCAACTTCGCCCCCCTGCCGCGCGCGCGCAGGATAACATACCCCGCGCTCCCACTCCCGTGACATCCCCTGCCTCCCGCCTCCCACTACGCACCAGCCACACACAAACACAAACACACCCTCTCCTCTCCTCCCTCCCCGCAAAAGAAAAAATGGTTGAACGTCTGCGTCGTTGGCGCTGCTGGCGGCATTGGCCAGTCGCTGTCGCTGCTGCTGATGCGCCAGCTGCCGTACGGCAGCACGCTGTCGCTGTTCGACGTGGTTGGCGCGCCGGGCGTGGCGGCGGACCTGTCGCACATCGACAACGCCGGCGTGACGGTGAAGTACGCGGCGGGCAAGATCGGCGTGAAGCGCGACCCCGCGCTGGCGGAGCTGGCCAAGGGCGTGGACGTGTTCGTAGATCGTTGCCGCGGTGCCGCGCAAGCCCGGCATGACGCGCGACGACCTGTTCAAGATCAACGCCGGCATCATCCTGGACCTGGTGCTGACCTGCGGGCGCCTCCAGCCCGAAGGCGGTCTTCTGCGTCGTGACCAACCCCGTGAACCAGCACCGTCGCCATCGCGGCGCAGGCGCTGAAGAAGCTGGGCTGCTACGACCAAGAACCGGCTGATGGGCGTGTCGCTGCTGGACGGGCTGCGGCGCGACCCGCTTCATCAACGAGGCCCGCAAGCCGCTGACGGTGAGCCAGGTGCCCGTGGTGGGCGGCCACAGCGACATCACCATTGTCCCGCTGTTCCACCAGCTGCCCGGCCCGCTGCCGGACGAGGCGACGCTGGCGAAGATCGTGACGCGCGTGCAGGGTGGCGGGCACGGAGGTGGTGAAGGCGAAGGCGGGCCGCGGGTCGGCGACGCTGTCGATGGCCGAGGCGGCGGTGCGCGCTTCGCGCTCAAGGTGGTGGAGGGCCTGACCGGCGCCGGCAACCCGCTGGTGTACACCTACGTGGACACGGACGGCCAGCACGCGTCGGAGTTCCTGGCGATCCCCGGTGGTGCTGGGCAAGTGCGGCATCGCGCAGCGCCTGCCCATCGGCAGGCTGGCGCCGTCCGAGGAGAAGATCCTCAAGGAGGCGCTGCCCACCATCCAGAAGAACATCGCCAAGGGCACCGAGTTCGCCAAGTCCAACCTGTAGGCGTGGCAGCGGCACGAGCGCGCACACACGACGACGTGCGCGTCGCCCCTCCACTCCGGCCCTCCCCTTCCCACCCCCCAACCCCCTCAGTGCCCCGCACACACCGCGCGTCGCCTCAAAAGACTCCTTTCACTCGCTCTCTTTGCTTTTACGTGTTTTTTTTTCCTCTTTTTCTGTGTCCCCCTGTCCTCTCCCTCCATCCTCCCCGCTCCCCCGCAGCGCGTGGGGGTTGCTGCGCGACACATCAAAACACCATCGACGACCGAATCGGCAACCGAGGCACACGCACACACCAGACGGGTGGTGCAAGGACACGGCTGTGTCTGCTGCGACGTGCCTGCAGAGCGGCGGAAAAAGGTGCTCGCTGTGCGGCCCGCTGCAGCGGGCTGACCTGCCCACTGTCCCGTGGCCGCGTCTCACCAGGCGCTGCTCCTGCTGTGCGCGTATCGCTCCATGCTGTCTACTATTCCTTCTCCCCCTGCTCCCCCGCCACAACGCCTTCCCGTCACTGCCAGTTTCGCTAAAAGGCTCACCACCACCACCACCCTAAATAAAACGCCCATCAACACAACCACAAAACCTTCTCCTTCTTTTTCTTTTCACTGATCTCAGCGCATCTTTCTTCACTGCCTCGCCATGTCTGGTCTCCTCAGCATCCCGCGCCGCGAGCTCGGCAAGAGCGGTCTCTTTGTCTCCCAGATCGGTCTGGGCTGCATGGGAATGAGCTACAGCATCGGTCGTCCTGAGGACCGCGACGACAAGAGGAGCATTCAGCTCATCCGCGAGGCCTTCCAGTGCGGCATCAACTTCTTCGACACAGCCCAGGTGTACGGCCCGCACATCAACGAGGAGCTGCTCGGTGAGGCCATCTCTACCCTGCCCCGCGACCAGCTGGTGATCGCCACTAAGTGCGGCATCTACAACCGTGACGGCAAGTCGGTCGCTGACTCGCGGCCCGAGACGTTGCGCGACGCCATCGAAGGCTCGCTGAAGCGCCTGCGCACGGACTACGTGGACCTGTACTACATCCACCGCATCGACCCCACCATCCCCATCGAGGACGTGGCGCGCACCATGCTGCAGTTCAAGGCGGAGGGCAAGATTCGGCACTGGGGCGTGAGCGAGGCAAGCGCGGCCACCATCCGCCGCGCACACGCCGTCTTCCCGCTCACCGCGGTGCAGAGCGAGTACTCGCTGATGTTCCGCGAGCCGGAGCAGGAGCTGCTGCCGACGCTGCGCGAGCTGGGCATCGGCTTCGTGCCCTTCAGCCCGCTGGGTCGTGGCTTCCTCACCGCCACCATCAACGCGGACACCAAGTTCGACGCCGCGGACTTCCGTGCAAATCTTCCCCGCTTCACCAAGGAGAACGTGGCCAAGAACCTCGCTCTGGTGAACGTGGTGAAGGAGATGGCGGACCGCAAGGGGGCCACTCCCAGCCAGATCGCGCTGGCCTGGGTGACGGCGCAGGCACCCTTCATCGCGCCAATCCCGGGCACCACGAAGTCAGAGCGCCTGAAGGAGAACATCGGCTCCACCGCCATCCACTTCACCGCCGAGGAGCTCGCAGAGTTCACCAAGAAGGTGGACGCCATCAACATCGAAGGCGACCGCTATCCGGAAGCGTTGGCCGCCATGATTGACCGCAGCAAGTGATCCAGCTACTGTTCTCGGTCCCCCACCGCAACGCTACTGGCTGTTGAGGTGCAGGGAAAACGGCTGTTCTCGCCCGCGGAGAAGCCCCATCGACCCAACCGACATCCACTTCTTCTGCATCCTTCTCTCCCGCGTGTTTTCCTCGCCGCTCCTGTGTGGCGTTTCTCTGTTTTCTTACTTTTCTTCTTCTTTTGGCATTTTTCTTTCTTTCTTCCCACACTCTAACTGCGGCGCACGGCGGTTGGTGACGCTGCCGCAGACGTGGGGGGAGCGGCGCTGCTGTTTTGTACGCTGCGAACTCAGTGCAGCCGCGCTACAGCGGGTGCCGCGACACCCCACCGCCCTCCCAATCTGCGTCGCCGAGCACTGCGCACCACCGCCGTCGCCGCCCTCTCTCCTACCGTACTGCCTTGGCACTGCCTGCCTGGCAACGAGGGTCGATGGTACCCGCGTCTTTTTCTTCTCTTTTCTCTTTTCTTCGCTTTCGCTCTTTTATCCTCGCCTTTTTTTTCCCCGCCTCCTGCCTGATCCGATGAGCTGCGCGGCGGATCTCTTTCTTTCCGTGCTGGCGCGCTCGCGGTGTCTGCGCGCACCCCACGCGGTGCACCTTCCCTTCCTTCCCTCTCCCCCGGGGTGCCGTGACGCCTGCTCCGCCCCACCACCCGTCGCACTGCAGCGGGGCGGAGCAGCGCCACCGGCACCCCGCGAGCACCGCGTGCCGCAGCACCGCGAGCGCACCAGCAAATCGCAAACAAGCACCAACAGAAACAATCGCCACCAGCTGCGTGCAGCGCGCCGCAGCGTGGGGGGACAGCCGCCTCTGTGGCGGGCTGTGTCGCGACAGCCCCCGGACCCCGGCAACGGACTGATGTGTGTGTGGGCGTGTTTGCCGTGCCCCAGCGCACGCACCTGCAAAGGCACGCACAGCCGCGCACGCCGCGTTTTCCTCCTCGCCACCCTCTCTCACTCCCTCTCCCACTCTCCCCCTCCGCCTCTCTTGCAACTCTGCCCCCCTGCCGCGCGCGCGCAGGATAACATACCCCGCGCTCCCACTCCCGTGACATTCCCTGCCTCCCGCCTCCCACTACGCACAGCCACACACAAACACAAACACACCCCTCTCCTCTCCTCCCTCCCCCCGCAAAAGAAAAAATGGTGAACGTCTGCGTCGTTGGCGCTGCTGGCGGCATTGGCCAGTCGCTGTCGCTGCTGCTGATGCGCCAGCTGCCGTACGGCAGCACGCTGTCGCTGTTCGACGTGGTTGGCGCGCCGGGCGTGGCGGCGGACCTGTCGCACATCGACAACGCCGGCGTGACGGTGAAGTACGCGGCGGGCAAGATCGGCGTGAAGCGCGACCCCCGCGCTGGCGGAGCTGGCCAAGGGCGTGGACGTGTTCGTGATCGTTGCCGGCGTGCCGCGCAAGCCCGGCATGACGCGCGACGACCTGTTCAAGATCAACGCCGGCATCATCCTGGACCTGGTGCTGACCTGCGGCGCCTCCAGCCCGAAGGCGGTCTTCTGCGTCGTGACCAACCCCGTGAACAGCACCGTCGCCATCGCGGCGCAGGCGCTGAAGAAGCTGGGCTGCTACGACAAGAACCGGCTGATGGGCGTGTCGCTGCTGGACGGGCTGCGCGCGACCCGCTTCATCAACGAGGCCCGCAAGCCGCTGACGGTGAGCCAGGTGCCCGTGGTGGGCGGCCACAGCGACATCACCATTGTCCCGCTGTTCCACCAGCTGCCCGGCCCGCTGCCGGACGAGGCGACGCTGGCGAAGATCGTGACGCGCGTGCAGGTGGCGGGCACGGAGGTGGTGAAGGCGAAGGCGGGCCGCGGGTCGGCGACGCTGTCGATGGCCGAGGCGGGTGCGCGCTTCGCGCTCAAGGTGGTGGAGGGCCTGACCGGCGCCGGCAACCCGCTGGTGTACACCTACGTGGACACGGACGGCCAGCACGCGTCGGAGTTCCTGGCGATCCCGGTGGTGCTGGGCAAGTGCGGCATCGCGCAGCGCCTGCCCATCGGCAGGCTGGCGCCGTCCGAGGAGAAGATCCTCAAGGAGGCGCTGCCCACCATCCAGAAGAACATCGCCAAGGGCACCGAGTTCGCCAAGTCCAACCTGTAGGCGTGGCAGCGGCACGAGCGCGCACACGCAGTTTCCGGCTCTCAATTTTGGTGAGTCTTGGTATTCTGTCGGTGGTGCTGTCCAGCTGTGTGGCGCCGTTACAAGTTCGTGTTGTAGGCTTCCGACAGTGGCTCGAGACAGCGGCTGAATATGGTGCGTCATGTGCAATGTCGTACCTGTAGTCCGTTATTACTCGTACAGCTGTCGCACACGAGGACCTGAGTTGTTGCTCTCTCGATAAAATACTTTTGCTGTTTTTTTGCGAAGAGTTGACACTGTTGGAATGCCTATGGGAGACGTGCTTGGATGGCGGGTGCTTCATCAAAAATATTTTTGAACGCGTACGGGAAAAGGTGCCGATGAATCGGCTGGCGAATGGCGGACGGTCGCCCGACCTCCTCCTAGTCATCTGGTACTTGCGATTTTTCCTTTTTTTCCCTCTGCGAACATTAAATCTCTTCTTTTTATTTTCGGTACGCCGTCTCATTTCCTCTTGTTTTTTTATTTTGTTTTGCATTTGGGTGTTTTATCGTGCCATCAGATTCGCTTTTTTTTTTCTTTTCAACGTGAATGCTTCTCTCCGAAGAACATGACGTGGCATTGGATGAGAAGAATGTGTAGGTAGAGGAAGAGAGACGCCTTGAGGGGCCAACACGCCGCGTCACTCCAACTTGCCGTCACCTGCATCGAATCAGCAATGAAACCCCCTTTTGCAATTTTCGTTTTCTTCTTCTTCACTTTACGTGCTTTAGCGATACGGAACTTGAAGGGCCCTCGTGTCAGGCACAGACACACACACACACACACATAGACATGCACACGGGCACGCGTCCTCCCTCGTCTCCTCTTTTCCTTTCCGCGATTTTGTTCTCGTCAAGAAGTGCTGTTTGTGTTCTGCCGTGTGGCTTCTTCTGTTCTTTTCCGTAAAATGATACGGAACCCCTCTCAAAATCAAAAAAAAACTTTTTTAATTATGATAGCATACGGTTATGTACACCATGAGCTCGATGGGTCTATTTACTTTCTTTGAAAATTGCGTCTGTGGTCCTCTGTGCATCCTCGGTGACAGCTCTTCCACCACCGTGACGGGGAAGGAAGGACTGAGAACGGAAGTGCATCGGCTGTTGTCAAGTTGCTTCCATTTTCAGTGTCTAAAAAAAAAAACAATATTTTTTTCCTCTTTACTCCTTTTCGTGTCCTGGCTGCGTTGCGCCGTGTTTTCATCAGTAGTTCTCCAACCTGCCGCAAAACAAAAAAAAAAAACATTTATTTGCAAAACTCATATTCTCCGTATTGTACTGCAATAAGGGAGTGTTAGACTTGCACGGGCGGGCGTTGCCCTCTTCTTCTCCAACGACGCCGGTCTTTACGTGTTCAGGGCCAGCTAGGCGGGTAGCATGGAACATCAAGTTTGGGTTCGAATGCATCTAAGGTTAATAAATCTACTTCTATCGTGGAGAACTGAAAGCTCTGAATTTGAACACTCAATGTGTGCGTACATGTTGTAATAATAAAAATAAAATAAGAATACAAAAGGCCACTCCTTCCCCATTCCTTTTTTTTTAATGATTGGCGGTCTGTTACTCCACGTCCTCTTTCTTGACTTCCTCTTTTATTCTTCTCTTGCATTTTTGATTTTTTTTTTCATTGTGTCCCTCTCTCAATCACCCCAGTGCTCATCCTGCCTCAATAAAAGTGTTTTTATCGTTTAGCCTTTCTCCTCCTCTTTGTGTTGTTGTTTTTTTTCCCCCTCTTGCAGCTCGCCGGGACTACACACATACACACACCTTATTACTGAAGAAATGGAGGATGCCGTGGAATTCATCCAGAGCCGTCCGCTGATTGGCTATCAGATGGACGGCTCCCACCTGAACAACGTCCTTGTCAGCCTGGCGCGGCAGCAGCAACGACTCATGGATGCGCAGAGCCAGCTAAACGACCGCCTCGGTGACATCACGGAAGATGTCCGCGAAATCCGCGACCACCAGAAGCAGTTGGAGAGCGTAATTGGTGAGTTGGGTGGGCCGGAGCAGCTGCATCAAGTCCGGTCACGCATGGGCGAAATCGAACGTGCCCTCGACGGAGCCGCTCGCGAGATTCAGGACGTGAAGGGCGTTGCAAGCGCGGCTGGTCAAGACGCTGATCAAGCTGGACGCCTTGCCGATGAGGCGAACCGCGCCACCGCCGCGTTGCGGGAGGCGCTGGGGAAGCTTGGCGGCGATGTCGACGGCGTGGCGCGGCAGGTGGAACTGGACCGCAAGAGCATCAGCAAGGCGCTCGGCGACCTCGACAAGGACCGTAGTGCGTTGGAGCAGCAAATGCGCGACGCTCTGCGCGACGTGCAGCAGCGGGCGGAGCGGATCGAGCGGGAGACGGGCGTGGAGCGGCTGCGGCACATGCTGGAGGAGCTGAGCGACCGCACCGATGAGAACTTTCGCAGCGTCGAGGAGAGCGCGCGTGCCGTGGACGCGGAGTTGTCGCGACAGAATGCGAGTCACGCTGCGCTGCGCAGCGAGGTGGTAGCGCTGGATGAGCGTGCACGCACCGGGCTCGCCACACTGTCTGCTGACACCGATAGCAAGTATCACATGCTGCTCGACGCGTTTCGTCAGTATGAGGCGGGCTGGTCGGATTTGGAGGAGCACATGGTGCGTGCGGGCCAGCTACTGGCGAATCGGAAGCAGCGCTCCCCTGGACGTTCCAGCACGCAGCGGTAATGAGAATGGTTTGTGATTGAAGGCGTGGACAATAAAGGAAATGAAGCATAGCTCTTTACCTCCATGTTCTCTCTCTCTCGCGTCTCCCTCGACCGCAGCTGGGTCCGTTCCGGCTTATCTCCTCTTGCTGCTCTTGTCGTTCATTGTGGTGCTGAGGAGTCCTTTTTGTTTCCCCGCTCTACCCACTTCGCAGCGAGAGAGCCTTTTTTGTTTCTTTGTTTTGCGGCGACCTTCTCTCTCTCTCTCTCGCTTACTTGTCCACGGACGTGAGACTTTGCCTTTCGTTGCGTTTAACGACTTCGCCCTGCCTTCCTTGATTCCTTTTTTTTTTCATGTACGCCCTTTCTCCTGTACTATTATCACTGGCCGCTTTCGTTGACTTATCGGCCACTCTCTCTCTCTCTCTGCCGCAGCCCTCCGCGAAGACTTTTTCGTGTTGCTGACACCGGACAGGACATGGCTTGCGTCGGCTGCGGGCACGGACGAAGCTACTCTGATTATGCAGCTTCTTCCTCAGGCAGAAAGCATTGCCTTTCTTAGATGCACTTGAGAGAACATGTGGGTCTCTTCTTTTTGGGATTTTCTACCACTCTGGCGAACAGCGCAAGAGTTGCCAAAGAAAGGAACGAAAGTATGTTTGAATGCAGAAAACAGGCTTGTCGGTGAAAAAACGGGGAATTAGAAAATAGAAAATAGATGAACAGCGACAGGCATAGCAAGAAAACGACACCTGCAGTATATCCCGTCGCGCTCATAGCGAGTCAGATTCTGCGGGGCATGTTTTCCTGGTGCCTGCAACGGCGCTGGATTTGCGCTTTTTTTTTTTTTCAACCGCATGTCGCACCCCGTGCTTCTTTGCTTCACTCTCTTCTTGCTGCTTTTTATCTCTTCTCGTTCATTTCTCTTTTTCTTTTTTTTATCACGGCTTTGCCAATGTCGCGTCCCTGACCTCGTACACAGCACAGGCTGACCCCTCTCTTATTCGGCCGCATCAATAAAAAAAGGGCGGCAACAACGGAGAAAAGCCTCACACCTCTCGTGTTTGTTTTTCTCTCTCCTTTTCCTATCACACACACACACACACACACACACACACACACACACTGAAATAAGTAATTGTTACCGACTGGCGCAATGCCGTCCCCTATCATTCTGACTCGGTCGACCCCGGCGCGCAGCCTCAACTTCAAGGTGTTTGACCGGAAGGTGAAGGGCCTGCAGCGCAGCTTTGTCTCCGCGCCTGCGTGCGACCTGCACAAGCTGTGCGCCGAGCAGATGCTGGACCGCCGCTCCTTCGTGAAGCGCGACACGCCGGTGGTGCTCGAAGTCGGCGCGCACACGGGTTGGTACTTCCGCCACATGGTCGAGCGGAAGGAGATGCACGGCCTGAAGCAGTACATCCAGACCGACATCTCCGAGGATCGACTGAACCGCAACTACGAGGAGATCAAAGACCACATCCCGCCGGACGTCGAGTTTGTGCAAATTTGCTGTGACGAGGAGCAGCAGTCGCCCTTTGGGACTCCGGACAAGTCGGTCGACATGGTGGTGTCTTGCCTCTCCATGCACTGGGTGAACGACTTGGAGACGACGATGGTGAACATACGGAAGGTGCTGAAGAAGGATGGCTTCTTCCTCAACGCCATGTTCGGCGGCAACACACTGTACGAGCTGCGCGGCTGCTTTTCGATGGTGCAGACGGAGGTGTTGGGTGGCGTGTCGCCGCACATCTCGCCCATGATCGACGGCGCTGGGCTGTCGACGCTCGTGCTGCAGGCCGGCTTTAGCATTCCCACAATCGATCTTGATCGCCACCTTCTCCTCTACGAGACCCCGTTTCATCTAATGGAGCACCTCGCGGTGATGGGCGAGAGCGCGTGCCACTACTTGCGTCGCCCAATGAACCGCGATGTCTTGCTCGGCACCTGTGCGGCGTACGACGTCATGTACAAGAAGAACGGGCTCACCCCGGCAACGTTTGAGATTTTCCACACAATTGCGTGGTGCCCGAGTCCGACGCAGGCGAAGCCGCTGGAGCGCGGCACGGGACAGATCCCGCTCAGCTCGTGGAACTCAAAGAACCAGAGAAACTGCAGTCCGTCCTGGATGAGTACGCGCAGAACCCCGACGACGTGATCTGCAGATGCGGCTGAGGACATCTTCAAGCAGCTGCGGGAGGAGAGCGCGGAGCTGATGGCGAAGCGTGGCCTGGACTCTCGCGGCTTTGATCGTGACAGGGATGAGGAGCTGCGGCAGAAGGATGAGAAGCCCCTTCCTCCCTTCCAGTGATTCGCATGCTTTTTTGACGTGGTTATTGTGGTTGTGCGTGAAGGGCACGCTGGGTTCATCCTCAAAACAGTGTGCCTTCGTGTTTGCGTCTTCCCTTTGGATACGAGATATGTGAGGTGGCAGCAGGAAGAAGAAGCGCACGCTGAACGCCTCTCGTTGCACCGCTGCTGTTTTGTTTTGATATGTAGTTTTGTGAAAAAGTCTGGCGCTGACTTTTTTTTTTCTTTCTATCGGAAGACGGTTGCCCCTGTAGTTTCTGCATCTCTCACAGCATTCCATCAGCGCGAAGACGAAGCGACAACGGCTTCGAGGGCGGTTTGGGCAACGTTTCAGGTGTGGGAGCAGGGTAGACGAGCTGTATTCTTCTCTAGTGCCTCGTGATACTCCCGGCACTAAACTTTTTCTTGTTCTCTTTCCAGCTTTGCCTTGAGCTATAAGATCTGGAGGAGCTGGCTGGATGATGTGCATTCCCCTTATCTTCTTTTTAAAGTGGTACGAAACGAAGAGAAGAAGTGCTGCCTCTTCCTCATGAGTCGGTCATACTTTTCTCCGTTCTCCTGTCTGTCTCCCTCTCTCTCTCACGCTCACGCTCACACTCACACCCCTGCGTAACGCTGTGCCTGCCGACCGTCAATGGTTAAATCTGCAGCACTCAGCCCCACCTATTTCAGTTCATTAAGCCGCTAAACTATCGGGCTTTCCTCTCTCTTTCTCTATCGCTGGTGAAGGGGAACCAAGCTGAAAACCCCCCAAAAAAAAGAGGACGAACGCACACTCTTAAAAGGCCAAAACTGCAGGATGGGCCGAAAGACGAAACAGCAGAAGGGCGACGCCGCGGCGCCACAGGGCACCGCCACGACGACCACCAGCAGCAGCAGCAAAGCAAAGCAGGCCGACTCGCAGCTGTGGTCCGCGCTGAAGCACGAAGACGCAGAGGAGCTGCTGGAGCTTCTCTTCGATCAAATCGAGGACGTCGAGAGCGGAGAGCTGCGACACGTGCAGAAGCCAACGGCACGCAAGGCCATGGCGCAGCCCAACGCCAAAAAGATGTTCCCCCTTTCTTACGCCGTCGCGGAGGGTCTTTCACAGTCGATCGTTGAGCTGCTTTTGCGTGCCGGCGCTGCCGTGAACAAGAAGGACGAGTCGGCCGAGCAGTCGACTGCGTTGCACGGTGCCTGCTGGAACGAGGATGGCGAGGTGGCGGCGCTGCTGCTGCGCGCCGGGGCGGACCCGCGCGTGGTGGATGCGGATGGTCGCACGCCATTGCACGTGTTAGCCACGTCAAACGCAACGAATCTCTTGCTGAGCATCCTAGAGAGTGTGGGGCACACCACGAGCGCGTCGAAGGAGGAGGATGGCGGCGACGATGAGAAGAGAGGAGGTGCTGCTCCTTTTGCCATTAGCACCTCCGCTGCTGTGCGCGTGGACGCGCTGCAGCTGCTGGCCATGGCGGACAAGAGTCAGGGAGCCACCGTGCTACACTTAGCCCTTGGCGAGTCCACCTACAACTTTGGCGTAGCACAGGCTCTCTGTGACTATCTGGAGAAGTCGGGTTTCGATAAAGCCGCCGTGGCGCAGCTTGTGTCGTCCTGCACGCGGCCAGCCGGTGATTCCCCCCTTCACGTCCTGGTGAGCACGGCGAATGCCGAAGATGCCGTGGTCGAGGCTCTCGTGCGTCGTCTGCTGGCGCTCGGCGCCGACCCGCTCGCCCGCAACGCGGCGCTGCAGTCGGTGACGGAGGTGGCGGTGGCTGCTCGCCCGGGCTGCAGCTCCAAGGCGGGCGTGCAGCTGTATGAGACACTTCTCTCCGCTGCCTTTGCCAAGGACAACGCGGGGGCTTTTCTGTGCGACAAAAACAGCAACGGGCACGCACTCATCCACGTCGCGGTGGCTGCCGGCAACACGTCTGCGGTGAAGGCTCTCTGCGCTGCGGTGCCGGCGGACAGGGCTGCAGCCCTTCTGGGCGACAACAGCACCGCCGACGGAATTTCCGTCGTGGAGCTGCTGGCCACCACTGCAGGAAGTGCAGAGATGGCCAACGCTCTCATCGCCGCTGACGCAGTCGCGCGAGACGCATACGAGTCCTTGCGGCAGAGCCACGCCGCAGTGCAGGCGGAGCACCAGAAGGCAGCCGCAACGGCACCGGCAGATGTTGAGGAGCGGGAAGAAGACAATGAAGAGGAGGGCAGCGATGTCGAAGGCGAGGATGAAGCAGCAGCAGCAGCAACAGGGGCTTCTGCCTCCTCAGCTCTGGCCAACCTCAAGCGTCGTCAGGGAGGCAATGCGGGGGGTGCTGGTGGTCTCTCACGCGCGCAGCAGGCCCGACGTGCACGTGCGGCAACGGCGGCGCAGCGGAAGCAGCAGTCGTCCGGGCAGCACCACGGCAGCGGCGCAGATAATGAGCGTGGGGGTCTCTTTGGCCATGATGGTGGTCAGCTCTCGACCCCGGTGAAGGTGATGGGAGTGCTGCTGCTGCTCTCCCTCTTTGTGTCGGCCTACACGGCGATTTTTGGCATGGGCGACGGCGCTGCAGAGAGTGCGTAGCTCCCTTACTTCTGTGTGTGTGTATGCTATCTCGTCTACTATCGCTGTCCGTGGTCTCTTTTTTTT